>SSBO01000010.1:580682-1125767 GCA_005281725.1 Wuchereria bancrofti
AAAAAAAAAAAAGCAAAAAGGATTGAGAATAGAATAATTTGTAATTAAATGAAATTTGCTTGCATAAGAAATAAGAAATTTTTAAAAAAAATTTTATTCGTCCCTTTCTTTTTATCCATCTAATTATTAATGCATGATTACATTTGAACATTCAATTTAGTTGCTCAAAAGCTAACATAAAATGTAACTTTCATTTTTTGATATATTTCACCAATTTGATATTTTATGAACAAAATTTTCTATTACACTCATCTAAAAATCATTTACAACAATTGCAATTAGATGAAATATTTTGTTTTTAATATAAATTTACACTGTTTATTAAATTTTTTTAAAAAATTTTTCTATTTCATTCTTATGTTTATGTTAAAATAGTAAATAAATAATCATTTTTTTCATCATTTTCTTGTCAGATGATCAATATTGAAAGTACAATTTAATTATTAAATTGTATTTCTTTTCTTTTCTTATTTTTTTGTCAAAATATTTCAAAGATTCATTGAAAATTTTGTTATCTTTTCTTTTAAATTATGAAAAAATAATTGCGCAAACATAAAATATATTTTAAATTGCTTAAAGAATATTACTTATTAAAAAATTTGGTTTTAGCCGTAAGCTTATCGATTTACATTATTTATACGTCATTGTTGTTAGCAGAGAATCTTCTTTTTAATCTTTCAGTTTAATGATTGGATGCTCCTACATTCTATTTACGATCTTTCATCCATACGAATACTTCAGTAAGATTAAAAACACTACTTACGTCTAGGTAGACGGATTAAGCGTACTATCCGTGAGTTCATTTAGGTTAAATGTAGTATACGAGAGTTCATTTAGGTTAAATGTAGTATACCAGAGTTCATTTAGGTTAAATGTAGTATACGAGAGTTCATTTAGGTTAAATGTAGTATACGAGAGTTCATTTAGATTAAGCGTACTATACGAGAGTTCATTTAAGTTAAATGTAGTATACGAGAGTTCATTTAGATTAAACGTACTATACGAGAGTTCATTTAAGTTAAATGTAGTATACGAGAGTTCATTTAGGTTAAATGTAGTATACGAGAGTTCATTTAGATTAAATGTAGTATACGAGAGTTCATTTAGGTTAAATGTAGTATACGAGAGAGTTCATTTAGGTTAAATGTAGTATTCGAGAGTTCATTTAGATTAAGCGTACTATTCGAGAGTTCATCTAGATTAAGCGTACTATTTGAAAGTTTGTCTATAGAATAAATATGCTATCTGTTAGGTTCATCTTGATTGAACATATTGAGCATACACTATTGTGCAGATTTATTTAAATTAAGTGTACTATATGAAAATTAGAAAATTTATTTAAAATAGATGTACTCCTTGTAGGTCTATCTATCTAGATGAAAAATAATTAATGATCTCATGAAATAATTCTAATATTTAGATGTGTTGTTTTTTTTCTTTTTCTTCTTAATTCAACTATCCCATTCATAGTTTCATTTTCTTTTTTCATTTTTTAAATTATTCATTATTTCTTTAATTGCTCTTTTTCCATATATTCATTTGCATACATAAAAAAAAAAGAATTCTTGTATTATTTCACATAGTTTTATTCTTCGATCTCTTAAATTCTCTACTAATGAGATATAATATTAGATAAATGTATACATTTTTACATTTGACATGAAATGTATCAATTGAAATATATTATTTAAACTTGAAATATAATTAAATTTTGAATTAGGATGGATAATTGATTTAAAAAAAGAGGAGCTTAATGGATATGGACAAAGAGTATTTAAAGCAAAAAAACAAAAAAAAAAAAATGAAAATGTGTTCCAGTGACAAAGGGCAAAAAAAAAAAAGGCGAAAATATTGGTATAATTTGAATGCGAAAAGAAAAAAGTTTTGAAATGGCATGGAAATTTACTGGCAATACCGATTTTGATTTAAATGCTGGCCGTAATGCATTTCGATGTGATACAAACATTGATGATTGGGAATGTGCTGGTAAGTGGTAATAAGAAAGTAAAAAATTCATTATTTATTATCATTCTTTTAATCAAAAATCATTATTTTAAATTACAATCAAATTTATCATTAATAATTACCAATTAATCATAATAATATTAATAATTAAAATTTGCGCTTTTTTTTTTGCTGGGAAAAAATTTCAAATGTAGTATTTAAAATATGAATAAACGTTATGCATATTTTCAATAATGTATCACTACATATTATATATTCAAAAATATTAATGTTGAAAAAAAAAACAAACAAACAAACGAATCATTTAAACGAGCATAAAGAAAATATTTGAATAATAATAACAAAAAGTCCAGAATAATCTGAGATAGATTAAATAAATGATTAAGGATTTAAAAATTTAAAAAGAGCATATATATATTATTATTTTTTTTAAATTAATTTGATGTTACAAAAATGATTATTCGTTTGTTTACTCACTTATTTAAGTTGGATGTTTTTTTTTTCTTCTTAAATCTAAGCTATGATGATGAGTTTAAGTAATATTTATTTGGCTCTTTTGTCAATATTTTATTAGTCAAACATATAGCACATTTCATATCTTGTATAGCAGATGAAAATAGGCTAGTTGAATAAAATGAGCCCAGCTATAGCCTAAACTATAGATTCTTTGCCATGGCTTTTAACACAACATTTCTAAGAAATCGATTTTTAAACCTAACTAAGCGATGAAAAAGAACAAGGATGGCTTATAAGATGTCGATTTATAATTAGTTCGACAATCTAGGCATCCCTTTTTTTTTTCTCTCTTTTTTTTTATGATAAAACATAAATAAATGAAAAATTAGCTGCAAAATGAAATGAATTATTCAGGTTATAAGTAAATAAGAAATAGATAAAATGAAGGAAATAATTTGTGAAATAGTTTAAAGTTTTTAGGATTTTTAGTTTTTCAAATAACTTTCAAAAAATCACTTCTTTATTAGATTCTTTTTACTTATTCATTTATTTATTTATTTATTTTTTGTTTATTGAATTATGGCTCATTAGTTATTATGATTACGCATTAACACGTTGAATTGAAATGAAACTTTATTACAAAATATTAAAATTTTATTATATAAAATTTTTTTAATTATTATAAATGTAAACTAGGATTGGTTAAATAGTATACGAAAAAAAATATTAAATAGTATACGAAAAAAAGAAAAATATGGAATTATCATATGTTAGCTAGTTTATGACAGATACTTTGATTGACCAATAATTAATCCTAAATTATCTTTTTCACATTTATCGTAAAATCTTATCATAATAAATTGATTATAGAAATAAAAAAGTTAATATCAAACAATTTTGTTAGTGATAATGATAAAACAAATTATTTCTTTTTTTTCTTTCTTAAATTTTTTCTTTTTAAATTTTTACAGACAGTGAAACAATAATGCGCCGTAACTCAGCAATTCGATCATTCACTGAATCGGTTGATTCAGATTTTCCACCAGCTCCAGAATTACCTCCTTCATTAAATATTGATTTGCATTATCCAGAAGAAATGTTAAAAAGAAGTGAAACATCGGAGACAATTATTGAGGTTAATTCTTTATTAAATTAATTACACACAATGATATATGCTAAAAATTGAATTGAATTTTTACTCAAACAAATGAAATTTAAGTCAAAAAAATTTTAGCTAAAAGATGCATAAATGATCAATAATAAAATAATACTAATTGAAATAAAAAAAAAAATGATATTTCAGAGAAAACCTAAACAATCGTTACAAGATATGATCAGTGGTACTCAAAAATATCCTGTAATGGTACCTGGTCCAGGTCATGCTGATGAGGAACAAGAACTTCATGCAAGTCTTTTGTATCAGGATGATGATGGTTCTGAAAGTGATATCGAAATTCGTAGCTTTCAGACGGAACAATCTTTGGATATTACCAATACAAAGGTTTGTGTTATTTTAATTTTTTAAAATAAACCATTTAACAAATTGTTATGATCAATGAAATTTTTCAAAAAATCATTAGTGGCAATCTCAATAATTCAATCACTACAGCTATATTAATTTTAAATTAAATTAAATATGTTAGGTTTAATAATATTAACTATAGCTTAATTAACATATAATGAGGTTATTTATATGATACCTCGATACAAACAAAAAAGTTAATTATTGAAGATTTCAACAATCACTTATGAGTAATATAATAGAATGTGAAATTAGTCGAAGATAATTAACAATTAGCTTAGCTATTTTTAATGATTGTAATTATGCTATAATCTTTTAATTATCCCTTCTCTTGCAGCAATAGCAAAAAAAACGTGATCGTGATCATGAAGCATCACGTGATTGTAATTATACTATAATCTTTTAATTATCCTTTCTCTTGCAGCAATAGCAAAAAAGACGTGATCGTGATCATGAAGCATCACGTGATTGTAATTATACTACAATCTTTTAATTATCCCTTCTCTTGTAGCAACAACAAAAAAGACGTGATCGTGATCATGAAGCATCACGTGATTGTAATTATACTATAATCTTTTAATTATTCTTTCTCTTGCAGCAATAGCAAAAAAGACGTGATCGTAATCATGAAGCATCACGTGATTTCAATTATACTATAATCTTTTAATTATCCCTTGCAGCAACAGCAAAAAAGACGTGATCGTGATCATGAAGCATTACGTCATGAATATTCGGTATCAACGCTGGAAAGACCACGGCCAACTACGCCAACGTCATGGTGCGCTATTGAGAATTACGTAGAAGGTTCCATAGAAGCTGATTCATCACCGATCGTAGAAAAAAAACAAAAGATTCACGTCAGTATACCAAATCATAATGCACCACAAAGTATGTTATAAAATTATCAATCAACAAGTTTCAGTTAATTTTTATAGGAAAAGAACGGTTAAAATTATCATTTCACTATTATAAAAATTAAAATTAATTGTAATTCATTGATTAGTAAATGCATATTTTCGATGCTTGATAAGTTCATATAATATTCATTTATGTGAATCATTGATTTTTATTTTAAAACAAATGATATTAATATATGCTAAAAATGATTTGTATATGTGAATTTAGTTATAAAAACGGAAGTTTGATTTTTATAAAATTCATAAAAATTAATTGAAATTTCTATTAAAAAATTAATTTTTTTAATATAACATATTTTTTTTAATATATTTTTTAATTTTTTGATATAATAAAATTTGATTATTTTCGATTTTTATAAAATAAACAAATGTCTTGTTTATTATTACTACTTTTTTTTTCAATTTGAATGATATAATGTAAATGCACATGAAATGATTTCATTTAGTATTAAAATAATTTTAGCACCAAAACGTCGTCGTCGAGCATCAATGTCATGGTTTGATTTTTATGAAACAATGTCAACACAAATACCATCTCAAGTATGTTTTTATCTAATTTTTATAAAATTTATAATAATTAATTGAAATTTTTATAAAAAAAAATTAATTTTTTTATACAAAATTTTAATTAACAAATTATTTACTTGTTTATTTTCAATGATTATTTTAATAGACTCGTAAATCAATTTCTGGTCGTACTACACCATTAAATAATTATGATGGTGATATATTGGAAGAAGATCCAAAATATCGAAATGTAGCACCACCAAAACCAGTCATTCATCGTCGTTCATCAACTGATTGGGAAAATTTCATAGATAATGGTAAAGATTTTTAATTAATTAATTTCATTTTAATATAAAGTATAAGTTAATATTTTTTAATTTGTATAAATTTTGTGAATTGGAAAATATTACATCAAAAAATTTTATTATTTTTTATCATAAAACTATTACGAATTATTTCAGAATTATCATAATACTGCCTTATCAATTTTTCCATTATTTATGTTTACATTTATTGATTGAACAAAAATTATTTAATTCTAATTTTCAACATCACTTTTTACTTCAAACTAATCACTGATTATATTAGATCAATGTTTATACATTCAATACATTCCAACTTTTTTTTTAAATCGATTTTCTTCTTTCTCAAATATTTTTACTGTAATTTTTGCATACAGAAGTGACATATATCAACAGTAGTTTATTTATTTATTTATTTACCTGCTTATTTGTTTATTCATTCATTTGTTTGTTTGCTCGTTTGTTTATTTGTTCCTTCGCTTGCATGTTTGCTTATTTATTTGTTTTTCAAATCAATAGATTATAGGATTTAAAAAAGAAGGAAAGAAATGTTTTAATTAATTCAGTAGAAATATATCACACAGAAGAAAAGCAATAAATTATTATCCTTTATATTCAATTCTATTTAGAAATATTTTCCCTTTTTTTTTTCTTTCCAACTTCCAAAATAATTCTTCTTAGTATTGAATAAATTTTTTTTTTCTTTTCTCGAAAGAGCAAATGTCCTTTACTAAATAGAAAATAAAATTAATCAATGCAATAAAAAACAAAACAAAAAAAAAATCTATCTTTTTGCTACTCTTTTCTGTCTTATCACTATTTCCTAACTAATGTTCTAATGAGAAACAAAGAATGTTAGTAAGATTGAAATTAAATCGATCAAATGAAGACAGTGGTTAGAGCCATATATGATGAATCGATCAACATTTTTTAACTTAATTTTTTCAACGAACGAAAGCTAAAATGTCGTTGTATATTGATGTGTGTGTATGTTGTATGTGTATGTGTGTTGTGTATATGTATGTATGTATGTGTGTATGTGTGTATGAATTAATAGTTTAGATGTACTTCAAAGTTTATAGAAAGCTTTTAAGCCAAAAGCCAACTAAATAGGGTTGGGTTCCATTAAGGCTTTTAATCTGATTTTGGCAAAGTCCTATTTATGCATTGATTTTACGGCAATCTTACTTAACTAAAATTAGCTATGCAGAAAAACATATGGCATGCAATGCATGCATATGCATGTATTATGCATATTATTTATTGCTTTCTTCATTCTTTCATGCTTTCATTCTACGCTTCGGAATATTTTTAATTGTAATTAGTTTATTACATATATTTATTGCGCTTTTTTTTTTTTTTTTGCTTAAACTTTTTATCAATCTTTAAAAAAGTTTTGGAAATTTCGTTTAGATAAAATGAAAAAACCTTTCTTTGTTTTCTACAAAAAAAATGCTTAAATAAAAGGAGAATGACGTAAATCGTCCTGAAATTTCACGTCATCCAAAAAAAAAGGAAGAATAAATGGCGTGAAAAAAGAAAGGAAAGTAAAACAACTTGAATGTGCGATTAATGAAGCAAATGCGTATAAAATATTCTGCGCTATTGATTATCAGTTAATTACTATAAGAAAAAAAAAATACATATTATGGGAATTTTAAAAAAGTAATTGAGCATTGAAAATGCAAAAAATTTTCATTGTCTGAATTCGTTCACAAAAAAAAAAGCATATTTTACTCCATATTTATATTTTGTTGGAAATTTTTTTATTATTTCTATTTTTAGAAATGTTCAAAAATGGATAGCCAGCAATTAATCTAGTCAGTTTAACTTATTGGCTAAGAATGCTTTGTATAAATTCGAGCAATTTCTTTCTTCTTCAATATCATTTTCGATATTTGTCTATCCTGTGGTGTAATTGATGTCTTTTTTTTTTTTTTTTTTGAAATTGTCTCGTTTAAATCTTTGAAATCAGCCAAATTGCACCATCCACTTATTCACTACTATTTAATTATTCTAAGCATAGACAATTTTGTGGAAAATAAAGCCTAACAGGCTTTTATCCATTATTGAACTTGAATAGCTCATTTTTAGTAACCTATTATCATCATCATCTTAAGTAGTTCAGTTTTGACAATTTTGCTCATTTGATTCATATCATAAATTTTTAATCCATTAGGAATATTTTTATGCTAACGATCGTTAATTCAAATTATTCCATTTGTTTTTTTTTTTTAATACACATATTATAATATATATATGCTTTGCTAAAATGATAGTGTTAAATTTAAAACTTCAAAAATTATGATTTCCTTTCAGAATTCAATTATTTTAACAATTATTTTGTGGTGTATAGAAATTTTTTACTTCTATTTGCAGCAGAATCCGAAATATTGAAATCTGCCGAAAAGAACGATATGAGAAAATCGGATATTACAGTTAGTTCCAAATATTTTTCTTTTTTTTTTCTCTAAAAAAATTGGAAAATAGTATATGATCATTTTAATATCTTATCAAATCTAAAATTTAATTTATTTGATTTGCTTGCCTTGACAGATTGATTGATTTTTCTTCCTATTTTCCTTTTAAATTTTTGCTTCATAACTTAATTTTCTAATAAATTTACATTTATTAATTAACTTATCGCTTTTTTTTATTTTCAAACAACAAAGAAAATAGAATAATTTACCAGTAAAATTTTTCGTTATTAATAATTTTTCATGAATTGAAAAATAAATATTTCTTTTTTGGAACTCCGTTTTTTTTTTCTTTTTTTATAGTCTTCTAAATAAATAAATAAATAAATATATATATGTAGTTCGAATGTATTATTGATGTATATATATATAGTTTGGTTTATTCCTTTTCTGAAGAAATGTCGATAAAATGGTCTTTTTGCAAAATTTGAAAGAGAAAGAAAAAAGAAAGAAAGGAAGAAAGAAAGGGAGAGGGAGACTAAGTTTAATTCATCATATTCCTTAGGGCTTACCAGATAGAATGCTAATGCCGCTCATTTAGTCTTTTTTTTCGATTTTAGAAATTTCAAAGGTACACTTTGTAACAAATGAACAAAGCAACAAATGTATGAAGAGAGATTGCAATAAAAGTAGGATGAAATTTTCATATTGAAAATAACACTCAACAAAGCCAATTCTATGAAATGTTCATTTTCTCAAAATTAAATTTATTGCAAGGTATTAAATTAATATAAAAGCTTATTTTGTATCTTTTTTTCAGTTAGTTCAATATTTATTAGTATCATTATTATTTGCTATTATTCATTATAGTTATTATTACTATTATCATTATTGTTATCAATATTATATTACTATTATTATATTATCATCATTGTTATCATTATCATTAATTACCACTGGTTATTGTGATGCAATCAATAATTCGCTTTCAAATTTTGCAAATTTTACAGAATCCATCAACAATTTTATATAACTAAAATCTCCGAACTGTAAACTTTTTTTGAACCAAAAACTTCGTTCTACTTCATGCAACTCATTTATTTAACCAACATTAGAAAGCAGATCATCTGTCGTATTTCCTCTTTTGAAGTAATGTTTAGCTAATCTTCCAAAATGTCCTGAATTATACTCCAGAAAAGGCACTATATTTTATTTTTCGTAAATTTCTTGAAAAAAACCTCAAAATTAATTGTATGACTTAATTAATGATACATTGAGCATTCATTGCTCCAATGGTATGTGTCTAAAATTATCGAATTTATACGCAATTACATTTCATTTTAATATTTCATTGCTGTTATGAATTATAAATTTTAATTATTTAAAAATATTTCCAAGATTCCAAATTCTCAAATTTTATTATTTTGAAACATTAAAATTCTAATATTCCTTTTAAAAACTTTATGATTTTATTTACGAATTATTTATATATGTAATTATTTATATGCGACTACATTTCACTTTGTTATTCCCTGCTTATCTGATGAAACAATTATTTCAAATAATCAAGACAAATAATGGTGATAAAGAGCTGATACCGAATAAATATGACATGCAAATGACACCAGATGATCAGAAGATGTCACCAAATTCTACAGCACTGATGGAACCTTCCGAAGATGTTGAAAATAGTAGACAGGTTGTTGCATACATTTAATATTTGATAGATCCAATGATAAATTTTTATCAATCATTGTGACTTTTATCAGTCATTCATACAACCATGAAATATTCCGATCTTTTTCATAATTATTTGAATGTGTTAGTCGAAAAAAAAGCTCTCTCTTTATAATGCTATCATTTTTTTTTATTTAATTTAGTTTTATAAATTCATATTTTTCGCATTTTCACCATCATAGTCACTCTTAGTATCTTATATTTTGTTGCCATTTTCATCACAAAAAGAAAAATATATAAAAATGAATATTACAATGGGATATTTCTATTAGACTTTATTCAATACATAGAACTGTAAATTTAAGATAATATCGGCTACATTTTATTTTCTGCTGAAAAATGATAATACGACGGGAAGAGGAATAATACATTAGTTTTGAAACTTTCCAAAATGAAATTATATAACCAAATTAATTGCGCATATACCTTTTTTATTTGATACAAAGAACACTAAATTTTTGAATGCTTAAAAATTTCTATAATAAAATTTGGCTCATTCAAACAATGTCTCAAAGTTTTTACTAATAAAAATATCATACTTTCAAATATCAGGAAATATTATCATTTTCTGTTTTCAGATTTTCACATCTTACACCAATAATACCCGCTATACGGATAACCCGGAAACTGCCTATACGGATGAATCAGAAATTGCAGTAACACAAGCACCAGGTACGTTACGTTTGTTTTTATCTATGGAAGAAAAGAAAGTTGAAATTAAAAGTTTTACTTTTGACAATTAGTATAAAAGTAATTGTTAAGATAAAATTGATACCTATGAACACTTTTTTCAATTGTATTATTAAAGTTTATGCATATTTTGTACTGAATAATAAATAAACCTAGTCTAAAGCTCACATAACTTCTAATCTTTAAAAAAATTAATCAGCCAAGTTAGTTTCACTGAGAAGCTAACGTCAACAGATAATTTATTCCACGAGATAATCTCAGCCGATGTGAGAAACAACATAACGTCAAATTTGGTTGGCTTATGTTAGCTTGATGATAATAGCAATAACGTAAATAGTGCATTTGAACGATAGATCAATTCTATTGATCCCTTTTGAAAAATAAAATTTTAAATTAAACTAATATATCTGATTAATGATCTTTATACATGCATCACTCCTTCTTAAGAGAAATATTTTTGTAATATTTTCTTGACAGGATTGTACTCAGATTGGTCAGAAAATTCCGAACAAAAGGAAGAAATTATGACAAAACAGAAAAAAAGTACAACAAGCAATGATACCAATGCGGAACGAAACGAATTAAGAGATAGCGTTGAGTCACCAAATCACGTATACGGTACGCAACAATATCCTGTTATTCCTGAAACTGAATCAACGATACATTACGATATAAGTTCATGTTACGAGAATGCAGGAAAACAGACTGCTGATAACTCTGAAATGGCAGGTTTTCAACAAACAGGTATGCTTCGACCAAAGCAATTTATATTTCATACATCTGATTAATTCACCTAAAATTTCCAGATTACTTAACCTTGAATTGCTTAAATATATCACATTCGGAAATCTAAATTTGTGATTTCATTGCATCTTTATAATTATCACTTATTTAGGAACAGTTTTTTTTGCCAATTTATTAAGACTTGTTTATGAGAGAGGAAGAAATATAACAAACTGTTATTTTTGAACACAAAAATTTTCGAAAATTTACTTTGGTTTTTATGCAATTATTTGAACTAGCTATTTCAATATTTTATGAGGTAGCGGAAAACAAAGTGTTATATTATTTTAGACGATGCTACGCTTAATCAGCAACCAGTGGGATACGAACAATATACTTATTCTTACAATGAACCACAAATTCAAAGCTTTGATGAAATGAAAAATGTAAATTACGATTACGGTACGATACCGTATCCTGATTATGAACAACAACAACAGCAACAACTGCAGCAAAATGAAATGCTTACAAATTATCAAAATTATGACCAAATGAATTATGGAACAACGTATCAAAGCTATAATCAACAATCAACTGTAAGTCAAGATTACGCACAACAACCGATAACAAAGCAGAATTACGATCAGCAATCTACCACATTTCCTGATTACGATGCTTCACAATATGATCAATCACAAGGATATAGCTATGATACTTATTCGTTATCTTATATGTCATCAGCAAATGACGATCAAAATTATAAAAGTCAGACTGGTTCGGAACCTTATCCAGGTGAAATAGTCAAATTTAATAATAATACGAAATAAAATTTCTAAAATTCAAGTCGCAGGATCGCTTAGAGAGCTTGTTTGAAAGATTCGAAATATACAGGATTTTTTTTTTGCTCAGAATAGACATTTGCTAATATCACATGAGAATGAATTATTATTTGAAACTTTGCATTCATCCATATTGGAGAAAGACTATCATAGTCTAATATAATAGAGATAAAAGGATAATATTCATGAAAATTACCGAAAAGATTATCATCAGAAAATGTTTAGATATTGCTAAAGAAACAACAAGCGATTACGGTATGCCACATTATCAACAACCTGTTGCAGAAAATTCTACTGTATCTATTCACTCTAATGATGGTTATCGACCTCCTGTGATACCGCAATACATTGCACCATTATTTCCAGCCGTAATTAGGCATCTTTTTTTTTTTTAAAGAAGGAAATTTTTATAAACCAAACTTCTATGATACAATTGCAATGAAAAATTTCCAGTATATTATTGGGAATTTTCAAATGATAGTAAAATGAACTTAAAAAGTAATTTTTAGTCTATTTTATGAAATATTCATTTTCAGATCAGAACCAAATCCATTTTCTTGGGAAGCACAGGAAAGTGCAGCAGCAACGGTTACACAATCGATACCACAACCTGATATCCAGACATCACAAGCATTTTCTACTGAAACATATCAACAAAAGTTTGTTAAATTTGATCGTCTTTTTTTTTGCTTCACTTACCATAAAATTAAATTTTAAATATATATTAGCAAATTTTTTCTTGATTTTTTTGGAGCAATAAAATGTTACATAATTTTAAATAAAAACATTATTATTAACATTATTTTATTGCTACTCTTGTTTATTCAAACCTAATGTTACATTCCTAATTTTCTCACAAATTTACATTCAGTATTTAGCAAATATTTTGGATTTTGAACAGATTTGAAATTTGTTTCGTTTTTTTCTTACCTAAAAGATAATCAAATTTTAGTTACTTTTTTACTTATGACTTTTCTAGAATATCCTCTTTTTTTTCTAGAGAAGTAGCAACGGAAAATGATAATAGCATTCAAAATGATGTAGAGACGAAACGAAAACGTAAGTGATATAAACAAATACAGTGTTTTACGTGTATCGTAAAAACATGTAGCATAGTTCTTTTATTTACATATATTTTTTGGAGAAATGAAGAGGAAATAATTTCAATTAGTTATTCAATTAGTTTTTTTTATAATAATAATAAGCAAATATTTTTTTTTCTGTCTTAAATATTGCTTTGATGTTTGCTAAAATTTAATTTTAAATACTGCTTCAATGTTTACTGAGGTTTGATTTTAAACAAAAAAAAAAATTTCATTCAAAGGATGATAGATTTAGCTATTTTTAGCACCTTTACGACCTGCTCCCCCATCGCCACCTGCTGAACGTTCAGTACCACCAACACGACCTCCAATACCACTTTCAATAACAAAATCGAAATATTCCATTGAACCATCAGTGCATCAACAATCATCGTCTAAATTGATGGAATCAGAACCAGAAGAAGAAGATGCATGGACACAGTTTAGAAAATTAACAGAAAAAGCTACAACAGCTGTGAAATCAACTGAAGAAAAATTGAGAGAATTGGAAAAGACTACAGCAGCCAATGATATCAAGGATGAAAGTTATCTCGCACAAATCGGGTATGTTTTCCAGAAAGAGGACGAAAAAGCAGACAAATAACAAATGCTGCAACATTTTTAAATTTTTTTTTAGGTTTAGTGAAATTCTGTGGTAATCATTCCTAACATTACTTGTAACAAGTCTAATTAACTTCATTAGCGACTACTTTTGCATAAATATGATAAAAACGAAAAAGTTTGTAGTGGTTCTCAAGCTTACATTCCGGAACATGCCTATAAGCAAGCACGAGAGCAAGGATCTCTGATTACGCCGGTAAAAGAGAAAAAGAAGAGTAAGCATGGAAAATCGAAGAAAATACCGGAACCTGAATTGACATTAGCGCAGGAAGATGACATGGATCGAGCTGCTATGGAACTAGCAAAGAAAATGGCTGCTACAAGAATTGATTTACAGGTTGAATTAATTTATTACATTTTTGATTAATATAATTTACTTATAGTATCAGTGCAGTGTATTAGTAGTTTGTTTATGAAATAAATTAAAATGCATCTTTAATATGCAACTTAAAATATTTACATAACCTTTTAGTCTTTTTTTTTTATGATGCTGAAATGAAAATACCAAAATATATATTTTAATACTTATTCAATCGTCATTTATATTTCAATTATTCATTTTTTATTCACTTGGTCTAACTCTTTTTAGAGCTTTTTGCACTTGAATGTTCCATTCATTTGTTTTTTGGTTCCTTATCAATTAAATTTGAATTTCGTTTTTCTGTAAACGTTTTTTTGAAAAAACGATTTAATAAAAGATAAGTAAACGAAATACACAGCGATTATCGTAATAATACTTGTAGGATTGGAAGCCACCAACGGAGCAACAAGGTCCATCAAGTCCTAACCAGCAATCAAACAAATCATCTGATGAAATGTTAGCATTATTATAATCGCTAAATTAAATTAAATTAAATTTAATTTCAAACTCACTAACGATATGTCTCGTTAGAAAGCGACGATTAATTAGGGTGACAGATAATAAATGTTGTTAAATTTATGTGCTTATTTTTTATAAAAGTTATTTCATGAATTCATCCTTCACTTTTCTAGTCCAATGACAGTACTAGCATCAGCTAAATCAAGCAGTAACGATGCGGTAAACAAGGAAGCTTCAGATACATTTAAAGAAACAAATGCCACAGCAACTTTTAGGTACCTTCATGAAATTTACAGAAAATTCTAAATCAGTAATTTAAGAATTAAAATTCGCAGAAGCAGAGCGTAGTCATTTTTATCTGTATTCCTAACTTATTTGCTTTAATTAAGATTTACATTAGTGTAGATAATTTCTTATAAATGGTTATGTATTTTTAGAATTGAAATATTATATATTCTTGATCTAACTCAAGATTAAATCCTAGTAATGATGAAAATGCTAAGATTTGGATAGGTTTATTTTGCTTTCTCAATTTTATTATCACTTTATCAATTGTACTCTAATATTTAAGCCAAAAGCTAGACAATCGAACTTGGACCGCATTTGATGATTCACAAACAACTGAATTACCAATATCTGAATCAGGCTTTTTCACAAATGCTTCTGTAGCTCCAATTTCACCTGATAAAGCATTTGGTTTCAATGTTGCGCCCAATGAACTTAATGCTTCGATCAATGACAGTTTAATTGATGAGGTTCTTATGCAAAAAATATTTTAATTATATTTTATTAAAAGATATTTTAAATGGTAATTAATAATCAATAATCAACATTAACATTAAGATAAGATTAACATTTAAATGGTAATTAATCAACATTAATTACTTTCAACTTATCAAAAAAAAAAATGTTTTTTTCTATCAATTTACAGGATTATGATCCATTCAATGTACGTTCAGCAGATGATTTAGTTAAAGAAGCAAAAGCACGAGTTGCTGCAGCATTAGCTGCAGAAGAAACTGAAAAAGATGTCAACTTTTTTGCTACTGCTAAAATAAATGAAGAAAAAAAAAGTGATATTAGTACACCAACACAAGAAGGTGGTAGTCCAACTAGTTTACGACCTGTTGGATTTGATGATGAATTCCGTGTGGAAGTTAGTTTTTGATATAGATTAAAATATAAACTATGCTTTTTATTTCTCTTTTTTTTTATTAGGCAAACAAACTATAAAATATACATATAGGTTTTTTAATTTTAATTTTTTAATTCGAAGATTAGCGCAAAAGTCCAATGTTGATTAGTATTAGTTGGTAGTAATGATTTCAGTTACAAATATCTTAATTTGCTTAATTAAATAATAAAACTAATTAAATGAACGATGTAACTCGAATAATTATCTATATCATCATTATTGAAATGAATCAGTCCTATTTAATTTGAAACAGGAAAAAAAATTTAATAAAAGTTCAATGTTTTAGATGTGTCCTTTTTTTTTTGAACTTAAATGTTTAACATAATTTCAGGATGATGCTATCAGTACACCAAGTCCATTATACGATGAAGATGATAGTGAACCATTGATTGATTTTCCAGATAAATTTACCGGTGACGGTTGGGAAATGATGATTCGGTATCCTATAAAGAAAAAAATTATGAGTGATCGTTACTGGAAGCCATGTTACGTGAGAATACGTGACAATAGCCTTTTTTTGTTCAATTCAAAAACTGAACAGAAACCATTTATGGAAATTTTATTACAGGTTTTTTTTTCAAGCTTTCACTCTTTTATTTCCATTTCTTAGACCATTTTGTTAGGAAACTTTTAGTTTTAAAATTAAATCATACATAGCTTTTATTCCTTTTTGAAAAATAATTTTCTTGAAATTACGCCTGTATTCAAGTTATAAAAAATGAAAGTAACATGAATTTTAATTTATATTACTTATGTTTATCGTAATACCATTTCGTAAGCTATAATATTCATAACTGATTCTAAATTAAGTTAGATTTTCTTTAGCTGTTAATGGGTATTGATAAAATGATTGATTGATTGCTGCTGACTGAATGGACTATTTGCTTGTTGCCTTGTCTAATTAAAATTAGTTTAATTTCTCTAATATACTAATTTATAATTACAATTTAGCAAACTGTTAATTTCATTTTGAAGAAGTGATTAAGTCATTTTTAAACTTATACATTCTATCAATTTCAAATAATTTCATAATTTCAGGCGACGTACTCTCTTTCGGATCCAACATTACAAGCATATGATGTTTATGGCAAAATTCATACGGTAAAATTGCAATGTGTTTCATACAAAGAACGCGTTGGTATTAGACCAGGTATGAATTTCAATGATTGAAAATTTTAAAATTTAAAAAATATCCAATGTTTGACATTGTTTCTCAGCTTTGATATCATTATTTTAAAATTATTACTTAATCATAATTCTAAGTTAAAATTTTGAAATTGTAATTAAAATTTTTTCTATAAAACTATAAAGATAAATAAATTATCAAAAAAAAAAATAGTTTGTGACAAATTTTTAGGACAAATTTCACGATTAGTAGAAGGACATGTGACAAAATATGGTTTACCATTGGAACATTCAGCACAATGCACAGTAATACTAAAATTTGGTTCATTAAATGCAACCGAATTGTTCACATTTGTTGTTACAATTGAAGATATTCTCTTTCACTGTGTGGCTGTGCGAAATAATACTCCAACATATAAACAAGATGAAGTTCAGGTATTAAAATAATATTTTAATGCATAATTTTACAATAGAGAGCATAGGTATTCATTTAAGATGAACAATTTATCTTAAGAATTAGTACTTATTTAAGCATTTATCTAAGATAAGTTTTGATAAGTCATTTAAGATAAGTCTTAAAATTTAAAAATTTTTATCAATTGTTAATTATGCATAATTTACTTCATTCACTTATTAAGATTGCCTAATTAAATGTTTACATGTGAATAACCAACTTGTCACTTTTTATTTCATTGCGTAGGTGAAAAAAAAAACTTTGCAATATATGATATACTAGAAATATATGATTAAAAATTAATAAACTAAGGAAATTAAAGGTTGAAATTGAAATAAACATGAGAGATAAGAAAAATTTTGCTGCACTTTTTTCTAAAATATAAAATAAATGAACAATTAAATGGAAAGCAAAATACCTGCTAATGTATGATATACCAAAAATATTTAATTAAAAAGTAATAAACTAAGTAGCAACAAGGAAATGAAAATTTAACATGATTGACGGGAAAAATTTTGCTATTTTTTCTTCTAAAAAATAAAATATAAAATAAAAAAAGTTTTTTTTTTTTCATAAATTTTTCGTGAATTATATTTGTTTCAAAAAGATTCATTGTTACGATGAATATGCTGCTTATGTGGACAAATTCAATATTTTGAGCGATCAAAAAGCTCGTGTACGATTATTTTGTCTTGCATTTGTTTCCGGATCACCAATACTTGAAATTGGTCTCAATGATCGTCGTAGACAAGGAAAGGTTAATCATTTATTAATTTATTAGTCATTTCAAAATTTTATTTGTTTATTATTTTGAAATTTCAATAACTTATTGTTTACAATGTTTGCTATATTATATTTCATATCATATATTTGTTAATTATTTTATCGTATGCAAATAATTATGAAATCAATGTAGGAAATAGTTCGTCGGAAAGATATTTTACCGATGTATACCGAAAGATGGATAAGATTTGAAAATCTTGAATTTCACAATACAGTTGAAAAAGAAGTTTTTGAAAAAGAACAAATAATTCGACTTTCACCACCTGATGGATGCTTTTTTGAGGTATCATTTATTTATTATTTCAATATTTTATTCATAATTTAAATGTAGGAAGAAGTAATTGTTGTATAAGTGATTATTGAATAGGAGGTAACATTTCAGTGTTTAATGTTAGTATCGCTTTCATTACGTAATAAATTCAAATCTGAATAATTTAAAAGGATTCAAATTTTGATTATCTGACTTGAGAATTAAATTGGCAGTAAATTAGCATTTCTTAAATTTCAAATTCTAGATATCAAAGGTGTCAATTAGTATTTACAGCAAAATTCATATGATAAAATAACATTAAGGAATATTTAAAATTTAAGAAAACTTATTTATCATATTGTATAATCGTATTTGTTACATTACTTATCACCTACTTATCATATTAACATATCATATAATTTTGCATAAATATCCTTGAATTTTCATTGGATTGAATAAATTAGTATAGCTATCATTTTACCATCCTTTGTTCTGGCAAATATTAACTAAAAAAAGATTTATATAAGCTTTGGATGAGAGTAAAACATTTCAAAATTTTTTAAACATATTAAAAAGATTCTGATATTATTGTTATAAACGGAAAAAATTTCAACAGATAATGAGATTTCGTGTAAGGCCGCCAAAAAATCGCGAAAAGCCATTAACAGTAAAATGTGTGATGAAAATTGCTGGTTCTAAAGTATGTTTTTGAAACTTTTATTTCCTATGATTTTGAAATTATCTTTTTGATCAAAATTTTGAAATTATTTTTTTGATCAAAATTTTGAAATTATCATTTTCAAAAGAATTGAAATTTTTTTTTTTTTTCAAATTTTATAATAATTAAGGTTGAAATTCGAATTGAAGCTATGGCAGCGGCACAAACAGAGAAAACAAAAGGTGATCATAGTAGCAAACGTCAAGTACCATGTGAAGATATTCAAATTCGTTTTCCAGTACCTGAAGCATGGATTTATTTGTTTCGTGAAGAACGACGTTGGGGTGTCGGATCGGTGCATGCAAAAGTAAGACGTCCGGGTAAAGTTAAGGTAATAAATTAATATTGTTTAGTCATTTTTAATTATATGAAAAAAAAATTTTCAAAATATTTTTATTTTTATTAAAATTTTCTTTTATTTTTTTTCTTTTTTTGATAGTTTTATTTTATCTAAATTAAAAATACTAAGCAATTTTGATAAAATTTAACAATTTCAGAATCTTAAAGATCGTCTAATGGGTACGGTACATAATGTTGAAAATTCACTCATTGAAGCTGGTATTGGTGAAGCAAAATATGAACATGTTTTTCGTGCTTTAGTTTGGCGTATTCCACGTCTTCCAGAAAAATTTCACGCTGCATACAGGGAACATTTATTGCGTTGTCGTTTTGAACTTTCATCATTTGATTTAATGCCTGAAACATTTGCGCCAACATGCGATGTGGAATTTACAATGCCACTTGCAATGATTAGTAATACAGTGGTACGATCAGTAAGTGTTGAACAACATGATGATAGCGATCGGGTGGAAAAATTTGTACGATATGTGGCAAAATGTACTTATAAAGTTTGTATTTCATTCATTTATTAAAAATACCTTAATGAATTTTTTAATTGATGAAATTAATTAATGTTCAATTTTTATAAGATCTATCTTTTTTCCTTTTTTTTTCTAAAATAATTTTATAATGATTTTTTTAAATTAATTTAGTAATTTCATAAAGATTTTTTTGAAAAGTAAGCAATCTTGAAAATATGATATTCAATTTGAAATACTATATGCTTACCTTTTGTTTCTCATTATATCTTAAAATATATCATGCATTCTAAACTTTTTTTTTAAAATTATATTCAGGTTGAAATAGATTATGTTCAATGCTCTGATTTGGATATTGATCCTATATTTGATCCAACTATAGCTAATCCAGCAGCTAATCAGGAAAGCATACCTGAACCACATAAAGCAATGTTTAATCCAGGCGAAGTGAACGAATTGCATGCAGGGTAAAGTTCTTTTTTTTTTTAAAGTTCTACTTTAAACAATTTTTTAACAAAAAAATTTTTTTTTTTGATTAAAACATTCTCTACTAATTTCATTTTTGTTATCACTTAAATAATAATCAAGCAGAAAAGTGTTGCAATTTAAATTCATTACTTTTTTGTACTCATTTAAAATTCTAATTTTAGATATAGGATCGATTTTTCTGATGCAGAAATTGGCGCTAAAAGGCATAATGATGATGATTCAAGTAGTGATGAAGAAGAAAATCGAAATGCAATGCCAATGATTCAGATTGATCCGAAACGATACGGTTATTGATCAATTTATTGTGTAGGAAACTTTTCAGAATTTAAAATTTGACTGATTCAGAATCACTTTTTTCTTTGGTATTTCATAATCTGAGTAATTTGAAATTTCAATAAAATTACAATTAAAAATGAATATGAACTTAAAAGTTATGATGAATTATGGTAAATATTAATAATTAAGTTAAAATCGGTATAAAACAAAATTAATTGTTTTGCGAGTTTTTGGCATTAGAAATTATCACTAATCACCATTTTTCATCTTTATAACTTTCTGACGAAACAATAATTTGCATTGTTATTTATATTAGTTAATTGTAAGCAATGATTAGAAGAACTTTTTTTACATCCTTTTTCCTCATAATTTATATTTTTATCTTTATAAATCATGTAATTTATAATTCATACCTTTTTTTTTGTAATTTATTATTTACATCCTTCAAAATTTAAAGGATATAAATTATCCTTATATTTACCCGAGAAATGCCTAATATTACTCATTATTTTTTATCTTTTTTAATTTTTTCCTGTTTTGAAATTTGCTTTTTCACATTGAAAAACAAAAAAAAAAAGAATTATAAGCAATTGATAAAGATAGATGCCTTCAACTAAATTTTAAAATTCAGTGAAAATTCAGAGTGTACTGTTCAGTTTATAGTAATTTCACTAATTTCACATTTCATTGAACAAAGTTACTTATATTTAAACAGGCGTTTCCGGTGTCACTTTTAATTTATTTTTGATAAAATGCTTCGTTTTTTCCCCCTGACTTATCATCAACGCCCTCACATTATCAATTTATCTTTTTGATTAGAACTTTCAAATTTACAATCTGGCAAAAATTTGAAAACTTAATTTCCCAAGATCTCATGACAACTTTTTCTAACTATGTATTATTGGATTTTCCCATTTCTACTCTAATTTATTTCTTCTTTTGTTTGTAATTAAATTTACTTAATTTGTGTTCCGCTGTAAAGCATCGAGTAAACAATTCATGCATGCAGTAACAAGAGAATAAATTTTAAATTTTATTCGGATCAACTTGCAATCCCACAATATTCGATAAATTCTAAAGTGATATTTGTTAAAATAAGTTGCATATTTCAAAATTAACCTCTAATGCATGCTTCTCCATTAGCTTTGTATGAAATCAATGCATAATATTTCCTTAATTTCATTAAAATTTCCCTCTATTAATGATTTCGGATGCTTTTACTCATTCTAATTGTATGCATTAATGATATTATTATCAATGTGAATTTTGCAGCTTGCATCAGACCGAAATAAATTATTTTTGTATTTGTTGATTTTAATTAATCGATGAGATGTACTGCGCAATTTCACGTACGATTTGACATGATAAAAAATATGGTATGACAAAAGTGATGACAAATGAGTATTTATTTTTAAACCTTACAATTTAAAATCCCTGTATTGAGCAACACATCGGAGTGGTAAGAGTAGGAAAAAATCACTTCTGATTAAACTTTTCTGAAATTGTTGAATAGAAGGAACCTTATAAAAATTATTATCAAATATATTTTTACAAAAAAAAAGGAAGAGAAAAAAACAAAATTGAAATTAGAACTACACTTTCCAAGTTTCATAAAAACAGCACATTCTATAATAAGTGATTTGAATAGGAAAAATTTCGTGAAATTAATTTCGATTAAATGATCAAAAGAAATCTTGCTGCGAAAATCAGCAACTAATGTCTCATTATTAACACTTTATATATTGAATGTGAAATATTTTCAATTTGAAATTCCTCCAAAGAAAAAGCATTCGGATCAATTCTGCGTGCAATGGGCGCCTTCACATTAATTACATTAATAATCAAAGGTGTAAAAGGATTCTCCCCCACATACTTTGTAACTTCTATTTAAATTGAGGTAGGATGAAGAGGTCAACCAATGCAATCAGTTAACGTTGAAAAGGTCAATCAGAACATGTCACGCATTTAAAGGACAAAATAAGGTGATTTCATTCATTAAGAGTGATAGACAAAAACAAATGCAATTCTATTTCTCTTTGTTATACTGCAATCATCAAAAAGATAAGACGAGATGATTTAAAGATTAACGTAATTCTCCATCTAATAAACAGTATACTGATTATAATGATAAGAAAGATATATAGTGGCATAGCTAATATTATAGTGATAAATGTATCCATGTCTAGCGTATCAATAATATTACCTGGTATTTGCGTCTTCTCAATCATTGATTCCTGCAACGATTTATTGTATTTTGATAATGCTATCAGGAAACTCAATTCAGATGCTTTAATTTAGAATGATTAAACATTCATGTTATTAGTTTTACTTCTGAGTTAAGAAGGATCAGCTACAACTGATTTTTCTCTGAATTCATTTTAGGGCATTGGTTCTTAAATTTATTGAGTTTATGCCTTATTGTAACGTTCTGATGTGTCTAATAAGTGATAAGCTGTGTGCATATTTGATAAATAAAATCAAATAAATACCTGTCGTGTAATAATCAACGATAAAACATTTACCGGCAATCGTTCATGTTCAACTAATGGAAACATTCGAAATTCGTTGAAAAAGGACAAATATTATCCTATGTCAAAAGATTTCTCAAAAATGCTGAAACTATTCCTTATCATAGATGATGATACGGCTAAAGAGAACGACTATAACAGAATGTAAAATCACTTTGTTTTGATTTGTTTGAGACGATAGCAAATTTATAAATTATCTTAATTGCATTATAGTTTTAATTAATTATTTTAGACATTTAATTAGCTTGTCCTTTAAGTGATTCAATTATTTATGTATTCTTCATTATCTCTTATTTAGGATCATGATAATTAGGATATATTGGCATATTACATGGCATGACGAAGAAACCTTTATAGTAAATAATATATAGTAAATTGTTATAAAAAACTTGTTGAAATTAATAATAATAATAATCGTAGCAATTGTTTATCATCCTTTTTTTTTCCTTTTTTTCAAAATGACAAACAAAATAACAGTGAATTCTATTGTATTGTGATAATGATGTATCAGTTTGAGGTTTTTTTTCTATCGTTGAATATTTCCACAGATGGTTCAGATGTTGTTTTTCTCCAGTTATAAACCATTTTATAACTAACAGTACTATTAAAGAATTGATAATTTTGATAAATGACTATATTTTGCATATTGTTTTCACACCTGTTTAGTCAATTATTAAAACACCTGAAATTATAGATTTGTATATTCGTATATTTAGTATAGTAATTATATTTATGATCCGTTTACATTCTATTCATCTCAGCTCACAATCTAACATTGTGTAACAGAATTGAAATGAATGATAGAATTAGATGTGATAGAAATGTAATGGATAAATATCAGAATAAAAAGGTTTCAACTTCATCTGTTGTCATTTGATTTTGCTGTCACTTAGCAGTTCTCAAATGTTTTTCATTTTACGATAGCAATTGATGTAATATTCATTAAATGCTTTTAATGATTATAATAGATAATAAATTTTATTGAATAGATAGAATTTGGATAGATATACATGTTTAATTGTCATATTTCATATTAATTTAATTACATATTTTATACTTTTAAAATGAGTAAATGAGAAGTACGATGCGAAATGCATGTGAATTTATTATAAAAGTTCATTCATTCATTTTTTTAAGATCTTTTGATTGTGAAAAAAGCAACTATATCAAAAAGATATTATGGCTTTAGTTTTATCTTTAATTATTGGTCTTCTGATGATACAAACGACAAATTCTCAAGCAGATAAATGTGATTGTGAGAATGATTACGATTCACCATTCTNTGATGGAATTGGAAATAAGTTAGCAAATAATTTATTTATACATATATATCAAAAATTTTGGATTACAAAATTTGAAACAAATGCTTAATTTTAGAGAAAATGAATGTTATGTTGGTGATGATAAGCAAAAGTTATCACCTAAAGGTTTACATTGTGCAAACATGTTGCAAGTTATCACGTTTTAAATGTAACGATCGTGGAGGTAACTCACTAATTTTGTAATTTTTTTTAAAGATTATCAATTTAATAAAGTCAATCTCTAAAAAAAAAAGAAAAAATGAGTTTTAATTATGATAAAACAGGTAATAATTTTAATGTTTTATATCATTTCAGGAAATGATTATATAAAGTTAATTTAAGTCTTTTCTAAAGGTTTAATTACAATTTTTTTTTGCAAACTAATATACATAAACTTCATCAAATTCATTTTCAGTTCGTTTAAACTGTGAGAGAATTAAAACAAGTGGCTTATGTAAAACAAAAAATGGAGTACTCCTGTCACTAATTAGTGCAGAATGTCCTAAAACATGCGGTTTATGTGGTCAAGAATGTATCGATAGTAATGCCGTAATTTGTGATATTTTGAAATCAAGTTGTGAAAACGAAGAATCAAAACGATTATGTCCTAAAACATGCAATGTTTGTCGACCATTAAGTTCGTCTCTATATTTATTAAATTTATTATTTTTTGTTTTCTTTTCATATTGATTGTTTAAGTTTTTCTTTTTTTTTCTTTTAGATATTTGCTTCGATACGACAGAATATTGTTCTTCATTAAAAAATAACTGTAATGATCCAAAGTTAAAGCCTCTGATGCAATTATCATGCAACGGAACTTTTGTCATTCAGAATCATCAACAGTAAAGCCAAATCCAACTGAACAACAATGCATTGATGCAGATCAAAGGTTATACAGACTTTTCAAAATGTCTTTAAAAAAAACACATGAAATTGGTTAAATCACATGAAAAATTCAAATGTTTAAAGAATTTATCCAAAAATCGTAAGTATATTTTTTTTTTTTTTTTTTAAAAAAGCTTTTCATAATGTCGTTATTTGATAATTCATTATGTCTTTATTCGACAACTTTCTTAAAGTTATCAAATTAAATTCAATTTCTCATTTCAATTATTATTCATCTTTTTCAGATGTGTTGCATGGGCAGCGAATGGATTTTGCACAAATTCATTTTACAAATCATTGGTTAAAAAATGTTTGAAAACGTGTCGTCTATGTTGATAACAGCTACGAATTACTTTTTTTTTTTCTTTCATAAATTGAAAATAAATTTGCTTTTCTATTTGTTCATAAATTTATTTCGCTGTCAAAGAATTTTAATAATATTTACTATCAGCAAAATTACACTCAAAAATAGAAATAGCATTTTAAATTTTATACATTCACAGGTGAGGATTATATCCTACATATAAAGATGCTTCTAATTTTTTTTTTTTTTCTTATAGATCTAATCTAAGAAATTGAAATTGCATGCAATCATATCATGAAACAGATCAAGATACAAAATATTGCGACAAATTTCAGAAAGAAAATGAAAATAGAACACTGTAAAGCTTTTAATAAATCTAAAAAGAAATAATATTGTCATTTTTGAAAAATTTATTTGTCATTATTTAACAACCGAAATTGACTAAATTAAAGAGTGAGAAATTTGATTAATATATAAATTAAGTCATATTGTCACAAAGTTTGATCACTTTTCTGGATCTAATTGCTGCAACTTTGATTTTTTGATCAATTATGGTCAAAAATTCAGAAATGGAATTATAAGATATTAAACTTAAGACATTAAACTCTAGAATAAAAAAAAGAAAAAAAAAACAGTTTTCAACAGCAGACAATCTATGAAATAAGTTTAATTCATTAGAAAGCACAAGACAAAAAATACTTCTTTATCAGATAATATGAAATGTGCCGATATATGATCAAATTTTAGATCAGATCTTGCTTGAATTTGTTATGTACAAAAAAAAAGCTTACATAGTTTTATCACTGATAATAAATTTATCCAGTAAGCTTTTTAAATAATTCAAAATAATTAGCTGTAATTGCTACTGCAATGTATTGATTAATTTTAATAAATATACTGGAAATGCATAAGATTTGTTAATTTAGTATTTAAGTGATAATATTCCTTTTCAATACTAATCTATGTAACATTGACATGAATTGAGTTATAAAATAATACAATTATTTCGAACTTATATGAATAAGTTCCATAAACTGATATAAACTTACTTGAATTGTTTTTTATTAGCTAAACGGATTTGTGAGCTAAATGATTAACTGATATTCCCGGAAAGATAAAACAATCATTGAGCACAATAAATGATAAAATAGAAGAGATCCTGAACGATGCTCATAATTCACTTATAAATGCAGAAAAAATTTTCAAACATTTTCTTTTTTCTTTTGCTAAAATAATTTAATTTAAATCAAATTTAAATTGAAACTCAACTTTGTTTGCAGAAAGAAATAAATTTTGTTACAATTTGAAGAAAGTTGAATGAAGGATCACATATGAACTATTGTTAAATATTAACAAATTAAATTTTGAAAAATTTTTTTCCTTACATCAGCAAAAGTACATTTTAATCATCATTTTGCAAATTTTGTTAAAATTTTCAAAACTCATTTTGCATAACTTTGGCTACTGATGACGGTAGCATTCGATTGTTGTTGGATTATTCTAACTATTATACTGAATTCAATGGTTTGTAGTTTAGAACAGAGTTGTGCGGATACTAATTGCCATATACCACTTCATAGCAAGGTTTAATTTCGTTTGTATGATTTTTGTATGATAATTAAAATATGATAGTAAAAAGAGAATTCCATTTTTCAATCACAAAATACTCTATTTGTCCAATTATTTTTGTGCCTTATACTCTAAAATTTCATTTGAGATCATATAAGATTTAATTTATTTTAAATCGGTTCCAAGTATGCTGTATATGGTATTACACAAGGTGGTGCAATTTTCATTGTTGATATGATAACCTTTTCGAGTGCTAGCTTTTTATCTGATTTAAAAACCATTGACGCAAGTAAATTTAACTTCTTTTTTATCAAACAAAAATTAAAACATGACATTAAAAAAAAAAAAAACTCCATATAATCGAGAATAATGGACTATTTATCATTTGAAACTATCAAAAAAATAAGTTTAAAATTTATCTCTGTCCTATTAGGTTATAGAAAAAGTTCATTAATCGTTTAAAAATTTCATTTGTTCAATTGCATTATTTCTTACATTTGTGTCTAATTTTATGCTTTCAAAATAGTTAATAATCTTTTGTGCTTAAAAACTTTTTTATATAGAAAAATTCAGAGCGAATAAACCTTGTGAAGAAAATTTTTTGTAAGACATTTAATAAAAGCTGAACATTTTATTAACTTTAGTATTGCAAGCTATTTGTTTATCGAATAATTACTTCTTAGCTGATAAAGCTAATGTCTGATTGAGTAGCTAATATTTTTCAATATGTAAACAGGTGTCATTCCTTGCAGAAATAAAACACTTTGATTGCTCGACAGCTACCGTACATCTTGTTTCCACCAATATATCAGCTTTAAAAAATTCCAAAAAAGTCATCAATTTTTAACTGTTTAATTCGCTATTTCTTAATTAGTTTGAAATTAATTTAAAATTGTTAGATAAGAACGATTGTTTACAATGCAGCTTTGAAAGAGTTTTAAAACTAAATAATGACTAAAACAAAGAGTAAAATGCTAAATCAATGATAGAAACAAATTTAACAATTCATTTAGATAATTTAATTTCATCTATGAATAAATAAAATATTTTAGAATGTGAATTTTTTCATCATTGATGCTCCTAAAGCTCGAATCATACTACCTTCTTGCAATTGGGCAACCTATAATAACATTCTCTATTGTGAGATATACTGGCCGGTGGCTAAATTTGTACGAATTCGTCATTGTTATCATCCTAAGTTGGTAACGCAAATTATATCTTTTCTTTTCATCGCCTGAAACTTATTATATTGACGTAATTAAAATATTTTTTAAAATCTTTTTTTGCTTTACATTTTCATTTATTCGATTATCTTTCAATAATCTTTTTTCTATAAATTGGATGTTTTGAAAAATTGAAATAATCTTCTATATTGAAATTTCATGCTTGTCACAGATATTATTATGCAAGACAGAGTAACAAATTATATTACCTTTGTTACAACGATGACATATCAAACGAAACACTTTTTGTTAACGAAGGATTAAAACTTAAACTACGACGATATGGTTACAAAGATATAACTTTTGGTTTAACATCATTAAATGATATAACAATCACTGATTATCTTGGACAAATGATTATATTAAATAATATTGATGATCGCTATCCAGGTGAATGCATCACTAAACACTTCTTATGCAAAATTCTGCAAAATAAACTTAAGATTGAATTGCTTAAATTAATTATTTTATTAGCAATCGTTATTTTTAATTTGAACTTTTTTAGCACTATAACAGAGCTTCGTTTAAAACTTCTTAAATTCAGAATGGTTTCTGTCATTGTCAAAGGAGGACGAATTGAAGCCTGAATCTGAACGCTTGCTAAGTTACATTGCTGGAAACAAAATTCGTTATGTGTTGCAAACAACAATAGCACAATTTTTCATCTTCGAAATTTTAACTTTGTCATTTCGAATGACAGCACAATTACTGCCAAACGATTTTAATAAGGTTATGAAAATTTCGAGTAATGGGTAAACAAAATAATGTTAGAAAGAATGCTAGAAAAGATTTAAATCATTTTAAAATATTAGCAGTATCGAAACTTTCGGATAAGTTTCAAATTTTGATGAGAAATTTCGTCACTCAGAGCAAATCTTTTATTAATAGAGACAACGGCATTAAGGTTGAGTTTACGAAATCTCTGGAGTTTAACGAATCTCGAATGTTTTCACCAGTTGAACATGAACGATTGCCGGTAAATGTTTTATCGTTGATTATTACACGACAGGTATTTATTTGATTTTATTTATCAAATATGCACACAGCTTATCACTTATTAGACACATCAGAACGTTACAATAAGGCATAAACTCAATAAATTTAAGAACCAATGCCCTAAAATGAATTCAGAGAAAAATCAGTTGTAGCTGATCCTTCTTAACTCAGAAGTAAAACTAATAACATGAATGTTTAATCATTCTAAATTAAAGCATCTGAATTGAGTTTCCTGATAGCATTATCAAAATACAATAAATCGTTGCAGGAATCAATGATTGAGAAGACGCAAATACCAGGTAATATTATTGATACGCTAGACATGGATACATTTATCACTATAATATTAGCTATGCCACTATATATCTTTCTTATCATTATAATCAGTATACTGTTTATTAGATGGAGAATTACGTTAATCTTTAAATCATCTCGTCTTATCTTTTTGATGATTGCAGTNTAACAAAGAGAAATAGAATTGCATTTGTTTTTGTCTATCACTCTTAATGAATGAAATCACCTTATTTTGTCCTTTAAATGCGTGACATGTTCTGATTGACCTTTTCAACGTTAACTGATTGCATTGGTTGACCTCTTCATCCTACCTCAATTTAAATAGAAGTTACAAAATATGTGGCGGGAATCCTTTTACAGCTTTCATTATTAAAGTATTAAAGAATAGGTGCCAATTCGATCAATTATACATAGAATTGACCTGCATGTTTTTACTTTGAAGGAATGAACATTCTCTTTAACTCATTCGTATATTTAAAAAAAAAAAAAAAATGAATTATTTGCGTATGAAATTGCAAAAATTTAAGTTATAAACAACAGAATGTTATCAATTGTTGATTTATGTAAATAGTTAAGGAAACACAGTTTTCAAATTCAAATGTTTTATATTGAATGCATAAAGTGAAAATAAATGGGACGATGGATGGTAATGTTTTGTTATGTAAATTGCGGGATTACATTCTTGACCACATGTTAATAGAACTGATTGCTGATAGATTTTCTTGAGTCCAAGAGAATTTCGTAAATCAGTGAATATCTGGTTCAAACCAAATTTTTCGATTTGGAAGCTTAAATTTTGTTTTTTGTTCTTCCTATTTCTGTTGTGCTGATACAAGTCATTCTTTTGCAATTCTGACATTACGAAAGTAAAGAAAATTTTGCAAAATTAATTTTTATTAAAACGCAGTTTTAACATATAGAGAAAATAACTTTACTACAGTTGAAGCACTGTGGAAAACATCAAATAAAATAAAATAATCAATAAATTTGGAAATTAAATGCAGCAAATGCAAAAAATTAAGCATATAATTTAATGCTCTAGGTATTTATTCCCTTAATAACGGTATGCTTCTTTTTCCAGAACCGTACCTTGCTTTCCTTGCAATCACTTCCTTCTAAAAAACTTGTGATATACCTGAATAAATCTTATAAACGTATTTAAAAAAAAAACTAAATATCCATTGTAGTTAATGACTTATAGATGCATTATATCTGAATAACAATCAAATAATTCTTACCATATCCGAATTAGGAGCAAAAATTCGAGCTTGGGGATGCAAATCACAACATTCTTCGCAGATAATTTCTTCAATATTCGATAGAACTCTACAGATTATTGAAGAAATAATCAGGGAAGATGATGGAAGAAGAGGAATAATCGTATTGTTTGAAGAATTAAATGCGCAGATAACTGAGAATTATTATGTCAACAAGAAGTATGGGACACAGAGCATGAAAGATTAAAAACAACAGTTAATTTAGCATTGCATTTGTCTGAAAATGGCACAGCACAATGGAGGAGCAAGATTAGTCTCGAACTAGGAAGAACAAACTATCTGTATTATGGGGCATAGGAATTGTTTATGATCGACGTATTTGAATTCTTCCTCCCGCATTTTTTATCTCATACGCTTGGTGGATTTCTGAGTTCAAATAAGAAAATGAAATTATAACAATTGTTTCGAAAGTTTAGCACATCGATTTTTCGACCTACTAAGCCACGTGGATATCATCAACGGATTGTTCTTCTAAGTTTTATCATCCTAGATGTTCACCTGTTTGTTTCAACCAGAAATATTTCATGGTAATTTGCATTTATTTTTGCATATAATATCATATTGCAGAATATGTCTATGATTGAACTATGGTCGTTGCACAAAACGATGACATCTAAAATTGATAAAACTTATCTGAAGAATTCATTTGAACACTAAAATACAATAGTTCAAGAAGTTTCTCCACAAAAAAATATGGACTTATGAAATATGAACTGAATAAAGCTAGAAATCATTGTGGCAAATGAAATTAATTTGCATCCTTATTTTAAATCTAAAATATATTTCCCGATAATGTAAATCCTTCATTAGCTATTTATTGCAAAAGCATGAAAAGTTTAAAACAAAAATAACAAAACACGTTTGAAACCAAAAAAAGAAATAAAATTTTGAAGTTAGATAGCAATATACAAACATTGGAAACAAAAGCAAAACCTAGCGACAAAAATTAATTAAGAGTGAATCTTAAAGGTATATAATTTTATAATCAATATTTAAGAAAATATTTGCATGTTTTGAGTCAGAATTCGACTTGCATACAAATTAGAATCAAATCAACATTTGACAAAATAAAATTTCAATGGAAAAGAAAACCGCCAAAAGAAAAAAGAAAAAAAAACTACCACTGGAGATTACTGCATCTATCACTTATACATCGATATGAAATATATAAATATACAATAGCAATTAAAAAAGAAGCAATTGAAAAAAATTCCGCAGGACTAAAATCAAAATTAATTAAAAGGATGAAAAGTCATGCCTTGTTTAGGTAATAAATCCAACGCCTTTTTTGCAAGCAAATCCCATAATTGCAATCGTTTTGGTCGATACAGCACTTTTTGGCGGTTGCCATAATGACATAAAAATATGAGACGACGGTAAAGAATATAAAGAACTGAATATGGAAGAAAAAATTGCTGATGAAATCTCATTGAATTGTTCAAAAATCAGAAGTGATAATTTGCATGCAATATTTATTGGATTATTCTTTTTTAGGAAATTCAACAGAAATTTACATCAATTAAAAGAAATAATTAAGAAACAAAAAAATGTTTGCACAGAAAAATGACAACACACATAGCAAGAGAATATCAAATTGAGATGTATTAGAGATCAGAAAATAAAGCGAATGATATGCGCTAGAAAAAAAAAGGATGGAACAGTCTTCATACACACAAATGAAGTAAAGTATTTGTATATCTTCATGGGCGCGAAAGAATACAGGAAAATACTATTATGGATATTTATCTTCGTCACTTTTTTTCCTTCCATTCTTTTTCTTATATCAGAATTATGATAGAAAAAAAAAGTATGAGATATTTAATGATTAGCATAAATAGTGTTATACTGTAGGTAAATTGAAATGTGTAACTTCGTATTCTTTTACTATAAGTAAGTAATAGTTACATCACGTGTTTTTATACTTAATGAATATTTGATAAATTTTCTAATTTTTTTTTTTTTTTTAGGATAACGGCTCCCATGGAAGACGAAATACAGGTGGTCTTTGAATACCTGAAAAGGGAGCCGGATATGTACCGGGTCTTGCAGAGATTTGTGAGCGAGACAGTTCAGGTAATTTTCACTTTGTTACCTCTTTTTCTGCCTTCTTGCTTCTTTTTTTTACTTTTAAACTGACGACAGTGTGAAGTAAGAGTTGCTGAACTTTTCGCTGTCTCAAATTTAAAACGGGACTATAAAAAAGTAGCCTTTTCAGTTTGAGCGCTCGCTCATAACCCGCTTGGAGGAGGCGGAGCGGAGGTTGGAGGAGATGGAAGGGCCAAATGCCCATGAAGAAATGGAAGAGGAGCCGGTACCTCAGGAACCGGCATTTAATGAAGAAGAGGCAGAGTGGGCTCCTCTGCCTGAAAGTGAAAGTGGTGATGAGGCCGATAACTGGCCATCAGGAGCAGAGTGGGCCCCTCTGCCAGACACTGATGAAGAAGATGATGAGGTTGAGGTACCGGTGGCACCGATGGAGACAAATGACGTCGCGGAACCGGTAGAAGCAGTACGTGAACTCGTCCTGTAAGTTTAGGTTTTACCAACATGCATAGCAAAGTAATTTGCCAATTAAAGAGATACTAACTTTCTCTGCCAAATAATCCATATTAAATATAAATCTGTTTCAGTCGAACAAGGACGATCAGAATCCCGGTTCCTGCTACGCAGGAAACATTGGCTGCGGCACAACCGGAAGAGTTCCATCCAGCTGACTTAAAAGACCTTCCGGAACAACTCCGAATGGAGTTGGAAGTGCCGCAGGCGGAGCCATACACGATAGCTCAAGGAGAAGGATGCAAAAATATCGGTAATTTATAATTTTAATAACTTTGGAAATGATTATATGCTGTAATTAATTTGTAGAAGGAATGTAATGATACTTTTGATTTCTTATTGATAAAATCATATTTATGATTTTCATTCTCATATCTAACAACAATTTGTGCAACAATATTTTCTTATCATTTCTATTTTCAGTGTGTGGTCTTTGCGGCAGGCAGTTTGAAACACTGAAAGGGTGGCGTATTCACGCCTCAAGAATGCACAAGCAAGATGGTAAGTATTTTGAAATGGAATTTCCAATTAGTTTTTAAAAATATTGCTACATCTGATTTATTTAGAAGCCAGTAAACTCATTATTGGTGTATATTCCAGGTTTTTGCTCCCGATGTGGGCACTACCTCTTGCTGCCACCCGAATTTACGGCCGCACAGAGGACGGCAGCGGTGGAGCTTCATGCCCTCGATTGGTGCCCGAGGGCATGTGCGGCCGTAATAAGCGAAAGGCAGGTGAAGCGCCGCAGACTTGATTTGGTAGGAAGAGAAGAGGATGCCCATCACCTCTTCATTCCAGGTAAGAAATTAGTGACATTGAAGAAGTGAGATTTAAAAGTTAAAAAAGAAAAATTGGATGTTCATAAAAAACAAAATATTTATGAAGTGAATCTCATAATTTTTCTAGTCAGCAAATTTTTTTTTCAGGCCAATGAAATTGCCTGGCCTACCGTGCGCGGCCAACCTGTCGCTGCCTGCTCCAGATCTCCATCCTCTTCCGATGAAATACATCCAAGCGGGTTAGTAAAATTTAAAAAATATAAAACGAAAAAAATAAAAAATAAAAAAGTACAAAAAAAAGAAAAAATTAAAAAAATACAAAAAAAAAAACAAAAAAAAGTTCAAAAAATAAAAAAAGATTCAAAAAAATAAAAAAAACAAAAAAATAAAAAAAATTCGAAAAAAAAACAAAAAAAACAAAAAATAAAAAAAGATTAAAAAAAAACAAAAAAATAAAAAAAGATTCAAAAAAAAAACAAAAAAATAAAAAAATAAAAAAAGATTCGAAAAAAAATGGAAAAAATAAAAAAAAATAATTTTGCTGTTTTATTTAAATGTAAAAATAGCTGATTTCAAAGCATAAAAAATATTGAGGACTTTGTAATTGTTTTACACTTTTAAGTGTCATTTATCTCTTATAGCGACAGAGTAGAATCAATAAGCTTTTGAAAGGAAATTGAGCATAACCTGCTAAAGATCAGGTACAGCACACGTTAGATACAATTGCTTTGAAATCAGTTGTTTTTTTTTTCGTTTTGTTTACTGACCCATGGGCAGTTAGCTTTTATTTAATGATTTTATAGTTATTACTAGTAACTTTTTTGGTTTTTTAAATTTTTATTAACTTTTCTTTTTCATAACTGTTTATTTTTTACTATTTATGTAACTTTGTCTGTTATTTTTTCTTAGTGAAATTTGTAATTGTTATTTTATTGTTATCTAACAATGATAAATTTTCATATCCATGCATGTTAAGGTACCAACTCTTAATGCATTTAATTTTGTATTTTCTAACTTGTAGTAAGTTTTTTATTTTTATTACGCTACATTTTTTTTCTTAATTATTATTTTTTTTTGTCACGTCACGCTTTAGGATGATTTTTTTTTCTGGCTATTGAACAAGTACATAGGCTCAAATTTCTTCATTTGAATATATTTGTAATGACCTGAGCAATTTTTGCAAATTTTTTCCTGTATTTAAATTAGTTTTTGAATTTGAACATGATGAGTTGTCAATAGAGAATCAATTTAACAATTTTTTTTTTTGAACTGAATCAAGAGTTGGTACCATTCTTGTAAATATCTTTGTCAAAGTAGGGATGATCGAAAAGAGGTATAGAATTATACCTCCTTTCGTCAATATAACATGCAAGCAGTAAAAATCTGGCTTCTGAAATTCGGGTGAATAATTTCTTGAAATTTGGAATAAATTCTCAAATTTTCGATCTTTCTTCAATTTTAGGAATATTTTTTTTGAATTAGCAGATTTAAAAAGCTTTTAAAATCAGTTTGATTTTTATTTTTAAATTTTTGCTTTTTAAAAATTTTTTTTTAGAATTATCAGATTTTTGCATTTTTTTTCTTTTTTCTGAATGCATTTGAATTTCTTATTTTCAAATTAGATTTTCTTAGTCTTCTTATTTTTCGAAGTCTTTAAAATTCTTTATTTTCAATTTATGAAACTGATTTCATTCTTAGAATTAACAGAAATTGCTTTTTGGTTTAACTTAGAGCACGATTTGCAATCGAATTTTAACACGTTCCACTTAACTTGCTGCATGCTTTTTGATACTAATTAATTCCATTACTTGCATGCTATTCTTGCTAATTTCATTTATTTTTCTTATTAACTTTATTTTTAGTGGTTTATATTAGTTGCAGGTTTAAATCATTCTTGACATTTTTGGTTTTTTTCTATTAAATGCATGCTTTTCGTTACTTAACCACACCGTTTATTCACAACGTGCAAATTTTTTTATTTAATTAACTTCATGCTTTTTCATTGATCTCACTCCTTTTTTTTATTAACATTGTTTCTGCATGAATTTTATCTTAATTCTATTAACTGCATGTTTTTTGTAACTTTACTCACACCATTTATTATTATAGGAACATTTTTTGTATTTAAGTGCATGCTTTTTTTTGTTGGTCTCATTCATTTTTTATTAACATCGTTTTTGCATGAGTGTTTGGTTACTTCTATTAACTGCATGCTTTTAATCACATAATTTATTGTTAACGTACACATTTTTTTATTTAAGTAACTGCATGCTTTTTTCATTCATCTCACTCCTTCCTTTTTCTTTTTTTATTAACATTGTTTCTGCATGAATTTTTTCTTAATTCTATTAATTGCATGCTTTTTTTCCATTTGCTAATATTTTGTTTTTTTCTATTAACACTGGTCTTTGCGTGCATTTTTAGTTAGTTTCATAAACCGCATGCATTTTGTAATTTTACTCATACGATTTATTATTATAGCAACATTTTTTTGTATTTAAGTGCATGCTTTTTTGTTGGTTTCACTCATTTTTTATTAACATTGTTTTTGCATTAGTGTTTGGCTATTTCCATTAAATGCATGCTTTTTCTAAATTAACCACACCGTTTTTTGCCGATGGGTACATTTTTTTCTATTTGTGCATGCTTTTTTCGTTGTTCTAACTTACTGTCACTTTCTTTTTTCTAATATTATTTTTGCACACATTTTTCGGTTAATTCTTCTACAGTATGCTTTTTGTAAGGTTTTTGCATGTATTTTTGGTTAATTTTGTTAAATGCATGCCTTTTGTAAATTTACTGGCATTATTTGTTAACAATACATTTTTTGTATTTAATTAAGTGCATGCTTTTTTCATTCATCTCACAGGTTTTTTCCTTTTTTTATTGACATGTTCCTGCATGAATTTTTCCTAATTCTATTAATTGCATGCTTTTGTTTTCCATTTGCTAATATTTTGTTTTTTCTATTAACACTGTCTTTGCATGCATTTTTAGTTAGTTCCATGAACCGCATGCTTTTTGTAACTTTACTCACACCATTTTTTATTATGCCTTACATTTCTTTGTGTTTAAGTGCATGCTTTTTTCTGTTCGTCTCACTCGTTTTTTATTAACATTGTTTTTGCATGCATGTTTGATTAACATTATTAATTGCATGCTTTTCTTTTGTTTTTTCCATTTGTTGATATTTTCCTTTTTTCTATTAATACTGTCTCGCATTTTTCGGTTAATACTATTAACTGCATGCTTTTTGTAGCTTTAATAGTACCATTTGTTGGTAACAGTACATTTTTTGTATTTAATTAAGTGCATGCTTTTCTTCATTCATTTTTCTTATTTTATTAACATTGTTTCTGCATGAAATTTATGTTAATTCTATTAACTGCGTGCTTTTTATAAGTTAATCACAGCAATTATTATTATGCTGTAGATTTTTTGTGTATTTAAGTGCATGCTTTTTTGTTGGTCTCACTCGTTTTTTATTAACATTGTTTTTGCATGAGTGTTTGGTTATTTCTATTAACTGCATGCTTTTGTTTTTTTTCATTTGCTAATGTTTTGTCTTTTTCTATTAACACTGTCTTTGCATGCTTTTGCAACTTTACTCATACCGTTTATTTTTTAATGACTGCATTTTTTTTTGTGTGTAGTTAAGTGCGCACATTGTTTTTGCATGCATGTTTGATTGACTGTATTAACTGCATGCTTTTCTTTTGTTTTTTCCATCTGTTGATATTTTCCTTTCTTCTATTAATACTGTCTCGCATTTTTAACTGCATGCTTTTCGTAACTTTAATAGTACCATTTGTCGGTAGCAGTACATTTTTTGTATTTAATTAAGTGCACGCTTCTTTCATTTATCTCACACCTTTCTTTTTATTAACATTGTTACTGCATAAATTTTTTCTTAATTCTATTAATTGCATGCTTTTTTCGTTGTTCTAACTTACTGCCACCTTCTTTTTTTAACATTATTTTTACGCACATTTTTTGGTTAACTTTATTAACTGCATACTTTTTGTAACTTTAATAGTACGTTGTTAACGGCACATTTTTTGTATTTAATTAAGTGCATGCTTTCTTCATTCATTTTTCTTATTTTATTAACATTGTTTCTGCATGAATTTTATCTTATTTCTATTAACTGCATGCTTTTTCTAAATTAATCACACCATTTGTTGAGATGAGTACATTTTTTTTGTATTTGTGCTTGCTTTTTTCGTTATTCTAACCTACTGTCACTTCCTTTTTTTAACATTATTTTTGCACACATTTTTCGGTTAATTCTTCTACGGCATGCTTTTTGTGAGTCTTTGGAATGCGTTTCTTGGTTAATTATATTAGATGCATGCCTTTTATAATTTTACTGGTACTATTTGTTTGTTAATAGTATATTTTTTGTATTTAATTGAGTGCATGCCTTTTTTTTCATCGATCTCACTCGTTTTTTTTCTTTTTTTATTAACATTGTTTCTGCATGAATTTTTTCTTAATTCTACTAATTGCATGCTTTTCGTAGGTTAATCAGCCATTTGTTATTATAACCATTTTTTTTTGTATTAAAGTGCATGCATCGTTTCGTTCATTTCTCTTGTTTTTTATTAACATTGGTTTTGCATGCAGGTTTGGTTAACTCTATTAACTGCATGCTTTTTGTAACTTCACTAGTACCATTTATTGCTAACACTGTATTTTTCGTAGTGCATGCTTTTTTTNTTTTTTTCATTCATCTCACTCCTTTCTTTTTCTTATTTTATTAACATTGTTTCTGCATGAATTTTATCTTAATTCTATTAACTGCATGCGTTTTGTAATTTTATTGGTACTATTTGTTGTTAACGGCACATTTTTTGTATTTAATTAAGTGCATGCTTTCTTCATTCATTTTTCTTATTTTATTAACATTGTTTTTGCATGAATTTTATCTTATTTCTATTAACTGCATGCTTTTTGTAAGTTAATCACACCAATTATTATTATGCTGTACATTTTTTGTGTATTTAAGTGCATGCTTTTTTTGTTGGTCTCACTCGTTTTTTCATTAACATTGTTTTTGCATGCATGTTTGATTAACTCTATTAACTGCATGCTTTTTGTAACTTTACTTGTACCATTTATTGCTAACAGTATATTTTTTGTAGTACATGCATTCATCTCACTGGTTTTCTTCTTTTTTTATTAACATTGTTTCTGCGTGAATTTTATCTTAATTCTATTAACTGCATGCTTTCCTTTTGTTTTTTCCGTTTGTTGATATTTTCCTTTTTTCTATTAACACTGTCTCGCATTTTTCGATTAACTGTATGCTTCTTGTAACTTTAATAGTACCTTTTGTTGCTAACAGTACATTTTTTGTATTTAATTAAGTGCATGCTTTCTTCATTCATTTTTCTTTTTTTATTAGCATTGTTTCTGCATGAATTTTTTCTTAATTCTACTAATTGCATGCTTTTCGTAGGTTAATCAGCCATTTATTATTATAACCACTTTTTTGTATTTAAGTGCATGCATCGTTTCGTTGATTTCTCTCGTTTTTTATTAACATTGGTTTTGCATGCATGTTTGGTTAACTCTATTAACTGCATGTTTTTTGTGTTTTTTTTTTTTTTTTTTATTAACATTGTTTCTGCATGAATATTAACTGCATGCTTTTTGTAAGTTAATCACACCATTTATTATTATGGCGCACATTTTTTTGTGTTTAAGTGCATGCTTTTTTTATTAATCTCACTTGCTTTTGTATTAGGTAATTTCTTTGTTGTTCACATTCGCTATTTTTTGTATTCATTTTATGCTGACATTGTGTTTGCACGCATTTCTGTTGCTTAAAACTTACCGCATGCTTTTCGCTGACTTTGCTCATTTCACTATCATAGTTTATATTTACTACTGATGCATGCCTATTTTGTAATTCTGCTATTCACACGGTTTTTTTCATTTATTTCACTTATTGTTGCTTTAAATAATATTTTATGCAACTTGGAATTTCGATTCTTTCTTGTTATTTTGATCTTGCATACTTTTGTGCTGATTTTAATTAATGCAAAAATTTTTTCTGCTACTTCCATTAGAATACATCTTTATTTTATTAACTGCGTGGTTTTGATTGTATTTTTTGCGTGGCCTTTCCCAATATTTCTAACTCATTGAATGCTTTTTTTTGTTTACTGCATATTTTTTACTGGCTTTATTTAATTTACCATTGCTGACTTGAATTTGATTAACAGTAAAGTTTTCCATATTTTTGCTACTGCATTTCTTTTTGTTGTTTACTATGTATATATTTTATTAAACAATCATATTAGTTTCTTACACATTTTGCTAATTTGCTTTCTGCATGCAGTTTGGTGTTATTTCTACCCATGCATTTAGATGCCATCCGATTTCAGGTCAAAATTTTTGAACAATTTCATCAAATGCTTAGAAGGTAAATTTTTTGACCAAATTTTCCACCACATAAAAAACCAAAAGAGCTCTGTTTATGAATTCTTTTTTATATTTTTAAATTTAAGATTGTTTCTCGGTGAAGTGTTATGAACTGTAATCTCGGTGAATAGTCATTGATCCTAGATTCAACAAACAGAATTTTTGTGATGCTCGGATGTGTCGACCATTTCAAAGGTTTGTTGACTCTTAGATTTTCTAGATTTTCCAACTTTCAATGTTTAATTTCCTGCAAAAAATTGCTTCCTTCTCATAGAATGACGTTTCAAAATTATTTATAAAGAAAAAGTAATATTTTAGGTTGCTGCTAGCTAGTATTCTGAGGGAGGGAATTAGCACTCGAAATATAAGTAACTGATCAAAAATATGTAAAATGTTGATTAGTCCAGTTTATTCCTGAATGTCTTTATCCAAAAAATAAAGCTAACAGTTTGTCCAAAAACTTGTCTTTTTTATTTAAATTTTCTCTATTCATTTAGTTCATTGAAANTTCAATAGACATTTCAATTAAAAAACTGTCTTTCAATGAACTAAATGAATAGAGAAAATTTAAATAAAAAAGACAAGTTTTTGGACAAACTGTTAGCTTTATTTTTTGGATAAAGACATTCAGGAATAAACTGGACTAATCAACATTTTACATATTTTTGATCAGTTACTTATATTTCGAGTGCTAATTCTCTCCCTCAGAATACTAGCTAGCAGCAACCTAAAATATTACTTTTTCTTTATAAATAATTTTGAAACGTCATTCTATGAGAAGGAAGCAATTTTTTGCAGGAAATTAAACATTGAAAGTTGGAAAATCTAGAAAATCTAAGAGTCAACTAATATTTTAGGTTGCTGCTAGCTAGTATTCTGAGGGAGGGAATTAGCACTCGAAATATAAGTAACTGATCAAAAATATGTAAAATGTTGATTAGTCCAGTTTATTCCTGAATGTCTTTATCCAAAAAATAAAGCTAACAGTTTGTCCAAAAACTTGTCTTTTTTATTTAAATTTTCTCTATTCATTTAGTTCATTGAAANTATTTTTTTAATTTTTTCTTTTTTTTGTACTTTTTTATTTTTTATTTTTTTCGTTTTATATTTTTTAAATTTTACTAACCCGCTTGGATGTATTTCATCGGAAGAGGATGGAGATCTGGAGCAGGCAGCGACAGGTTGGCCGCGCACGGTAGGCCAGGCAATTTCATTGGCCTGAAAAAAAAATTTGCTGACTAGAAAAATTATGAGATTCACTTCATAAATATTTTGTTTTTTATGAACATCCAATTTTTCTTTTTTAACTTTTAAATCTCACTTCTTCAATGTCACTAATTTCTTACCTGGAATGAAGAGGTGATGGGCATCCTCTTCTCTTCCTACCAAATCAAGTCTGCGGCGCTTCACCTGCCTTTCGCTTATTACGGCCGCACATGCCCTCGGGCACCAATCGAGGGCATGAAGCTCCACCGCTGCCGTCCTCTGTGCGGCCGTAAATTCGGGTGGCAGCAAGAGGTAGTGCCCACATCGGGAGCAAAAACCTGGAATATACACCAATAATGAGTTTACTGGCTTCTAAATAAATCAGATGTAGCAATATTTTTAAAAACTAATTGGAAATTCCATTTCAAAATACTTACCATCTTGCTTGTGCATTCTTGAGGCGTGAATACGCCACCCTTTCAGTGTTTCAAACTGCCTGCCGCAAAGACCACACACTGAAAATAGAAATGATAAGAAAATATTGTTGCACAAATTGTTGTTAGATATGAGAATGAAAATCATAAATATGATTTTATCAATAAGAAATCAAAAGTATGATTACATTCTTTCTACAAATTACAGTATATAATCATTTCCAAAGCTATTAAAATTATAAATTACCGATATTTTTGCTTCCTTCTCCTTGAGCTATCGTGTATGGCTCCGCCTGCGGCACTTCCAACTCCATTCGGAGTTGCTCCGGAAGGTCTTTTAAGTCAGCTGGATGGAACTCTTCCGGTCGTGCCGCAGCCAATGTTTCTTGCGTGACAGGAACCGGGATTCTGATCGTCCTTGTTCGTCTGAAACAAGCTTATATTTAATATGGATTATTTGGCAGAGAAAGTTAGTATCTCTCTAATTAGCAAATTACTTTGCTATACAATTACTGGTAAAACCTAAACTTACAGGACGAGTTCACGTACTGCTTCCACCGGTTCCGCGACGTCATTTGTCTCCATCGGTGCCACCGGTACCTCAAGCTCATCATCTTCGTCATCAGTGTCTGGCAGAGGGGCCCACTCTGCTCCTGATGGCCAGTTGTCGGCCTCATCACCACTTTCACTTTCGGGCAGAGGAGCCCACTCCGCCTCTTCTTCATTAAATGCCGGTTCCTGAGGTACCGGCTCCTCTTCCATTTCTTCATGGGCATTTGGCCCTTCCATCTCCTCCAACCTCCGCTCCGCCTCCTCCAAGCGGGTTATGAGCGAGCGCTCAAACTGAAAAGGCTACTTTTTTACAGTTACGTTTTAAATTTGAGACAGCGAAAAGTCAGCAACTCTTACTTCACACTGTCATCAGTTTAAAAAAAAAAAAAAAAACAAGAAGGCAGAAAAAGAGGTAACAAAGTGAAAATTACCTGAACTGTCTCGCTCACAAATCTTTGCAACATGCGGTACATATCCGGCTCCCTTTTCAGGTATTCAAAAACAACTTGAATTTCTTGTTCCATGGGAGCCGTAATTCTATAAAATTAGCAAATTTACTAAATATTCATCAAGCACAAAAACTCGTGATGTAACTTTTATTTACTTATGGTAAAAGGACATATGGTAAAAAACACGAATTTACACATTTTAATTTACCTACACAATAATACTACTTATGCTAATTATTAAATATCTCATACTTTTTCTGATACTTTTTTTCTATCATAACTCTGATATAAGCAAGAGAATGACAAGAAAAAAGTGACGAAAATGAACATCCATAATAGTATTTTCCTGTATTCTTCCATACTCATGAAGATATGCAGATATTTTACTTCGTCCGTGCATGTGGAGACTGTTCCATCCTTTTTTTTTCTAGCGCATATCATCTGCCTTCTTTTCTGATCTCTAATACATCTCAATCTGACATCCTCGTACTATGTGTATTATCGTTCTTCTGCACAAAAATTTTTTTTTCTTTCAATTATTTCTATTAATTGATGCAGATTTTTATTGAATTTCTCAAAAAAAAGAATAATCAAATAAACGTTACTTGCAAATTACCGCTTCTGATTTTTGCACAATTTAATGAGATTTTTTTTAGCAATTCTTTCATATTTTATTCCTTGCATTTTCCACCGTCGTCCAATATTTTTATGTCACTATGGCATCCACCAAAAGGTGCTGTATAGACCAAAAACAGTGCAATTACAGGATTTGCCTACAAAAAGGCTTTTGATTTACCACCTAAACAAGGTATAACTTTTCATCGTTTAATCAATTATTAGTCAATATGTCACTGAAAAGACCAATGCTTTTTGACTTCGTTTTTGCGGAATATTTTCAATTGCTTGCTTTGTAATTCAATGGAGATTATATATATATTTCATTATGGTGCATCAGTGAGGTTTTAAATTTCCCGTGTGGCAGTTTTCTTTTTCATTAAAATTTTATTTCACCAAATGTTGATTTGTTTCTAATTTGTATGTAAGCCGAATTTTGACTCAAAACTTGCAAATATTTCCTTCCTTGAATATTGAAATACATTTATGTTTTTATGATTCATTCCTAATTAGTCCTTGCTACTGGGTATTTTTATATTGCTGTCCAAGTTCAAATTTTAACTTATTTTTTAATTTCAAACGTTTCTGCCAGCAAATGAAATGAGTATTGCAGTGATTTGTTTTTCGTCATTATTGTCTTAAACTTTTCAAGTATCTATTGTAATAAATCGGTTGATGAAGGTTTTACATTAAAGCGTGTTATCATTTCATGATTTATGACCTTTCGTGAGCTGTTTGAAATGAATTTACACTTATACTCTTTCCATTAAAGACTTGCATGGTCGTGGCTCTTATAATTTTAACACTTTATTGACGTAAACCAGTAATTTCTGTTGTAGTCATGAAATATTAGTGTTTAGCGCTCTTGTAACTCTATGTGGAAAAAAATCCGCATGTTTTACGGAATGTAAAAAGTAATCAACATTAATAAGCACGATAAACCACTTCACTAGTGAAACGGAAATTTTGCTGGAGTTTCAAACCATCAAGTTTTTGCAAATGTTAATTTTCAAAAATTATTCGGTCAGTTGTGATATTTATTAAAATTTCATACATTTTCTTCAGTTTATGATAAGTACCTTAAATTGACTAATTAAATATCTCTTAATAAGTTAACGTGAAATGAGCTTGAAGTAACGTGGAACACTGCTTGAAACGATTCATAGATAAATTTGTTGAATGAAGTTTAAAATGCTGAAATATCTGTCCCATGAGAAAGAAAGAAAAAGTAGAAAAGTCAAAAGCGAAAGTTTTCGTTCCGATTGCTGAGAAAAACAAAGGTTAAAATGATATTTGTAAAACTTTTAAACAATTTTCATGCAAGCATAAATTTCTCATTTAAAATTAATTTCTTACAGAAAGCTCAGAAGTTAAGATTAAAAAATCGAGGGGTAAGTAAACATTGGGAACATACTTTGAATGACTTATATGATTTGAAAAATTTCGTTGTAATTTAAATAGGATGCAGCCCTGAAATCGTACTCGAGCATGCTCGAATACGAAACTTCCAGCCGTATCATTCAAATCATGCATTTTGCGCAAAAATGGCAATAACGTTCCGGAACTAAAATTTAAAACAAAGTTGAAAGAAATAAAAAAAATCAAATTTTAGTATTCTTATAGAAGAATGAAGGAATAACAGAACAATAAATAATGTGAAAATATCAAAATTTATTTTAACAATAACTTATGATTTGGAAGAGAACGGCCAGGAAAGCTAATTGCTAATTACGCATACTTTGGAATAATAAATTCATCAATATCGACCAATGCAACGTATTTAGCGAATGAACTGTACAAGCAATCATTCATACTAAGTGTATGACCAAAACGATAGATCCATCGATTTGGATCGATCAGTTTTGATCGCGGCAACATTTGCCAACGAATTAGCCGAATAATTCCCTGCAAAAGTTAATAGGGAATGAAAATTGAATGAATTTGTACTGTTGCAATAAAAAAATTAGCAAAAGAACCAGGAATTGAATGGTTTTATCTTGCAAGCTTCAGCTAAATCACGAAAATATCCTGATAATCTAATTAACTTTTATTAAAATTTTATTTGAATTAAACGAAACGTTCTGAAACGTTCGTTAGTATCAATCTGCGAAGTGATATTCTCAAAATAAAATCAATCATTTCGACCAAAATCAATCTTTTTGGTCTTATTCCTATAATTTATAAAATTTCATACTAATTTACCATTTTTTCATAGATTTTCAAAATATCCATCATACGTCTATTGACCGATACATAATAAATGTAAAACATTGTAGCACCTTGCTTTCTCCAAATCTTAAAATGAAATTGCTATTGAAATTATATAAACAACTACACTTTTTTTAATATTTGGATTACAATTTTCTAACTTTATGTATTTTCATTTTTTTCGTTGAATTAATGCATTAATCTCATACATTCAAATGGAAAACACTCAAATATTTTAGAACTTGAAACAAAAAATAAAATTTGGCTAAAGCAATAAACTAATATTTTAGTTTGGTTCGAAATTTGCAATACCAATTCTAAGAGAGAATAAATTTTTCATCCTAACTAAATGAAATATAGAAATTGCATACCTCAATGAATTGTATGAATGCAACATAATTCCAGTACCAGTAGAGAGGTGGCACACAAACATGCAAAATATCTTGGTACTTCCGCAGAAGCAATTGCAATGGGATAGCAACCATTCGATTTCTTTCACTTACTAATATTTCTTTCTAAATTTTTTAACAGAAAAATATTTTTAGTACTCAATTTTTTTAATCATTTGTTGCATTCAAAGTTTATTTTATTTTTTGTTATTCTAAGCATACCACAACATTCGTTACATTTCGAACATTAAAGAACATTTTGCGCTAAATCTTATTTCCAATAGAAATATAATGCGAAATATTTCTTTCTAGCTATCATACAATGAGTTATATGTGAATAAAATTTAATATAGCAGAAGCGTTAAAAAAAAATAAGTAAATAAAAAACGGGATACATTATGAAAATATAATTGCATATTGTGAAATGCTTACTGTATTACTATCTCTCATATTGAAAATGAGCATAAAGGAAAACCATTTACATTCGGGTACCCATTTCCACGGGCAATCATATTCTATTGTGATATCTTTTGGTGATCCATGAATCTGAATATACTGTTCAGTTTATGGTACTTTCACCAATTTCACAAGTCATTAGACAAAATTGCGTATTCAAAAGAGGCGTTTTGGATGTCATTTTTAATTTTTTTCAATTAAGTGCTTTTTTTCCCTTTACTTGTCATTAATTTATATTTTTGATTAAAACTCTCAAATTTCTAATATAGCAAAAATTTGAAAACTTAATTTCCTAAGATCCCAGAACAATTTTTTTTTCAATTTAGTATTATTATCGGATTTCCCACTCCTACTGTAATTTTTTCTTCTTTTGTTTGTAATTAAATCTACTTAATCTGTGTCTCAATGTAAAGCGAGTAAATGATTCATGCATGCAATAACAAGAGAATAAATTTTAAATATTGTTCTTTTAGTAAATCAACTTGTTATCCCATAATATTTGATAAGTTCTGAAGTGATATTTGTTAAAATAAGTCGCATATTTCAAAATTAACCTGTATCGCATACCTATTTCTTTAACTTTGCGTGAAATGAGTGCACAATATTTTTTTATTTCATTATAACTTCCCTCTATTCGTAAATTCGGATGCTATATTTTTCTGTAACCTCTTGCATTTCAGTGCAAAAATGCGTTCCTCAGGTAAGCTTTATCAATTTTAGATGATCATCATTTATGCAACAACCATAGTTCAGTCGCAGTGATATTGCGAAAGTGCAAATTATACAAATTACGATGAAATTTATTAAAATGTAATATCTCTGAATAAAAACACATTATTTGAAAAACAAACAAAACGACTTAGTATATTGCATAAAACATCAAATAATGAAATGAAATTAACAATAAATTTCCAAAAATAATTATACAACTGCTTATCTATACAACAATAAAACAAACACAAAATTTAAACATAAAATTAATTTAATGCACTAGTCAGTTGACCCTTTAACCTTGATATGCGCCATTTTTTCTAGGCCCATAACTTGCTTCTTCACTGCAGAGGACACGTCACTGTCCCATTATGAGATTTACAATATACATAGATAAATGTTGTGAATTTAAGAGAAGGTAAAGAAAGTAAATATTCATTACAGAAAATAGCTTTTAGATATATTATTAGAATTGTGTAAGACTGACGAATGCGATTGGCAGCAATCGTCATTGATTATTTCCTCAACAATCTGTCATAACCGTCGATTGTAAAAGTGAAACTTTGAAACGGACGTGGCGAAGATCCTGAATGATAGTACTATATAAAAAATGGTTGAAAGTTTTAATAAATTTTTGTCAAATAACAGATTCAAATAACTGAAATTTGCTAAAGCGCTTGTTTGGAGCATTGCAAAATAGATGAACTAAGACTAAAACTTTCATTCACCTGAAATTGACAGCAGTCAATGTTGAATATTCCATTTCATGCTGCTGTTTTTCTTCCTCACAATGAATCCGTTCCGCTTTGAGGTGTGTGTTACCAAATTGGAATCCTCCTGCGATTGGTGGATCATTCCAATTTCTTGCTGAGGTTTAAAAAAGGATTGACATTATATTTGAATTTCATTGTCTGAGAAAACTTTTAAGGCAGCATGCAATGAAATTAAGTTTAACAAAATTTTCATCCCGAAATTTTAATGTATAAGGATTTGTATGTTGGTTAGGAATTTGATTCAAATAGTAACAATGTAAATAACCCGAAGTAGGAAAAAAATCAGAATTTCATAAACTTACTTGGAAATGTTACTCCTTACTTCTCTAAAATGCTGAAAAATTGAGCGAAAAACTCATCGTCTACAATGAACTGAAAATGAAGTATATGATTCCTTTATGTTTTAATTCCAACAAATTAATGAGTCCCATTGAAAAAAAAAAAAAAACAAATTCATAAGCAAGGAAATGATTTAGAAAACGGATAGATGCAGAAATGATTTCTATAAATAATTTAGGGTCCTGCCATATTGTCTGAAGGACTAAACAGCTATATGATAAGCCTCACTTCTAATTAATTCAACGTTTGATAAGGTATAGGTAAAGAAAAATTAATTGATTTAGCAAGAAGTAAGCAAACACAACATTGGTGACAATTTATGACGACAAGTTACTTCTTATATCATTCACGCCTGATCTTTTTGATAATAACAGAGTGGAGAGGAAAAGTTTGTTCCGCACCAAAAAGATCAAATTCTGAATTGGTGTAAAAATTATTTACGATCCATCTATTGGAATTACAATTGAAATTTCCCTCCTCGCTTCTTGTATTTTTATCTTATACTCATTTTTAAAAACGAAAAGAAAAACAATTAAATTACAGCAGTTATTTCGAAAGCTTCGTTATCTCAAAATTCCTAACTTAAACCTTATACAAATTCATATATCATCAATTATTATTTATCATAGTTTAATAAAATTACAAACTATTGAAATGATATATTTTTACAAAACTTTTGAAATGACATATTTTGTGAAAATTCATTGCTTTTTCTCGTTTTATTCTCAGTTTTCTATAAGATATTTTGTTTTTAAATTATTTGTTCATCATTATTGATCGATTTCATTGATTTTCACGTAAGAATTCAATCGAAATAGAAATATTAGCAAGTGTATGCTTTCTCCTAATGTGTGCAGAGATCTCGTTGCGTAATCATTGTGCGACAATAGCTGCTATTTATTCCTCTTCTACAAATAGGCGCAAAAGGAATGAATTTATTCCGCTTCAGCAAGAATTACATTTATGCAAAATAACGATACCAAAGTAGTAATAGATAGAATAATGCGACATTAGCGCATTGATCGGTTAATCTTATCATTTATTATTTGCTGAATTTGTCGCACACGGTACCATTCATTCATTCATTTATCGATTTGCTTTTTCTCTTCATTTCCCTCCTTTCATCGTTAGTTGCATTATTTGTTCCATTGTTTTACTCATTGCTTTATATATTGTTTTTTTTATATGCATTTCGGATTAAAGGTTAACGATTTCATAATCTCGTATTTCCATTTCTTAATTTTTCAATTTTTAGCTTTAAAAACTTACCTTGATTGAATTTTTTTTCTTTTTATTCCAATATTTCTGCAGTTCTTAGCATATAATTTATTCATTTTTAGAATTACTTATTATTATTATTATTTTGAAATGATTATAATTCTACAGTGTAGCTAAGAGGTACAATAAGTTTCCTAATTGAAGCGATAGTCAAAGTTAAACAATTGGCTCAATGTTTTCGTTCCAGCAAGTCCAAGCCATAAGCATGGATTTGCTCTTCCTGTTAGGATGAGTATTTGGCATGAAATTCATTTGAGTAAGGTAAAAAAGCCTATTGGCAAGGTTATTTCTCCTTTACTTACACATGCTTTGTTTATTGTGACATTTGTAAAAGGTTGGACAGTCAACTTTTTATTTCATTTTTTAATTCCTTAATTAGAAATTACCTTCGAACGACTTTTCTTATAATTCATTCTCTCAATTCATTCTTCTTCTTTCTTGTAGTAACAAAAAAAAAAAGACAAAACAAAATAGAAAACAAAGGAAAGATAATCATTAAAAAAATGAAACAGGAAATTTTATAGCAGTTCTTTTCTAAATTTATAAATTAGTTGAATTTTTAGAATTAAACAGAAACAAAATGTAAATTTAAATTAACTTTTATTATATTTTCATTATATATATATATATATATATATAGAATTAAATATCTTGAACAAATAATTGTTATTAACAATGTTTTATTCTTTTTTTTTAGTAATTTTTCTGCTAAACCAATTTCCTCTACTCTTTTCATTATTATTTCATTAATTTCGTTTTAATTTTGCACAAATTTGGTTTAAATTATAGTAAGAAATCTCTATTTATTCTTATTCTTTATCTAATAATTGGATAAAATTAGTGATTATATCAATCGAAATCTTACGATCACTATTATTATTGATTGATCTAAGTGCCTTGATTGATCATCCACACTCTAATCAATCCATATTTCATTCAGGAAATGATCAACACGTACGCACCGTACCACCTTATTAAATATATTGAAGAGAAAATTAGAACAAGGTCTATCGTATTTAACTGATTTCTAATTTAATTAATTAGATTTAATCAATTAAAAAAGCCTTTAAACATTAGTTTAAAAAATATAATAGTAATGAGATAAATATTATAAAGCTAATTTTGAATCTATCTGTGCAATACAACTTCGTTACTAAAAACATACAAGGAAAATTTAATTAAATTAATGATAAAAATCAACAATGTTTTTCACAATAATTTCCGTTCAGTTCTCATCGGTACAATAAAAATTGCCAGTGTAACCATTTGTGCTATTATTTCTATTCTTCTACCACAAGTTTATAATTTAATTTTAAAATATTCGTTTTTCAATTGAATTATTTGCTAAATAGATAATCATTTGAATAGCAATCTTTCGGTTAAGATTTAGTAAAATCTGCTAATTAATACCTTTTCCATTCTTAACCTTCTGATCATCAAAATTAGTCTTTATTAAATTTGCTTACCTAAAATATCCAATTTTATTTAGCACTTATTTATTCTCCTATTTGTACTGCTTCATCCAAAATTGCAGTTTTTAAATCTCGCAAAAAAAAAAAGTTGTATTTTGCATTAACTTAAACAGTGAGTAATGTTACTTAATTATAAAATAGTTATTACTTATTAATATATGACGGATAAATGCTATTTCCACAGAATTTTGCTTCATTGTCATCATTTTCATCATTTCTGATATTTGCAGTTTTCAGGCATACTTGTTGAAAGTAGCTTCCAATGCACGCAGCAATAACACCGGTAAAAAATGCTAATGATAGTACCAGGCCAAGAGCACCTGTAAACTATTCAAATATTAATATCATCCATCATACTTTCGCATAAATTACATTTGGAAATTTTGGTAAACATATCAAATAAATTATATTCAGAAATATTTGAAAAGCATATTAGGAATTATGTCAAAATTAAATTAAACATTCATCTATTTATACTGATGTAAATAAATATTATACCTAGTCTATTACTTTATTTAAAGTAATTTGGATTTATAAAATAAATTACATTTGGAAATATTTTGTTTTTTGCAATTTATAATAAAATAACCCAAATGCATTTCTAATTCTCGACATAATCGCTAAAAAAGTATCGGCCAGTAATTTTTTTTTTTGTCAAATTTTGGTGACATCTTTGAGTAAAATTACGTTTTTTTTTTCAAACTAATGTATTAATCTTTGCAACGTTTATTATGAAACTATTGAAGTATTAGTATTAACTTTTACGAGCCCTTTTTCCCTTCAGTTTTTAAAGTAAAAAGTAAAAGTTCAAGGAAACCAACCTGTCTTACTTTTTTGTATTGGTAAAACCATATCATACTCTTCCAGTACTGGACAGTTCAAATGTAAGCTTAAACAGTTCGAATCATGGCAACGTTGTTTATCAGTCTCCCAGATTATCAAACATTCATGCTAGAAATTTAACACAAATAAAACTTTTTAAATTTCATAATTTTACGTTTGCTGTTTGTTTGTTTGTTTGTTTTTTAATGCACAAAGATTTAAAAATGTAAAATTCTTAATCTCTTCAAAATAATTTCTAAAAAGAAAAGAATTAAAAATCACATATAATTTAAAAATTTTTTATCCAACAATGTTTTCTTTTTTTTTTCTTTTAAATACTAGAAATTAAAATCTCATTTAACTAACCAATTTTTCATTTTTTTGAACGGTACATGCAACAGATGATTTTTCAACTGTTGTCATTTCAACCATACGACAAACTGCATCAACTGGCATACAGGGTTTCCAGCTATTACCAATATTACCTCTATTATTACTATCATCGATCGTACCTGAGGTTTTATTATCGCTAAAGAAGAAGCATGATCGAGAGCTATCTGAAATTTTTGATGTTAATTAAAAATTTACATAACTTATTTCATTTTTCAAAAATATTACATCGTTTTCTGATCAAATTTTGATTTCATCTTTTTTTTTTCTTTTTTGTTTCATATCAAAAGTGAATTTGAATGATTTAAAATATAAAACACTTGACCTTCTGGTCCAGAAACTGATAGCAGCGGTGGATGTGGTAGTGCTTTCTCAGTGATAATATTTTGTTCTTCTTCTATCACATCATTATCACTGATAATGCCATCATCCATTTTTTTTGCAATTGGACAAGATACTGTTACAGAATGACAGTCACCTTCTTCCGAACATTTTTCCTTCATTAATGGAACATTTCCGGTCACAATGCATGACACCTATATGAATAAATACATTTTTTGATTAATTATTATTAAATTGATTAAATACATTATTTGATTAATTATTATTACTTTTTTTGCATATTATTTATTTTACATATTTTTCGTTTCATTATATCTTTTTTTATTTTCCATTAATCATTTATTTGTTACCACCTAATTTTTACCTACAACCTACAGTAATTTTATTTTCACATTTTTTATTTATTCAATATTTTCAATATTTTATTTTATAATTTTGTTTCAACATTTTAGTAGGATTAATGATCGACTACAACATTATTGGTGAAATGTTGTTTTTTTTTCGAGAAAATAATTTAAAAAAAAATCACACAATTTTTTTTAAAATTTTATAAGATGTTAAATATGAAAGAGTTTTATTTTCTATATAGTTTAAAACAGTAATGTAGATTACCAATGGCGCTTTGCTTGCTGAATTTTCATCATCCATAATACAGACAAGTTCGGTTAAGTTAACAACAATTGGATTTCTCAGAAAACAACGGAAATTTTCCGGAACACAATCATCCAATTCACCTCGTAGTAATACTTTACCATAATTTCTACATGTTACCGATAAAATTAATGGGTTTTGTCCAGTTATCGGCTCTATTATTATCACTAATGAAAGAATTCCAAGGAAAAATTTCAATAATTTAAGCATATTGAAAGTAATAACAGTTTTAAACTATTAACAGTGAAATTATTTTTGAAAGCGAAGAAATGATTCGTTGGTTGCGAAAAAATGTTCAATCAATCATCGATTGAATTTTATTATGTTTTTGTAAAACATTCTTTTTCTTTCTAAAATAAAACCAATATTTGAAGAGAAATCTAAAAGTATTGTTAGAAAGAGAAAGGAAAGAAAACAACACATTTTTTTTTTTTGTTGAAAAGTTTTGTTTTTAGCATTTTGATTTTTAGCATTTAAGGTTTTCAATTTTAATTGTTCATTTTAACAAAAATGTTACTTTTACCTTTCATATCCTGTATGTTTTTTGTTCCATTATCAAAAGTTGAGAGGAGGTTATATCATGAATGATAAATGAAAGATTGTAATTAGGAATATAATGAGAAATGAGAGAAAAATGAAATGTTTCATTTATGTGATCCTCTTATAAGAAATAAGATGAATTAGGATTGAAAGATAAGTAAATTATTGATATTTGCAAAAATTCTATTTTGATGATGGTATTAAGATTGATATAATAATAAGCAATGTGACAGTTAAATTGAAATGATAATATGAAATATTTTCATAAATTCTAGGTAAACCTGAATGATACTGCTTTTTGTTAATATTTGAAATTGGCTGATAGAAAATCAATCAATAATCTATCTAAGAATTGAAAATAACAATATTTTAGTTAAAGTGATTATAATATATTCTGCTAAATTTCATGTGAAAAAATAAATAAGTAACTTGCTAATATGATAGATAGGTGCAATTTTGGATGTGCTATTCATTTTATATCAAACGTTGGAACATCAAATAAAAAACTTTATTTCAATTATATTTTCTTCATTTATTTCAAGGCAATGCAAATAAATAAGCAACAAGATTTGAGTGGTCAAAGAAGATTTAATGAAATTGAGCATATTTAAGGTCTTACTATAAAATGTTTTTGACATGCTCCAATTAAGAAGCCTTTAGGCTTCTATTCTTTTTTTTCTTCTGTCCTCTCATTAATTGTCCATAATTTGAGGCCTACATTATGGGAATTTTTCTTTTTTTTTTTGTTTAGCATTAATCTGGCCGACTTATGCGCGTCGTTAATTGTATTTTCTGGTTCAATGATGCTTGATAAAGCGGTAATAGTGGTACCAAAAGGAAGCAATTAGCATGTATGTGCGCAAAGGCTCTTTCAGCAGTGATACATGTCGGATCAGTCAATGTACCGCGTCTGAAATTGGCATATTCTGAAGTGTTTGTTTGTTTTTAATTGAATGAATGTTTACGATGCTAATTGTTAATTAGCAGTTAATTTTAGCAAAGCTTAAATGTTAATAGAAATTGAAACAAAAAAATGATTAAAAGCAATTAATAAGAATTGCTGCTGCAAAAGATTTTGCAACAATTAATTCGAAATAATTTGGAAGATTTGGCATATTATGTTAAATTTCTTGGGCTATTTTTATATGTTACTAATCAACGAGTAAAAAGTGAAGGATGAAAACTTTAACTAATAATTTTTCAAGTTTAATTTAAATTATGGATATATTTAACATTTTCTTTTTTTTAAATTGAACTTAAGGGAGATCTATTTAAAGAGTTGGATGAAATAGATTTTTCTTGAAAGATAGTTTAACTGAAGGAAATAATTGAATTAGTCTATTTGAGATATAATTACAGCGAATTTGCATTGTTTCGAATTGTTGTTGCAAATTAATGTAAAATGGCTAAGTAATAGAATTTGTTGAAATAGCAAATGCGATAAAGTGCAAGCAGCGATTATCATTAAATATTAAATAGTTGGCCTTTAATGTTAACTTGAAATGTTAATCCACTATTAACTAAATGAAGAGTTCATTTTTTTTTCTCTCTCTCTCTACTGTTGTGAATCTCTTTCAATTTTAAAATTAGAAATTAAAATGACAATAAAAATTTTGTGATGATTTTTTGTCTTTCCTTTTATTTTTTCTTTTGTAAATTTACAAGTGAAATATTATATGAAATTTATCGAATTTTGGAGATCCTTTTGAATGCTTCCCTTTTTAGCTTCTTCTTAAGCCATCATCAATTTACATATCTTCTAACCATGAAGTGAAAATTGTTGCTTGAAGTATCTAAAGATATATGAGCAAGCGCACTTTTTTGTCATAATGCTTACCTTCTAAATTATTTAGGAGTATTTAAATCAGAAATCCTGCTGCAATTGTTAACAGTTTAGAGAAATTAAATATTTTTTGAAAAATATAAATTTCTTTCTAGAATTTCATTTAGATTATCATTACATGATAGAATCCCTCAACAATGTTATCTTTTCATTTTGAATAAAAAAACACACACACAAAACAAAAACAAATAAACAAAAATACCTGTAATGCCTATGATTTTGATTATATAGAAGATTGCCAGGTTGTGTCGTTTTTGACACAAAAAAACGCTTCGTCAATTTCACATCGTTGTTTCGCCGATAATTATTACCTGCACCGATCATATCCTCCTTAAATGCTTGCCGATGACGCTGCAAATCGCGTGGAACAATTCGTTTTGCATAATAATCAACGAATTAAATAGGAATTAAAAGAAACAATTTTTTTTTTTTCTTTCATTTTATTAAATCATAAAATTAAAATGTTTTAAAAATCAAAAAAATAAAACTGATTTTTTTTTCACATGTAATGAAATTTACACTTATTTTTTTCACAAATAATTTAAAAAATTAAAAATAAAAAATTTACTGATTAAACAAACAAAAAACATTTATACGAATTAAAGTTGAGAATATATGAGAAGCAAAAAAAAAAATGAGAATGAAATAAGCAATTAAAATGATTAAAATGGAAATAAGATTAAGAAAAAGAAAAAAAAAGGGAAGAGAGGATGATAATAAGAAGAAACTAAGAAATAATTCCATTTTAAAAATTTAACTTAAGCTTATTTGTATTATTTTTAATAGCTTATATCATAACTGATAACTTAGTTAGTAGTTTAAAACAATAACGGGCAAATAAAGATAAATGAATAAGAAAAAAAAAAAGGAAGGAAATGTAAATTAAGGAAAGTGAAACAAATTGATTAACTTTCTTCCTTTTTTTTATTGTTTTTTCTTTCTTTTCTTTTTTCTTTCTTTTTTTTTTTTTGTTTTGATCATATAACATTAATTGTTAGTAAACAAAATAAATATTATTCATTTCTTTTCATATAAATGAGGAATAGTTCCAATTGGTTGACTGAATATCGTATTACTCTTCCAATACGGTGTATAAGACCTCAAAAATTAAATTTTACTGTAATTGAACTAATCTTTTGCCTACTTTTTCATTAATGAATGCCAATTTCTAAGTTTTATTCGAATTTTTCTCTTCGTTCTTTTTTTTTTTTTTTTGTTAAAAAAGATCTATCTTGATAGGAAAAGAAGAATGAAGTGTAAATATTTGAAAAAGGAATTTCAAGATTTTCTTTTCTCGTTTTTTTCGTTTTTTTTTAGATCAAAAATCTAACCTTACTCATCCAAAAATATAATAATGGATTCCAAACAATGGAAGTCATTGCTATTGCATGAACATTGAGCAATTTGAAGTACATTTGTATATCCAAAAATGCTTCTGCAATAATTACATATTCAAAATTTAAATTAGTCAATAATTTCACTCATTTTTTTAGCATTTATTTCAGAAACTATTTTAAAAAAAAAATTTGAAAAGAGATCATAACTCTTCTTTTTTGTTCTATGATTCATATTTTTTGAAAAAAAGTTTTTATCAAAATAAGCATAAAAAAGAGAAGAGAATATTTTTTTTCTATTGGTTAAGGGGTTTACTTTTTCAAAAAAAGAAAAAAATAAACATTTTATGTCTTCTTTTTTTTTTGTTTATAAAATTGTTAAAAATGTAAAAATAATTTTGAAATAATTTTGTATTGTTATTCTCAGATGCTTTAGCTTCATTTTCTCAAGTAATTATTTTAGAAATCATTTTAAAAAAAAATTTGAAAAGAGATCACAACTCTTCTTTTTATTTGCATCTTGTTTTAATATTTGAATTATTTGCATTTTGACAATTTAATTTAAAATAATTGAAATGGAATAGTTAATGAATTTATACTAATTATAATAAATTTTAATTTCCTGAATTTTTAATTTTTTTCCTTCCTTCTCGAATTATTTTGCGAATTGGCACGTTTGCAACTGATAATTATTTCATGAATTAATAAAATTTTTCATCTAATTTTAATTATCCAAAATTTGAAGAAACATTCCAAACATAATTCACCTCCAAAAAAAGAAGGAAAAAAAGAAAATTACAGAATCTGTTAGCCAGTTAATCAAATTAATCACTATGGTTAACTTTAAAAAAAAAAAAAAAAAATTACCTATTCCAAAATCACGGAAAATATTAACAATTGTTAAGGGAAGCCAAGATGCCATGAATACAACAACCATCAATATGAGTACATACATTACCCGTCGTTTTCGAACAGCTGTTTGAGCCTGCTGGGCTGCAGTTAACATCGAATGCTGGGCCACAATCCAATCAGCACGAACCTAAGAAGATCATATAAGTCCTCAAATGACAATTTTTATAATAAAAATTATAACAATTTAAAAATTTATTTGAAAAAAAAAAGGGAATTAAAAATTTATCTGCTACATTATGTCATCATCCAAAATAAATATTGAAAAAAAAAAACAAACAAACAAAATAATATAGCGAATGAAAATGAACATCTGAAATTGATTAAGAGTGATAGTAAAATTGGAAATAAAGATTTTCATTTAGATAATTTTTTAAAATAAATGAAATTTAAGCGCAAAAACTAAACCTTTTGTAAAATTTTCCAGTAGCAAAATGTCATAATAGTTACCGGAATGAGGTATTGACAAACAAGTAGCATAGAACCATAAAATAATTTAATACGATTATCTGCTGGCCAATTATACTCACCACAAAACTATAAACCAAAAAAATATGTTCGATTTTTTGAATTCTTCAAAAAAGAAATTTTTTTTTTGAATTCTTTTTTTTTCCTTTGCAGATTGTTATAAGCAATAAGTAAATTATATTCATCTAAATTATAAATAATGTATGTTTAAATAATGATTAAATTTTTAGATTATTTTGCCTTATTGTATGTAATTCAACGAATCATTTTATTTAATGTATGATTTAGCAAAAGATAATGAGTGATAAATTTTGATAACAGATAATATAAACTCTGACAATGATTTTATTTAATTATAGTTATTGCAAAAAAGATTATAAATTGTTAATATTGTAAGAATACCCAAAAAGATATATATTGATGAATTTTTGAAGAAAAAAATCTGCGATTTAATTTGATTTCTGTTATCAGCGTATCTTAACAGTTGCAAAATAGAGGCTAGTATTTGCAAAGTTTGAACATACATTTTAATAATTAAGGATTAAAAATTGACTTTTTGAAAAGCAGTCTGTTCGGGAAATTGAGGAAAAATAGATCTAAACAAAAAAAAAAAAAAAAAGAAAAGGAAAAAACGCAAATAGCAAATGATGCCAGTTTATTTATTTATTTTTTCGGAAATTCGCAAATCAAATAAATTAAATTACCCAAAATAAAATATAGCATAAGCTATCTTTTATTTACAACTTTTTATTTATTTTTTATTTTTTTAATATACAGTTTATACAGTATTATTTAAAGTAATCAACTATAAATGATAAACAATAGTATAAACAATTACATTTTTAATGAAAACTGAAACTTTTTAAGAATTTATATACTTTTTTTTCCTTAAAATTACACTTAAATTAACTTACATAACCGCAAAGTGTCGTATTTTCAAGCGCTAATGGTTGCAATCGTTGAGTAACAAAAAGCGGTGATGAAACAGTCGCCGAAGTAAGCCAAGAAATGGCCATTAATGAATAGGCATGATATGTTGTCCACGGTTCTCGAGTTGGCATTACAATACTTCGGTATCGATCAACCGCAATGAAACATAAGCAATAACTTGAAATTAATACTGAAATTTTTTATTAATTGAAAAAAATTACTTTTACTAGTAGTTAAAAATTAAAATTTTGAAATTAAGTAATAAGTGATATAGAATTTAGAATTTACTTTTATCTTAATCAAATGATACTTTAAACAATTCAACATCAATGTTTGTTTGCTTAATTTCTACGTAAGCTTCGTTCAATTTCACGTATATTCAGTAAAATCGAAGAAATTTTCTATTGCTTTTTTTCCTAGAATTTCAAAAATAATAAGCAGAAAAGGATTACAAAATAACTTGCCCGAAATTCCTTGGCATAATGGAACTAATTTGCATAACAATGAACCAAACAACCAACGTTTCACGAATGCTAATACTGGCGTTATTGGAAGAGCTGTTATACATAATAACTGCAAATAAAAGTAATTCAATACATAAATATATGTTTGTTTTTGAAGTAATTTAAATATGTATACGGAATTCAATTTCATCAATATCATAATTGTTATAGAAAATTACAATTTATTTAATTCACTTAATAGATTGCATTCTGAAAAAGTATATATATATGTATGGATATCAGTATTTCACGTACGTCATAAGCACACGTTTTCTACTCGCGCAACAGATAGACTCCTATTTTTGCATTTAGTAATAATATTATGCTAACAAAAATTATTGCGCAATTAACTGATCAGTTGTTTTTTCTTTTTTTTTTTTAAATCGAACTGCTGCATTTTCTTTTTGCATTAAATTTTTTAAAAAAGATAAAAAATTTGTCAATGAAGGTAAGATAGCTCTGAAACTTAGTCAAATGTTTGCTAAAAACGTTTTGTTACTAACTAAATTAATTCTGCAATGAGTTCATTTATTACGTAACTACAAACAGACTCATTAATAGTAATTTCAGGTTAAGTCATTGGTAGTTTAGACTACGTGAAATTCTGGTTAACAATACTTTTAGGCTTGTTTAAGCATTAAAGCTTTATTTTCTTTAATTTACTATTATGATCTGATACTAATAATTAAACATTAATGTGAATCAAAAATTTGGTAATCGCAAATAACTTTTTATTAATATGTATTTGAAACTTTTGTAAATGTTCAAAATTATTTAATGTCATGCAAAAATTTAACAATTATTTTAGTTTGAAAGCAGACGATATTTTTCTAAACAAAATTTAAAAAAGAAAAGCAAAAAAAGAAACAATTCATCAATTCTGCATCTATTAGGGTAACTTAAAAGTGTTGCGATATCATCATTATCAGTCATAATCAATTGTTGTCATATTGCTTAGGCAAATATGATTACTCCACTGGGATAATACGAGGAAAAAAATATGCAAACTTTGCATTAAATTTTCAAACAAAATTAATCATTAAAAATCCAAGTATTTCCTTTTTCTTCCTAAGAATAGAAAGATTTCTTTTATAACTTATATGCTACAAAAAATTTCTTTGAAAATATATATGTAAAGTCAGTTAATTTTAACTTAGAAATTAGTGTTGTCATTTGGTTTCTTGATTTCAAATTGCAATTACTGCAGTGTAATGATAATAATTAATAGGCGAAAATTATTACAAAGTGTTTCATCTAATTAAACATAAGTAATAATCGGTCACATTCATCCTACATCTTCTATTAATCTTATCACTTCTTTACTGCTTCATTTTGATCAAACTTTATCACTTATATTTGATATATGATTATTCATTGCTAAGGGCAGTAATCATAATTACTTGCAATTCTTTTTTCTTTCAATAATTTATAACAAATTTGTTTCTATTATTAAAAATTGAGCAATCAGTTGGACAAAATAACTTTAGCACTTTAACAACCAAATAACAATCAATCAAATCCGTGTTTTTTTTACTTTGTTTAAAGTTTACACTAAAATGAAATTGGCTAGAAGTTTATAAGTTGTTGGATTATTGAAAATATTTATTTATAGCATCTTTTAGCAGCTAATTATCCATAATGATTCAATGTTTTAAACTAAAAAAAAACTTGATCAAAAATTAAAATTATTCCAACTTCTTTAGAATATGTTTGCGATGAAGGCAGATTTAAATCAGATAGCAAATGCTAAAAAAGAAAGCTCAATTTTTATCTAAACTTTTCCATAATTTTTGGTATAATTTTACCAAAAATCGTCATTTAAATATCAGATTATTAGTTCTACTACTGGCATATGAAATTCTAATATTTATGATAATTATATCAAATATCGAAGGAAAAGTACTTTCTAAATAGACAAAGTGTAACATTGCAAAAGAAAGTATATAAATGGGGAAGTGTATTCCGGTATTCCGGAGCTAAGCATTTGAAATCAGTAATGAAGTAATAAATATCTATGCATAACTGAATAGTTAAACAATTAATGAAATGATGCGATATAATTGATTAAATTAACAAGACATTCAGTGATTGCTTAGATTATATCCGTCATAAGAGAAAAAGTTATGCTAATATTTCATTCTTTTAATTTACATCAGAAATAATTAGTCGTTTAATTTTTTGTAAGTAATACTGAAATTCTGATAATTTCTAACTTCTAAATTACATTTATATTTTAACAATCAGTAAGAAAGAGATTTTAGGACCTTTAATTGTAACTATTTTTTTCAGCAGTTCAGCATTACTCCGTTATTTGAAAATATTGTATAATGAGCTAAGTGTCAACTGAGATATATATCAGAAAGGAAATAATTTTGATGAAAAGTGTAAATTTCTTTTTTTTTTGATTATAAATTTATAAATAGAACAAGTAAGATGATATTTAATAAAGCAATTCAAATTGTTACATTTTTTATTATATCTCAAAATCAAATATTTTTTTAGATTAATTTGTCAACTATGAATATTCGTTCAAGGAATAACGAAATTCATTAAGTTATCAATCATTGGAGGATGTATTACTTTTGTAAGAAGCTTGGCTAATATTCCTTTTTTTTTCATGCTATATACTAATTAGCATAGTGTTTGACTAGTAAATTTGTTTGAAAAAAGAAAAATGATTCTTTTTCATTTAAAAAAAATAGCATTTACTTTTTAAAAAATTCCTAGAAGCATAATTTTTAAAGCAATGGGAAGAAAAATTCTTTTGCGCCAGTTAACATTTTAAGTTTTGCCCTAACTAAGTTTGAAATAGTAATTGAATGACATATTCCATTGCCCCATTCGTTTTCATTCGAAATAAATGTATCATCTAAATCACTTTCAAATTAGGTCATAATTATGCAAGTATTCATTTCAAATGATTTATTCACTATCAAGAATTAAATTATAGAAGTGAATAATTTCAAATTTAAAAGTAACAATAAAATCATGTATAGATTGAAAGTAATAATTCAATTATTTCACATTTAAAAGTAATATTCATCTAATAATATTCAAATCAAAAAATTGAGAAATTTTTGTTGGAAAAAATTTAAGATAAATTAAAAATTCTATCATTGAAAACGATAACATAACACATGACACTTTCATGTTTTTCTTTCCTTTTTTTAAAGAAAAGAAAAATTAAGGATGAAAGTAACATTTGTGAAACTTTTTTCAATAACTTCCGTGTTCTGTTATTGACTGTGTAAGAAAAAAAAAAGAAAAAAACTCTTTCAATAGACTTTTCACTTCTTCTCTTTCTCCGTGAAAAAAAAGCGGAAAAACGGAAAAAAGATTTCTGAAAAACATTCAGTCAATTTATTTTCAAATATCCTCCTATTCTTCAAATTTTATACTATCGGCATCTTTTTTGAAATGTTTTTTTTCATCCAAAAAAACACACATTAAAATTTATATTTTTTATTATCATTGATTAATCTTTGATATTTTTCAATGATAAATTATCACAGATCCCTTTTACAATTTCTTTTTTTTTTTTAAATTTCAGCTGTTTAACAACATTTTAAATAATGATTGAAAATGGCATCCATTCCTTATTTAGTAACTCAAATGTACTCAAAATCATTCAAATAGCTAATCTGCATCCATCTTCTATTAAATTTTATTGATTTCAACAAGTGCCACTTGCTCCTTTTCATAGTAATAGAAATATTGAAAATTCTTGAAATTGAATGCTCAACTATTCCTGTCCGTTGTTGTCAATGTAAAGATGCGCCATACATTTTGCGCTTTCTCTTGATGCCACAACCGCCAAATTTATTAAAATATAAAATATGACTTAGCTAATAAAACAAGGAAAAAAAAAACAACTTCTATGAAAAGAATTAAAAATTTTTTTAGCAAATCAAAAAAAAGCAATGCTTAATGAAATATAATGAAGAGGAAGAGAGGAAAAGATTTTTTTATAACATTGAAAATTTGGCAAAATCTTACTAAATCCTTGTTGAAAAAAATTTTTTTAATAAACCAAAAATTACACTAAATTTTCAAATCATTTTAGCAAGAATTCATAAGTTCTTTTTTCAATGAAAAAAATATCAAAATTATAGCAAATATTACTTTTCATATTGGTTGTAAATAAAAAACAAACTTCTAAAGCTTACAAAAATTGTCAAACTTATCTTACAACTTAATAAAAAATTACTTAAAATTTTTCGCATTTCGCATTTCAACAAAAAATGTTAAAATCACTTTGCTTTCTCGCAAAAATTATCGAAATAAATTTATAATTCTTGTAAAAATTAACGAAATCATTTTATACACCTGTAAAAGAAATTATGGAAAATTATTTCGCATATTAGTAAATTAGTAAATATTATTGAAATTATTTTTTTTTTAAAAAAAGAAAAAGATACAATTTAGTGATTCACATAAAAATGAAAGAAACACTAACCAAATCGGAAATAGCTAAATTAATGAGAAATATGTTTGGAACTGAAATTCGTTTCCGTTTTACTAAACTTCCAATCAGCAAACCATTACCAATCAATCCAACAACAAATATTGTCGCATAAAGAGCAGAATAAAAAACCTAAAAATTTGAATAATTATATCATTTATGTTATCAATATTCATCGTAAATTTAAAATGCTATATAATAAATAAATTAAATTATTTATGAAATCATTTATAAATTTCATTTGATGTTTTTTCCTATTTTTTTCTTTTACTTTCCACTACTAAAATTTATCTAAAATCTATTTTCAAGTGCAATTTTAATTGGATTTATTTAATCTAATGAAATTATCATAAAGGTCAATAAAAATACTTAGTACTTAAATTAATTCTATATTAGTACTTGAATTAATTTTATATTCTGCAAAATTTGTTCAAAGGAATTTACAATATAATTTATGTTCACATAATTGCTAATGATCGGAACAGTGGGAAAAAATTTTCTTCGTTCAGATTAAAGAAGCGGCGGTTTTTTAAATGCGGTTTTTTACTGGAAGGAAAAAAAAGCATTCTTGAAATCCATTGTACCAGTCAATTTCAGGATTGCGATGATCAGTTAATTTCAGGATTGATGTTTCAACTCAAAATATTGCAATTGTCAAACTATGAAACTATGAAATCAGTATCAGATGGACATCAAACCTGAACCGATTCATTTCCGGTGCTAACATTTCTTCATCTTTCTTTCATAGAAGGTCAACAGGAATTTGTTTTCCCTCACTAAATGCTCTAATTTCATAAGAATAATTTTCTTATAAAAAATTAAGCTAGATAGAAAAAAAATATTAAATATTTTTTTTAAAATTTTTTCCTTTTCTTTTTCTCTCTCTTTCTGTTTCATTTTCTTTCGTTTGATAATACTGAAGAGATCATTTTAATAAATCATTTAAATATTTCTCTAAAAAAAAAGCAAGGAATGAATGTTCTTTTAAAAAGCATCAAAGTTCTATTTGAAATGCTTATATTGCACTCAGTTATTGAAATAATGAAACTTATTTGAACTTAATGAAATGCTTTCTCATCTTTATAAATTGAATCAACTAAAACAAGGAATCAGAAAAAATTATTTAAAAAAAATTATAAAGTCAATTATTTTATATTTCTTTTAATTTAAAAAAATATTTTGCATTTTATTTTTATTTTTTTTTACATTTAAAAGAACAAAATATCAAAAATAGAAAATATCGAATATTATTTGTTTTATAACGATTGTTAATAATTTTTATTTTCATTGTAATAAATGACGCAAAGGCTATTTAGACTAATCTTTTAGTTATTATCAAAATACAAAAGAAAATATATGAATAAATCGTTCATTTTCAGTTTACTTTTCTGTTTTTCTTTTTTTTTTTTTAATAAAATTTGGATGACCGATTAAAAAATAGTTGAAGTTGTTTTTGCATCGATTTACGACAATTTACTGCAACCTCTTGGGAAAGGACAAAAGCAAATCAGATTGATATGTGGTAAAATATAAAAACAGCTTATTTTAGACTTCTTTTTTTGAAAATATTCAATGATTTGTTTTATCTTTTTTAGAAAAAGAGAGGGAGAGAAAAAACAAAAAAATGATGAATTTGACTTTTTAACTTATCATCACTTCTAGTTAAAAAAAAAGAAAGAAAGAAAGGACTTTGTCAACAACTATAGTGACAACCATTAAGAGACTCCAATTATCACTCTATGCTAATGAGCTTGGAAAAAAAAAGTTAGCTTAAGCTTCAAATGAACTAAACAAAAGAAAAAAAAAACGAATTGCATAGTTGAACGATTTAATTGGGTAAATTTTAGCGATAAATGTATGAATATGAATAATATGCACAGTGCAAATAATGGTAATTAATTAGGTTAAATTGACTAAAAACTAAAATATTTGTTGATTAAAAAAAAAAAAGTTCCTCAAAGAGCAAAACTGAAATGCATTTGCACTTTTCTCCTTAGAGAAATCATTTTTTTTTTAAAAAGAACTTCAATTGTTCATTTTTTCCTTCTTTTTTTAAGTCCATTTTTTGACTCTATCAACGTTATTATTCACATTAATGGTTGCATTTCAAAAATAGCCAAGCTAGAATTCAAATCTTCCCAATACTGGGCCAGCACTACTGCAAGCCTGGAAAGTTGACACAAAAACTGGCATTTTTGGCCTTAAAAAGGAAAAAGAAAAAAAGTGAATTCACTAGGGAAATAGAATGGATGTTTATATATGACAAAAGAGAATAATGCAAACATCAATAATGTTAAAATTTTAGAAAGATGAAATCGTAAATTTGATATCAAAAATGAACTTCAAAATAAGATTTTTTATTAAAAAAATTTTTCATGAAATTTCTAATTTAAAACTTTTCAATTCATCAAGTGAAATTTCAGGATTTGAAAAGCCAAAATTTTGAGTGTTTTTTTTATTGAAATGAAATTATGGTGGATAAAGCTTATTTTTATTTCATATTTTATTGCGAAATTTTAATAAAAAATATAAATATTGCGAACACATATCAAAAAAATTCACTGAGTGCTGTTTTCTGTTTTTTTGTTATTTTTTAAAGTTTCATTTAGTATTTTTTGTAAAAAAAAATTGCAAAAATTGTGGCAATAGAAGAAAAATATGAAATTTATAGGAAATTATGTATTATTTATATTTATAATATAAATTATTCACATTTAGAGGTATGCTTTCAATAGAAATAAATATTGAAAGTTAGATGAATGATAATGAGAAAGTGAAAAGAATTCAAAATAAAAGGATGGAAAATTTCACAAAAAAAAAAATTCCACTTCATTTTCAAGCAAACTATTTTTTATGAACGTTACTTATGAGCTTCAAATATCGATTCTATATAATAAAAAAGCGGAAGTTGACATATGACTTTCAAAAATTGAATATATATCACTCAAATTATATAAACTTAACTGCATGCAAAAAGAGGTAAAACTGCATCACTGCATGCATTTCGAGTATTTTTAAGAATTTATTTGACTTCAACTTTTAACTTTTAACCTGAAATTGTGGAGCATAATAATCGTTGAATATTTATTGAAATTTTTGTCAAATATTACAGTTTTTTTTTTGGAGAATAATTTAATACTTAATGATGATACTATTCAAAAAAAAGGCTGATAATTATACCAATCTTTTTTGAAATAAAGTTTGACTTTTTTCATTAATTATTAAATTTTGAACTAAAATATAAATGGATTTATGATAATAGCATTAATAAGTAGTAAGCTATTGAAAAAAATTGAATATAATTACAGTCAAAATAATAAAAAAAGAGGATGTTTCGTATGAATGGCTGATAATTAATGAAAAAGTTGAACTTTTGTTCCAAAAAAAAAGTTTCGATAATTAAAGATGAAAAAAGTGCAAATGATAATTTGAAATTTTAGTTTTGGTTTTTCCTCATTTTATTTTTTCAATTTTTTCGAGATATTCTGATTTCTTTCATATTTACATTTTTTTAAAATTAGTTCTCAAGAACTATTCAAGAATGTAGCTTATACTTCACCTAGTAATTACAATAATTATGTTTCTTTTTTTTGTTTGTAAAAGAAGGAAGAAAAACTAATTATATCAGTCATTTTTACATTCTTTAAATCATCATTAACTCACTTTTAAATCATTTCATCCTCTCTTCTTAGCTACTATGTTACTTAAATTAACTCATTTAAATCATTTTTTTTTTCAACCTAAGCGATAATTATTTTGCAATTTCCTTCTAAAATATATTTTTTGAGCGAATGATATGAATGTACTATTTTCCAATGCTAAATTAAAAAATAGCAAAGAGAGAAAATGGAAAATTTGTCAAAACTTACATTTCTCACATTCATATTTATTTATTTATTTTTAAATTGTTTATCATTTGGTATATAAACATTTGCTTTTATTGATTATAATCATTATTTAAGCAAATGTCTTTTTTCAACAAATTGATGATAATTAAAAAAAATGAAGTTTTTTAAATAAAAGTTTAACGAGACATCAAACTACATTACCCTACATATGATATTCAAATGGATTTTGAAAAGATGTTAATAAATTAAAAAAAGAAACATTTATTTTTCAAAAAGATTTCTTCATCAAAAAAAAATCATTAAAAAGGATTTCATTTTTTCCTTCCAGTATTACAAAAATTAATTAATGCATGATTTTCTAGCTTTCGTTTTTTTCCGCTTTTCTAGCTTATGTAATTTGAAGTTAAAAAATCAAAAAATTTTGTTAAGTTTTCAAAAAATAATCAAAGTCATAGTATCAATGGTATCAATTAATAATTGATATCAAAAAGTATTAGAATGGAATTTAAGTCATTTTTGAAACAAAATTTTTATAAATTCAATATTATTCATATCTAATGCTCAGCTAATTTAGTTTTTTTTTGTTTAGTTTTACTTCGAGAACTTTTAGGAAAGATTAATTGAAGTTATATGAAGGAAAATATTTTAAGCATAAGAATAGAAATAGATGAATGCATTTTCAAAATTAATATACATTAACAAAACGTTACGAAATCAGGTAAAAATTTGAAAAAAAATTTTTAAATATGAAAAATTTTGAGTATGATAAATTTGTTTGCCTTGTTGTTTACGCATCAGTTATTTACGCATAAAAATAATGATGCCTCATTGCATGTAATCAGAAATTTGAAAAAACAAAAAAGTTTTTGAAATTTTTGAAGAAAAAAGTAGAAAAACATTTAAAAAATTGCACATAAATTCATGCTTAAATGCAAAATACTTATGAACATCCATTAATTAATTTTAATTTAAATACAAAAAAAATACCCAAATTTTGAGTTTATAAATTAGCTTTAAGAAGATGGACGGAATATATTTTAATTGAAATTTTACATTCACTATTAGCTTTTTCGCTTTCCTTCATTTGTGCCAAAGAAGAATTTTGACTAATTAAGATTTGACCAGTTGATGCTAAATTAATTTAATAATACCACTACTCCTTGGATTGATTTACCATTAAATTAGCCTCACTACTTCATTTTTCATTTTTTAAAACTAATTAACTCAACAGAAATTAGTTGTAAATACGAAGAAAAGAGATAAATTGACAAAAATGTGAAAGAGAGATAAATTTATAGTTTTTAGATAATATTGAAATGCTTTTTTAAATCTTCAGTTATTATTATCTAATTTTATGCCAGTTTTAAAAGATTTTATACTTCGAAATGCTTATATTAATTTGATTTAACCTCCAATCATATTTAGACACTTCGATTTCAGTTTTTTTTTTTTAATTTTTTGATAAAATTAAAAAGAAATTTCAATAGGACAATGATAGATAGTTATAAATATTTTTACCTTTACATCAAGCCTCAATGTCCAATCACCAAATGCAGACATAATATCATTGACATCAACGCATGATACTGTCGTTCGGCTGCTCATCAAGAATTTCCTTGCGAACAGTACGTTTGGGCTTTGTTTCACAAATTATTTAATCAATTTTAGCGCTTTACAATTATTTACAAGTTTCGAAAATCAATAAATGCGCCAATTTTAACTAAAAAATATCAAAATTATTCGTCGAATTTGAAATATTTCATAAGCTGATAATTTTCGCTTTTCTGAAATGTAATTTCAAAAGTTCGCAAGCAATCGATTTAAAGTTTCTAACACTTTCTAGCAGATCATTTGATGATAATTGCTAATCGTACCTGAAAGAAACACCGATCGATCAGAAAACAAATCTATCAAAATTGTCTAACTAATCAATAAAGGAAAATATTTCTTTTGTTGATTCTTTTCCTTTCTTTTATTTGATTTTTCCCTTCTTTTTTTTTTTCAAATTTACTGATACCACTGAGTTATTAATATTCCACTGCAAAATTAGCAAAATTAGTAAGCAAAAAGAGATTTAACAGTAAATTACAATAATTGACAAAATAATAAGTTATTGACCGGGAAATATTTTTTAGTTTCATTGTTTTATGCAAGAATTATTTTACATGTCGAAAAATTTTTCATATCTAAAAGTACTTTAAATGCTAAATACAAACATAAATTTTAACTACTGATAAGTAAATGTTTCGTTGTTGAGCAATAATCGTTACAGGTTGTGAAAAAATTTGAAATACATTAGGTAAGGCAATAAGCAATGATATAAACATTTAGTTGAAATATATAATAATAATTATAATAATTATAAATCCAACAAAATGTAAGATTAAAGATTAGAATTGCGGTATTCTCATCAATACAATTAATATGATATTTCAACTTTCCCGCTATTGAAGTTTTTGTAAAGAAAGTTAAGTTATCATGTGATTGAAGTAGCCATTGAATATGCTTTCGGATGTTTTAATGGATGAAAAGAATTTAAAGAGCTTTAAGCTCGATAAAGTTGTTTATCTTTAAATGGATGTAAAAAATTCGAATATTTGATATTTGAAATGCATAATAAAGATGAAAAAGATTGCAATGAGTAATACTAATTATTTTGCGCTCATTCATGGATTTTTTTCAGTCTTCTTGCGCCTAAAAAAAAGAAAAAATTAAGGAAAGCAAATTACCGAAGGAAAATTTAAAATCACGAATTTTAATAGAATAATTTAATTGAGTATATAAACAAGAAAAGAATGGAAAAAAGATTTGAAGTATTTTACTTTGTAAAAAAAATAAATAAATAAATAAATAAATGCTTCATTTTGTGCAATAAAGATAAAAGTGCAATATTGCAATGAGAATTTTTGAATAAGTAGTAGTAATACAAATGAAAGAGATATATGTTGTTAAAAGATTGAGAGAAATATGTAGCATTAGTGATTTTGTTTAAACTTTTGCTGTTACTATCATATAACTAACTATTTAATTAGCAAGGATTAGTAAAATAATCGAAATGATAGCTTTTCCTGAAAATTATATTTTCTATGCTTCCTTCTTATAATTCATTTCAAATATTAAAAATAAGCCTTAATTTACTTGTTAAAATTTGCTAGCAGAATGAAATTTCATATCATTTCAAATTTTATTTTTATAAAAATGAGTCATAGGAATGCTTTTTTTAGAGAAGAATTCAACATTATAATATCTATACATTTTATTTTATTTATGCAAAAATTTCGTTTTCACAATGATTTGAAAATGAAAAATGAAAAAAGAAATTGAGCGATTTAATAATATCAATGATATAAAATCAATAATTACAGAAACACATCAGAATATATGATATCAGTGGTAATTTAATAATGGTGATCTAATCACGTGTTGCTAATATCGAGGAATAGCATGAAAAATGACCTAATTGGGACCTAATATTAAGTGCTTAGCACCAACAATGACCTAATTGGGTACACAGTGCCAACAATGACCTAATTGGGTACATAGCACCAACAATGACCTAATCAAGAGCACAGCATTCAAAATGACCATATAGTCGAGACTCGAGAACAACAACAACAACAACAACAGCAGAAATAATAATAATAACTTAATTGAATGTGTAATACTCAACATGAATTTCAATAAATGTGTGATAATAAAACAAAAGAAAGGAGAAAAAAAAAATCACTTTTCTATGTTCTCCTGAAATTCACCAAAGGACAGATACCAGCCTAAGGCAATAATGTTAGCCGTTCAGGCTATTTAGCGCTAATGATGCTTTTGGTATCTGTTTACAATTGTCTCCGCCTTTTCCAATTGCGCCAACCTCCTCCCCCTCCTTCTCCTCCTCCACTTTCCTTCATTTTCTTGTTGATTATGAACAAAATTTCGTTAAAATTTTTTCTCTTCAAAGTCTTGTATTAGTTTAAAACTATTCTCGGGGGTTTTTTTTCCCCGAAGTTATTCAAAAATGTTTTTTTTCTACAAATATCTAAAATTAAGCTCAAATTTAACTAATCATTTTGATAATTTTAATATCTAATTAGTTTGTATACTTAGCATTGCAGACATAATTTTATCACAATGATATATGAAGTGATAAAAATATACACATATATAAATGAAGAGAAGGAAAGATTTAACATAATTTCGTAGATTTTTTTCTCTTTTTCTTCTTCCTTTGCTGAGACCGAAATCAATGAAATTCTAAAATTCGTTGCCGTAATGTTTATTGATTCTTAGTTATTTCGCTAAATTTGTCATTAATCATTTTGGTCAAACTTCAAGATGATTCAGTATTATTTTAATCCTAGTTTAGACGAAGTTTTTAGAAGTAAAGTTCTTCAATTATTAACCCAAATGGTAGAAAGAAGAAATTCTAGTTCCATTTTCAAAATAACAAAAACAAAAAAGAAACAAAATTTGATTATATATTTTTTATTACATAGAGTGAAAAATCAAGCTTTTTTCTGAACTTAATAATTTATTAATTGACTCAAAAAAAAGAAAAAAATGAAAATTTTGAATGTCGTAGTGATATTTTGAAAATTTTCATGATAATGCATTTATGTTTGATCCTCCTAAGGCTCAAGCGGCAATTATGCTGGTTGCGCATGAAACTGCAAATGAAACGTATTACTTAACCGTATTACTTAGTACCTACGGCTAAACTAATTTAACATGAAGCACTAATTAGCATTAACTTTTTGCATGAATAAGCAACTATTAAAGTGGGAAAAAGTTTGTAATTCTTAGCATATAATGCTAAATACTAAATAATTAACTGTTTTAAAATTTAATTTTTTTTTACCCAGTACTTTAAAAAATTTCAAAATTATTTATTTCAGATAGTAACTTATATCATGGCCAAGTTACAAACTGTAAAATTTATATTTTAAATGAGCTAAATAGAAACATAAAGCATCTGCGGCGTTGAATGTATATCTTTCTTGACACATACCAGTTGCTGTAAAGCGCTTAGAGTGCCATGCTGTTAGCGCCATACTATTAGCGCCATCTGTAAAATGACCACAGAACAAAGGTACGAAGGAATGAAATAAGTAATTTAATTTCACTTATGCTTTATTCAATTTTTGGCATGAAATATGATCAAATACTTAAATATGCCTATGGTTATCTTCACATTTAGTAGCTGTGTGTATGTCATTTTTGTCTTTATTTTTTGGCATTAAATCAATGAATAATTATTAAAATTTTTTAAATTGCAATTTCTCTGTTTTTGGTTGTCAATATAATATTGAAAATGTTGAGTGAGTGTTGAAATTTCGTAACTACGTAAACTTAAACTACTATCATTCGAGATTGTCAAAAATTACGATTTCACTCATATAAGCGACATTTCTCTGATATGAAAAAAAGATACGATTATCTATTTGATGAACTGCGCTTGTTTCTCAGATTATGAAACAAAAATGAAGTTTATTTGAAAATAAATAGCTTTACATCTATTTTCAATTTCAATTTTATCATTATAAAACTCCAAAAAAAAAATAAAAAATTACTGAAAAAATGAAGATTGAGTTTTTTTTAATAAACATTTTTTTTTTCATCTGAATAAGTTAATATTTATTAAAACGTCATGAATAACTTATTGGTAGAGCGAATAATATAAGAAAAAGTTGTCTGAAGAATAAAAAAAATAAAAAAAGGAGCGAAACAAAAGTTTTTCAATTAAATTGGAAAGGGATGAAAACTAATACTATTACGGACGTAGTCATTCTTCAATTTGCCTTCGGGAAAAGTTTTTCTTAGGCAGAAAAGATGAAAACGGAAATAGTCTCATTGTAAAAGTCTTCAAGCTAATATCAGCAAATTCCATATCAGCTTTTAAACAGGCAGTAGATAAGTAAGTAAACAAGTTACATTACCTACTGATATATTGAAACTTTATCACTAATTCATCATATTTAACTTTTTACCATACGTATCATACATGTATATATAGATTTCTAACAAATTCAAAAATTTCATATTATTGATGATTTTTTGTAATTTTTTATTGAATCGAAAAATGCACTTATTCAAATAAACCGAAAAAATTTAAATAACCTTTTAAACTGATTATTTCATTCATTTTGGTTTAATATTACTAAAATTGATAAAAATTGAAAGTTTTATTTGGTTAATTTTCATTTTGTACGATTTTTTTTTTTGTTGTTCTTATTTGTAAAAATTACATTCAGATTTTATGCGCTTAATTTGAAGCATTGAATGAGAATGATGGAATTGAGTGAGAATGATAATAAAAATGAATTATAAATTCCTGTCATTTTTCGAAGTTGTTTACCAAACGTTGAAGCATAAAAAGTTATCCGTTCAGAAAAGAAAAGAAAAATCTCCTTTCTTTTGCTTCTTCTTTTCTTTTCTTTTTCTGTTTTTTAATGAACGATACATTAAAAAGTTTATATTAAAAAAAGTGACAAAAAAGTCATTTCTCAACTAATATTCAAAAATCAGTGCCAAAAGAAAATCGATAACTGAAGTATGAATGAAATAAAAAGTGGAAAATTTTTAAAGTTTAAAAAATTTCTCAAAACAAAGAAATTTTTATCTACCATCAAATTATATGTTTTTTTCCTGTTTTTCTTCTACAGTAATTTAAATTGATAAATTAGAATATAAATATTGGAAATGTTAAAAAAATTTTTTTGTTTGAAAAAAATTATTTGCTAATGATTTCAAAAACGATCAATTGTATTTCACGATACTTTCTGTTTTGAGTCACAAATCATGCCTTAACTAAAATTTCATATATGCCTTAAATAATATATATTATTCAGATTTGTGGTACTATTAACTTCGTCAACCGTTTTGCACAACAATTTTTTCCATATAATATATTATCACTATGAAGCAACTACCTTTCATTAATATACCTTTCGTATGTATATCATTTTTTCAATTTTGGTCGATTTAATCCGTAAATATTTAAATCTTTCTTAAAATTTAAAAGTCTTTCTGTCTATAATGGATTATATTGTATATATTGAAATTAATAACTTCTGCATATAAATAAAGAAAGAAAAAAGGATTCCATTTTACTGACAATTTTTTGTTATTTATTATTTTACTGATAGTTATTTTAGTTATTCGTGGCAGAAGTTAACACTTGCACATTTGATGGAAACTGTCAAAAAAATGAAATAAAGACTAAAGTTGTGAAATCCATCTGATGTATACAATTATAATAAAATTTCAATTAGTGCTATGACACTGAAAGGAAACCAAAATGAGATTTCAATTTGACTTCCTTTGAGAGCGTGGAGATTTCAACTTTTGTACCTTATCAAATCAGTTTTATACTCTAACGAAGGCTTCCAGGGGAGATTTTTTATAGAGAACAGAAGAATTTAATTAAAAAAAAAATTAATTGTAAGCTTACTACGTATGAAACAAGTAAAATTTACTCATATATTTGCTTTTAAGTGAGAAATTATTCTAACTTATTAAAAAAATCTACTATTAAAAAGTGGCATATAAGACTCAAAAATCAAAAAGTATTAAATGTAGCAAGAAATATTTGATAAACATTTTGTTACAGTTTATTCGTTTCCTGTGATTTCATTTTCATTGAAAATAAAATGAATTACAGGAAGAAAGTAAATTGTATTTGAAAAAAAAAACTGTTGAATGTCTCAACTAATTTTCAATTTAAAGTAAAGATTAAATCAAATTCCAAAGAAAATAGCTTAATTTTAACACTTATTTTGGAAATAAATCAAATGAACAAAAAACAAATTCTTTTCAAAAGTAAATTGCAATAATAGAAATGACATTTTGTTCAATATGAATTAGTTTATAAAGGAAAGAGAACTCAAAACGAAGCAAAATGAAAATTTCAAATAAAGTTTTATCAAATTGATTGCGATTATTGTGTCAGCAGTAGTAATAGCTTATTTGTTCAAACGATTATATGAAATAGTATTTATTGCTGTATCACTTTCTGCAATCATTAATTGATATTATTAATTGATAAATTAATTTGAACAATTAGAATTTACATATAACTGAAAAAAAAAACGAAATTTTAAGAAATATGCAAAATTTATGTCAAAGTGTGCATCAATTTATAGGGATGCGCGTCTTCAATTGCTTTCATCAATTGAAAAGAAACAAAAATAATAAAAAAAAACTTATAAAATTGAACATTTATATGCAACATTTACAAATGAAATATTTATTTAGCTATAATTATTTTTTCCATAGGAAAAGAAATTAATTAGCAGAATAATTGAAAAAAATGGGCCATTACCATCTATCAATTTCATTCAGCCAAGAAGTTTAATTATCAGTTAACCTTAGTTTTTAATTGTTAGAAGTAATTTTTTTATCCAGCGATAATTTAATAAAAATTATACATTGGAAAAGAAATTTGCTAAGATAATTATTGATAATATGCAGAAAGTTTTGCTTTTTTATTCAACAAGCAAGAATAAAACTAATATTTTAAAAATTGAATATCAACTTTTTTGGTCCGTTTTCTTTTTTTGGATGAAATAATCTGAAATATTTCGAGTAAAAGCTGCTATCATATTTAAATTTGATTATAAGATGAAGCTAATCATATTATTATCATTCTTCATCATTATATCCTAAAAAAGAAAAAATTCGACAAAACCATTTTCTTATTTTACCAATTCCAATCAAAAAACTTGTATTCATTTAATTATTTCGTCTAATTATTAAACAAATTAAAATTGAAACAATAAATTTACATATCACATAATATGTTTTTGTTAAAGTTCAAACAAATCTTAAACATTTCACATGCTCTTATGTGAATTTTAAAGTAACATAAATCATTTAAAGTAATGATACTTATCATATAATGATAATCTTCAACTCTAATCAATGAAAATATCAAATGTGGCGGAAAGGTTATTTGGATTACTGTAACTGAATAAGTTGAACATATGAAATTAGCATCAAAACTAGCAGAATGGAATAAGCAAATGAAATGAACGCATAAGCGATAAGTAAATATTGCAAACTGAGCAGTTGTTGAATTGAATAGAATGACGTTGTTGCTGTTGTTGTTGCCGATAATGATGATAACGATGATAATGATGGCAGTGATGATGATGGTGATAAAGAAGAAGGTATAGCTGAAGAAAAAGTCGGAATTGACTTCCAATCCTGAAGATTTAGTTTATTTTTGCTGTTAAGTTAAAAAATATGTATAAAAAATTACAATCTTTTCTTGTTTTATTTTTTTTTTTGTCATTGCTGTATTAATTTTGAAAATTTTTAAATATTTGTTTGAAATTATTCCAATCTAAAATGCTCTGAATTAACTCATTTTTGAATATTTTCATACATTATGGGATAATTTCTTTTTAAAATTTAATTAATTCGTTTTTATAAAGTACAATTTTATTTTCATTGCATTAGATTGCTATTAAACTTTATTAGCATCTATGGTGAATTATTTTTTTTTACAAATTATTATCAGAATTTTTAGAAAGTATTATAAATTATTAGCTAAATTTTATTACTTAAATATCATTTCTGATTTTTTCTTTTGTTTTTTTCGGACAAAACAAATTACAAACTACTAATTAATTTTTCTACCTCTAGTAAATATTGTCAAATTGAGCAAAAATCATATCATTAGACTAAACAACATCATCGCTTAAAGTTCGATATTCGAATTTTTTGATGTAACTTCATTTTAAAATAATTTTCATCACTTCTAAAATATTTTTACTTTTCTTTCTACGATACAATTTCTATCAACTATACATCGTTTTGTCAAGCGTATTTAAATAATACATATAATTTCCAAATTTACAATTTTTATTAAAAAATTAAAAAATAATTTTTAAGTAAGTGAGAAACCTGTGCTCTAACATTTTTAGAAAGTGTAAGAATTGGTAATTGCGCTAATTGTTGTAATCGTTCGAAATTACCCAAACCATCTGACATCGATGAAATTTCAGATTGTATTTCATCGGATAATACTGTTGATCGATGATCGATCAATCGATTCAAGCGTACTGCTTCGATTCCATCTGTAGCAATAAATGCTAATGAAACTATTATTTATTCTTCAATTTTTTTTCAATATTTTTCGTAATTATCGAGAAAAATTTCCATTCACCGATATTTATATTTTTTTTTTTGATATGTTTTTATGAATTAATTTATAACAAATTTGATAAATTTTCATTTTTCATCTTTTACATAAAGGAAATATTCATAGCATATAGCATTAATCTAAAATTTCCTAATATATTTTTAGAATGGAAATGAATAACGATAAGGAATTATTTAATTATATTCGAAATGAAATGTTATCAAGTTTAATATATTTATTGCATAATTCATTGCGATTATTTTTTGACAGCTGAAAATTTATCCATTCTTTTTCATATTGGAAAAATGAATGATATTCAGAGAATGATCGAAATGCTATGTCAAATGTTATCCTCAAAACTTTTCGCATTTATGTCGGATGTGAAAATTATCGTCAAAATCAAATTACTAAAAGAAAGTTTCAAATTTTGAAAAATGAGATTTAAAAAAAAGTAGAGCAGAATGTTTGAAGGTTGCAATATGATTATGATTGATTGATTTTGTCTTTTAAGTTATTTACAATATTTTTAGCTTAACAAATATTAAGTTTTGATATTGCAAATAAGTAGACTATTTCAGAAAATTTAACATTGCTTTGATTCAAATTTGACTGAAATTTGTATTTTCAAAAGACGTCTTCCGTCTTTTATCTTTTTTTTTCTTTTTACTGATAAACATATTCAGTTCTTATTTTATCACTGTGCAACAAATCAATACGAAATCTTTTAAAATACAATTTAAATTTTAGAATTAAAGAAAATATTAGACTGTTTTCGATAAACGACTAAAGCGTTCTCTCTCGCAAAAAGGAAGAAAAAAGTTTTAATTGTTTATAGGAAATATTTAATCAAATAATAAACTTAAATTACCATTATTACAGATATTATCGATTGTTTATTATTTTAATTTTTCAACGTTCTCTAAAATATCTTGCATTTGAATGACCTTTTCTTTTTGCTTTTCTATATTCTCATAAACCTTGTTTAATAAAATTTAAAGTTCAGACTCGAAGATTAAAAACAATCTTGAATTTTAAGAGATGGAACTTATTTTAAAAGGAAAAAATCTTTCTGGAAGAATTTGTCTATTTTTGTTTCAAATCAAATCAAAAGAAAATTTTTTTATTTCGTTTTAGTGAAAAAAAATTTCCAAATTTAGTAAAAAAAAATAGTAGAAAATCCGAAAAAAATAGAAAAAACGTTTCACTGAATTTAAGTTACATTAAAATTTTGGTCATCATTAAAAATAAAAACTAGAATTTACAATAATAATTTAAAAACAAAAAAAAAAAAAAAAAAAAACTTATGGATTATAAATGATTTGTGCAGAGTTTTTCTTAGTTATATAAATTGAATTGCATTGATAATGATAATGCAATTTATCATTTAAGCAAGCATTTCATTGACGATTAAATTTATCATTAAAAATAGAATGAAATTGAAAAATTTAACTTACTGAGCACAAATGGCGATTGAGTGGGAAACAGAAATAATGGTATTAATGTTGCGACAAGTGATGCGATAGCGATTTGTGTGATACTTTTTGTTGGTCGCAAAACGCTATAAAATGTTATAAATGCAATAGTGGCAAAAAGTATTGGTTGAAACATTTCGCATACCTGAAATTATGCACAATTATCATTCTAAATTTGACCTATCATTTCGGTTATTTTCTAAATTCTTTATCACTAACTTTCCAATAAAATAAATACAAATTTCAGTTGTAAATATTTTAACTTTCAAAAAGAAAAAAAAGAGTTAAAGAAAGGAGAAAAGAAAAAAGAAATTAGTATATTTTATTGCAATAATACTATTTAAATCAAATGAATGGGAAAAAAAAATGAAATATTCAAACTTACGAGGACAAATTTTTGTTCCCAATTGTTGAAATGCTCCCATATTAATAAAATTTTTGTCATTTCCATTATAATCAAAAGTAGTGAAAGTAACATCTAAAAGAATCGTTTTTTTTTTTTTTACTTTAAAATGCAAAATAAAAACAATTATTTCTTGTAATTTATTTTAAATTGAAGAATAACATATAAAATTTAACCCTTTGTATATGTGTTATCGTTTGATATTTAGAAATTAACACAAATAATTAATAATTCAGTTGCCTTTTATGCCTTAAATTATAAAGTTTTTTGCCCTTTTATTTTAGGCTGAATTATTATCAAAAGAAAAAAAAACTTAAACTTTATATTTTTACTTCACAAACTTCTTATTGCAAAAGTTAATAGAAAAAAATAGTAAAAAAATTTGTAATAAATTCAATTTTAATTTCCAACTTTGCTATTGCAAATTCAAATTAATAAGTAATTAGTTATCAGTAATTTTGAAAGCGAAATAATTAAAAGTATTTCTTGAGTAAAAGCTAAATCCAAATATATTATGAGAAAAGATAATTAGATTTTTTTTCAATTTTTCATATTAATTCATGTGATTCTAATAAATAAAAAGAGATTATTGCAAATGTTTTCCTAAATTAAAACTTCTTTCATTCAAACTTTTATCAAAAATTCAAAACAAAAAGTAAAAGTACCTGAGTAACTGTTAAAATTTTTTGATAAGATACAATACGTTCGAGTCGTCTAGATCGTCGATTAATTTCTGATAAAATATCAAGATTTGGAGCACGATGAAGCGCCGCTGAATTGTTAGGAATAGTTGTTCGTTGAACTTCAAATTGATACGGTCGATAAAGACGATACGGTGATCTGCAGGTATACAACGTATCAACGTCACAGGTAAACGTCATTATGAAGAATTTACGTTTGCAAATTGTTGGATGAAAATATATGATTGCTTTATATGAACACGAAAATCAATCATTCATGATTTCAATCTTTTGTATTTAGTAAAATTTTTAATTAGCATATAGATTAAATTTAGGATTATAAATGATGTTTGAATAAATAAATTGATAATAAAAGTTAATAATGATAAAATAAATGAGGAAAAGAAAACCTTTTAAGATAGATGGGAGAAGCGTACTGCATAGGTCCATTACTTTTGTCATAAAAGCATTAGCATCAGAAAATAGTTATCGATGTTTTTAATCGACTAATTCAAATTAATTATCTAATAAAAATTACATCTGCAAAAATTAATTATCAAAATTTATATTATTCAAGTTATTCTATTCTAAATTACTTTCAGTAACAAGATAAGAAAGCAAAAACAAAATTTTTTTAATGAATTTCGCTCTCTATTTTTATACATATTTTCCTGTTATGGAAATGAAGCTAACAAAAGACAATGAAAACGACAACAACAAAAAGTCGAAATGTTTAGATGTGTCAAAATAAATATTAATTTAGACTAATGATTACAGAAATGTACTAATTTTTCATTCATAAATAAATTTGTTGAAAAGAGGGTAATGTTAATTAAATTTGTAATGTAAGTTTGCATCGAAATTTATGGAAGTAATTAAATGCTCAACTAATTGTTTTATCTTTTTCATTTTCCTACAATTAATTTTTTTTTTCTTTTTTTTTGATGAGAAGAAAAAAGTAACAAAAAGAAGATTTATATTTATTAAATTGTATTTTTCCAAATTAATCATAATTTATAACATTACATGCACAAAATGTATTCTTTATTTCTCTATAAAGCATTTTTAATTTAGCCTTAATAATTAGAAAAAAAGCTTTGATTAATTTAAGGTTTATATCTCATAAGATAACTTGGAAAAAAGGGAAAGTTAATTAAATTTGTTAAGTTTATACAAAAATTCGGAATGCATAGAAATTTTGCTTTTTAAAAAGATTATAAACTTAATTAGTTAGCAGAAAGAAATTATAAATTAAAATGGGAAGTCAATATAAGATCATCTTATTATCCTTTCATCGATTTGCAATGATTTCATTTAATCTATTGAAATATAATGAAATTTATTCCAATAAATACGATTAAAAAATATTAAATTAGTAATGAAATATTTTGATATAAATGAAATTAAAAAAATGAATCATCAAAGGATATCGTATTAAATTTGAATAAAGTATTTAATAAAATTTATAAAATTCATCAATAAATTTGCTAGAAGAAAATGAAAACAAAAAGTGTAAATTAATGAAATGATAACATTTCTATTTTCTATCAACGATGGACGATAATTTTAGCGAAATATTGCCAAGTCGGAATGTTATTGGAGAATTGTATAGAATGAAATGAAGAGAGGTATAAAATGTATCACTCATTTCTGGTTAAGGTCAAATATTTATTATAATAGAACTTAGAGATGCCATCTCTTCATAAAAAGTTTTTCTTGTAAATTTGACCTTCTAAATTTATATGCACCAATTGTTTGCCAAATGTTATGTGATATATTATTTTTCCTACTTCATTCATTTTCAATTACTTTTTTGCTAATCAATGAATACTTCAAGTTCAGAAATGCAAAAATGAATGAATCAAATGACGTGTTCTAGTAATTGTAGCAATTTAAAGGTAAAAGTTAAAAAGTCTGCTAAAAATTTAAGTTTTAAAATTATTGAAAATGCATAACATTGTGTTAATTAAGAAAAGTAGTTTTTTGCAAAAGGATTTTTTTTAAAACTTTTCTTATTGTTTTCAATATTTTGGAAATAATGTATGACTTGCCTTCCAGAGCTTCCAATAAATTCAATAAGTAATCAAGTTACAATCTTAGCCTTAAAGACTGTTAGATTTTATATAAGCTTTATACTTTTATAACGATTGGCTTGAATTATTTTCGCAATCAATGCAATTGTGATAATTTTTTCAAGTGAAATTTTCAAGTTGAAAATAATTAATGTAGCATCACCACTCAGATAGCAATTCAATTTATTCAAATTATCACTCATATAATCGATAATTCATCCTAATGGGACAACTGAATATTACTGAATTAAAATGAGATGGACGATTAGCAGTAAACGTAAACGTTTGTTTTTGAAGTAATGAAATGCATTCATTTTGCTTAAATAAATTTGCACATTCATTTCTGCTAATTAATTATGGGTCATTAAAGCAATCAGTTCAAGCAATGAAATAATTTTATTTTTCAAATTTCCATCGTGAATCCCCCTTAGGTATGTTATTTTGGAAAGATTAGTATTAATAGATTGGTGATTTCAAAATTATGAAAGAAATGTTGAAGCATAAATTTATATAATAAACACAACTTTTTAATAAAAAAAATCTACTGAATGCATTTTTTGATTTCAGAACTGTTGACTCTCAATAATTTCTTGGTCACTTTAATTTGAAAAAATGAGTCGACGCTCAAGAATCATATTGAAATTAAGAATTGAAACAATGGCTAAGAGTTTTGTTGTATGAAAATTAAAAAAACTTTTTTTATTTATTAAATCATGCAAATTTCTTACAATCAAATTTTTTACTTTTTGATGATTAACTATATACTTGAGAATTACCTTCTTTTAATTATGAAAATTTGATTATTTTGATGAAAATTCTGCAAAGATTCACTGCAAGAATTTTAGAATTTTGCTAAGATTTCGAAAAAATTCCGCCATTTATCTCTAAATCTGTAAAATTCAGAGAAAATTTTAATTTTCAAAAAATTAGTGAAGATTTTTAACATGAAACTTAGAACCATTTTGAAATATATCTACATTTCATTTACTTAACCTGTATGCAAAATTTTGCGGAAATAATTTAAAAATTTATAGAGATAATCTATTTTAAAACAATACTGAAACATTCAAATTAATGTTGAATACAATATTAATAATAAAATAAAAACTTTTGTCACTTTTAGAATCACCATATCAAATAGCTATTATAAAGCAATGGAGGACATACTGCTATTTTATGTTCATAATTTTTAATTATTATAATTCGTCAATCTCAATTCATTTTTTACCAAAAAAACTTTATGAATTTACGTGAAAGAAGGAAAAAAAATTTATTCTTATGTTTGTGAGAGTTTTTTTGTACATTCTCAAAAATGGTCAAATAACTATTATTGCGAATTATTTCGAAAATGCAATAAAATTTTGAAACTGATAGGATAAGAAATTAAAATAACAAACATTTCAATAATAAAGAATAGAACAAACAATTTAATAAAATTTTATTTTATTTTTTTATAATCAAATAAGCAGAAAGTTTATTCAATGCATTATTATTTGAATAACATTTCTATAACTAACTATTTGAATTTCTACCTTTATACTATCAGTACTGAAGAAATTCCTGATAGAAACCTTCAAAGAGTCAAATCAGATCTATACATCAGCTAACATTAGCCTTAGATTATTTAGAAACTCTTTTATCATTCTTTTAACATAGCTAGTCAACACCTAGTAGTGTCAGTGTAGCAGAAATTTCTGGAGCATTTTCCTGGACAAATCGGTTTCTCGAGGTCTCATGTTAATTTATAAAAACGGGAAAGAAGGAAATAGGAAACTCAAAGTAAGTTAATAAACGATTTAAAAATATAATGTCATACTGTTTTGAAAATGCTTTTAAAATCAAACATAAAAATTTCCGGAAGACCAATAAATTTATAAGTTTTCTACGCATATGAAAAAAAGAGGAACATTTAGGGTTGTAAATCCTGCCAAGAGAATGTGTAACCTCTTTTTTCTCTCGTACTTTATAAAAACACGTCAAATTTGAATTCAAATTACGTAAATGTTTGAATTGAAAAATGAACCACTAAAATTATCAAGCTGTTTTAAATTTATGAATAAAAAAGCAATATAGATAGCAGAAAAAAATTGATTAATTTAATTTTATTAAAAAGATATTATGACAGAATTATGTATAGAAAACAAAAAAGTAAAAGAGGTAATAATTTGTTTTTGAAAAACATTCTGAAAAAGATTTATTTTCTACAGAAACTGTATTAAAAATTACAATTACATTTAAAAAGAAGAAAGAAAAAAGTGTTATATGTATGAGAAAAAACAAATTGAAAAAGCAAACCGGTAGATATTAGATATTTATATATTTTATGAGATAACTGAAAGTTTCCAATTATTCATTCATTTTATTGCTTATGTCTAAATATATTTTTGTTAAATTATTTTTGTCCTTTTTCACAATTGAATTTTACGTTGCTTTACAATTTAAAAGAAATAATTTAAAAAAAATTTTTTTATGCTCTCTTATAAATAATTCATTTGCTGGTGAATATTGATTTTCGCAGAAAATTTAAGATTTAGCGTTGAAATTTAATTTGAATATTTGGTAGTTTATTATAGATTAGAAAGTCAAGCTATTTTTCACTGAAAGTAGGCCATATTTGGGAATTATTGTAAAATGAGGAGCTTAAATTCAATTCAATTTGGTTAAGATTAGTTTGGAATTAGGATAAAAATATAGAACAGGAACAAATATATCAAAACAGCTGAAATTATCTTTTAATTTTTTTTAAAAACGAAATTTAATAAAATCGTTTAAAATTAAAAGATATCAAGTTAAAATTTCATCCTTAAAATTAATTTTTACATATTAAACCATGCTATTTCAATTAGATGATATTCTGAATGCTTTCTTATCAAACCAATTAAAAGTTAGGAAGAAATCAGAACATAACCATTATACTACGATGAAAAGAAGCCTAAAATGACTGTCATTTGTCACCATCACTGAATGAGGTACTACTATTTTGACTCAATTGTCAAGGTTATTATGTTTATTTCACTCAACCAACCTTTTCTATCATTTCTTCCGTTGAATAAAAAATTATTTCCTTACTATTTGTCTCTCTTATTCCATTTTACTCCATCATTTCTACCTCTTTTCACATATCTTTTTATCTCTCAGGAGAAAAAATATTTGCTCATTTTGCTTCCTTTTTCGATTTTTTACCAATTTTTTTCCTCTTATTTTTCCTTCTTTCAACCTTGACCTAACTTTTTATTTTATACTGAATTATAATATATACGCTGCATTATTCAATCATCTGTATGATTGCAAAAAAGTAAATCAACAATTGATTGTTGCCATTTCAAAACGGATGATTGCTGAATTTTTTCAGTGCTTAGTCTTCAGTTAACAACTTATTAGTTCAAATTACAACTTTAACAAGTTGAAATTACAATTTCAACTTCATGATCAATTCTCAGGCACATTTGTGCTTTCTTGTAACCGTTTTTAGACATCTCACATAAGTTATATTAATTTAATTTCACTTTCTTTCCAATCTATTCCAGTAAATTAAATCAATAAACTGAGACAATATAATACAATCAAAAAATATAGCCTTTTTTAATATATCAATTGCTATAAAACCTATGCTATAAATCCATGAACAAAATCTGAAATGAATTTATTAATTTTAAAAAGTTAAATAGTACTATTTTCTGAGTAGAAATGCATCCAACATATTCAATCTTCTTTCAATATTTTATCACTTATTTCAAACTATAATCATCTGTTATTGTTAACAAATTTCAAGTATTTTTCCAGTACTATAAAATACAATAAAATTTAAAAAGTATTTCGAAGAAATTGCAATTTTGATTTTTTTTTGAATTGCAAATTTGAATAAATAATACGAATGCTTTCATTATAGGAATGCTAAAAAAAATTATACTTCTATCTTAATATTAAGTTTTTTCAGCCTAATGTTACCTTTGTAAAATATATAAAAAGAGCGAAAAGAAGTAAAAAAAGAAAAAAAAAACATTTTGGAAGATGAAAGGAAGTGATGAAAAGAAGAAAAGAAACGAAGGACGGATGTTGGGGCGACAGTTATCCTTAACCATTTGCAATTTTATGATCACGCAACCTTTTTCCAGAGATACTGCAAATGCAGATTTCGAACATTAAACATTATAATTGTATGAACTAATGTTATAAGCCATAGGTCAAGAAGACAGCTATCGCTATTTGACCCTCCTACTATACCGCCTGTCTCTTTCTCTGTTTCAGGATGAAAAGGTCATTCATTTTATTTTATTAACCGTCTAAAATAAATTTGAATCCACTGAAATTCTCTTAATTAAAGAGTAAACAAAATAAATTAAAAAAAAGATTGATTAAAGATGTTTAACTAAAAGTTTGAGAATGAGAAAAAATAAACTTCAGACGACAACCAAATATTACCCACACTTTACTTCACTCTTCTTCCAATTATCCCACTAATAATCGCATACCATTTCTTCCTGTTCTTCCACCTTCTTATCTTTTAATTTTGTTGCTGAAGGAACAAAACTCCCTGTCCAAGAAAATGGAAATCAACAAAAAAAAAAGCTATGCGCACATTGACGCGACATTTTCACTTTTAATGATTCCAAATTTTTGAGCGAAAAAATGTACACAACTGGTTTTTGCTTATATAATTTTTTCCTTATATAATAATTGAAAAATTGACTAAATTCTATAAAATCCGACCAATAATTACATTTCTGCTCGTCTCGTCTTATCTCACAAAAATTTTGTCCATATCTTGTAATTAATACCAAATTCATACATTATGTTAATTTAATACCACAAACATACAAGATTAGCACTATAAGTTAAGCATAAAAGTAACAAACATTCGTCTTATTATTTAGATCAAAATTAGAAAATCGTAGTGACTAATTTGGTCGGATCATTAATGCTTAATATAATTTCGAGAAGTAAAAGCTTATTTGGAAAAGCACTGTTTAATTTTATCGTTTTGATCAGTAAATAGATTTTAGTTAGTTTACAAATTGTTTAAACAGCTAATTACACTTTCGCTCTAATACAACATTTATAAATCAATCAATTGTTTGACTTGCAAAAATTGGAATGCATCAAAAAATACATTTTAAACAATGCGGAAAAAATTTTTACAAAAATTTTATCACCAATAATATTGCTTTATACGTATTTGATTCAAGCAATATGCATAATTAATCATTTGACAATTTGATATGTTTACTCGAATCAGTTGCAAGTGATCAAATTCACAATAACGGCCACTGTTAGACCGTCCAATACACGTTATTATTAAATATAATCATTTAGAATTTTAAAACAAAAAATTAATTATTTGGTTTGGAAGAGTAACAAAATGCGCCATTCATTTCTACGACGAAATCAATCATCTGCTAATTACAATGCTAATTATAATGTTTATGTAAGCATTTTTATGCTTACACAAAAATCACACAAATATGCGCTAATTGACGACGTTTCTGCCAATCTTTACTTTCCATTTGTTATTGCTTCCATATGTTAATTTGGTAAGTGTTTCTATTTATTTCTTTATTTTCTTTGAATAAATTTCATTTTCAAACCCACGACAAGAAATTATCGGTAGCCAAACTATCATTTTCTTTATTTCGTCCAAATTCATTTAAATAGTTTGCAAACATTGTTCAATTGATGTTTGCATGCTAGTAGCACGCAACTAACTGCACACATATATCATGCATGAGCAATTAGTTCTACTGCAAAACTCATTGTTCACTCAAAGTGATATTGCTTCTTTCATAATGCTAAACTGTGATGAAATATTGTGATAAATGCTAATTTGTGCATATGGTAATTTTCTTTCGTTTTATGCAAATTTATAAAATAATGATAGAATTAAGCTTAAACTTAGCAACTCTTTAGTGATATCGATCAAATTGATTCTTATTTCAACAATACTTCCACAATATAAGCAATTCTAATTGATGTCACAACGAAATTTCCAACGTCGCCTTGTAATCAGTGATACGATTTGCACTCGATTGATTAGAAATTTTTACATACAATTTGGATCTAGCAGAAAACTTCGCCGATTATTTTTGGTTTCATTATTTTTAACGTCTTTAATAACTTTGTGCTGCATAATTCATTTCGTCCATGTATCGTTTTATAATAAACTATCAAGAAGTGTAAAATTAAATGCTATACCATCTCAAAACAGTACCGGAATTTCGGATAAAGGGAAGCAAAATCTAATAATGAAAGCTTATCAGATACTGTATCAAATTCGAACATTAATTAAGCAGATTTTAAATTTTGCACAAGAAACGTTTTTATCGTTAAGATGGGATTTGTTTATAAAGTCGGAATTTCGAAAGGTTCCATCAATGATGAATTACACAGAAGATGTGACAGATGACACCTTGTTTATCTACAAAGCATTTTTGGACTTACGCCGAAAAGAACCGTTAATACGAATTCTGGCATTCAGTCAGTGTCGCGATATCAATGTAATCCTTCATTATGGCTTACAATGTATATCAGCAAAAGATATCACAATAGAATATGATTGCCCGTGGAAATGGGTACCCGAATGTAAATGGTTTTCCTTTATGCTCATTTTCAATATGAGAGATAGTAATTTCTCTATTAATACAGTAAGTATTTCACAATATGCAATTATATTTTCATAATGTATCCCGTTTTTTATTTACTTATTTTTTTTTAACGCTTCTGCTATATTAAATTTTATTCACATATAACTCATTGTATGATAGCTAGAAAGAAATATTTCGCATTATATTTCTATTGGAAATAAGATTTAGCGCAAAATGTTCTTTAATGTTCGAAATGTAACGAATGTTGTGGTATGCTTAGAATAACAAAAAATAAAATAAACTTTGAATGCAACAAATGATTAAAAAAATTGAGTACTAAAAATATTTTTCTGTTAAAAAATTTAGAAAGAAATATTAGTAAGTGAAAGAAATCGAATGGTTGCTATCCCATTGCAATTGCTTCTGCGGAAGTACCAAGATATTTTGCATGTTTGTGTGCCACCTCTCTACTGGTACTGGAATTATGTTGCATTCATACAATTCATTGAGGTATGCAATTTCTATATTTCATTTAGTTAGGATGAAAAATTTATTCTCTCTTAGAATTGGTATTGCAAATTTCGAACCAAACTAAAATATTAGTTTATTGCTTTAGCCAAATTTTATTTTTTGTTTCAAGTTCTAAAATATTTGAGTGTTTTCCATTTGAATGTATGAGATTAATGCATTAATTCAACGAAAAAAATGAAAATACATAAAGTTAGAAAATTGTAATCCAAATATTAAAAAAAGTGTAGTTGTTTATATAATTTCAATAGCAATTTCATTTTAAGATTTGGAGAAAGCAAGGTGCTACAATGTTTTACATTTATTATGTATCGGTCAATAGACGTATGATGGATATTTTGAAAATCTATGAAAAAATGGTAAATTAGTATGAAATTTTATAAATTATAGGAATAAGACCAAAAAGATTGATTTTGGTCGAAATGATTGATTTTATTTTGAGAATATCACTTCGCAGATTGATACTAACGAACGTTTCAGAACGTTTCGTTTAATTCAAATAAAATTTTAATAAAAGTTAATTAGATTATCAGGATATTTTCGTGATTTAGCTGAAGCTTGCAAGATAAAACCATTCAATTCCTGGTTCTTTTGCTAATTTTTTTATTGCAACAGTACAAATTCATTCAATTTTCATTCCCTATTAACTTTTGCAGGGAATTATTCGGCTAATTCGTTGGCAAATGTTGCCGCGATCAAAACTGATCGATCCAAATCGATGGATCTATCGTTTTGGTCATACACTTAGTATGAATGATTGCTTGTACAGTTCATTCGCTAAATACGTTGCATTGGTCGATATTGATGAATTTATTATTCCAAAGTATGCGTAATTAGCAATTAGCTTTCCTGGCCGTTCTCTTCCAAATCATAAGTTATTGTTAAACTAAATTTTGATATTTTCACATTATTTATTGTTCTGTTATTCCTTCATTCTTCTATAAGAATACTAAAATTTGAATTTTTTTTATTTCTTTCAACTTTGTTTTAAATTTTAGTTCCGGAACATTATTGCCATTTTTGCGCAAAATGCATGATTTGAATGATACGGCTGGAAGTTTCGTATTCGAGCATGCTCGAGTACGATTTCAGGGCTGGATCCTATTTAAATTACAACGAAAATTTGATTTTGCTTGGCTAAAAAATGCTGAATTCCAAATTCAAGAAGGCCCATCAAAAACGATTTTCATGCCTGAACGTGTGCAAATTTTAGTCACCCATAAAGTGCGCGAATTTTTCAAACCATATAAATCATTCAAAGTATGTTCCCAATGCTTACTTACCCTCGATTTTTTAATCTTAACTTTTGAGCTTTCTGTAAGAAATTAATTTTAAATGAGAAATTTATGCTTGCATGAAAGATATGAAAATTGTTTAAAAGATTTACAAATATCATTTCAACCTTTGTTTTTCTCAGCAATCGGAGCGAAAACTTTCGCTTTTGACGTTTTTACCTATTTTACGTAATGGTTTTCAGATAAATACCAATGACGGTTTATTATATCATGCACGTTTTAATTGGATTTTCACAAGTCTGAACGATTCCATTTTTCATCCAACGGATATTTTCCGCAAATACATTACTGATCTAAACGATCAGTATCAAAAAATGATAGCACAAGTACTATGGCAGGATTGGAATCTTGTTCCCTTCTGGAAAATCCTTTCCAAGAAAATTGAGAAATGTACTTCTAAGTAAGTTCTCAAGTTTTAAATCCTCTATTGGCAATATTATATTAATAAATTATACTAATAAAATGCTTTATACATTCACTAATTTCTTTCTCTCATTTTTCCTTCTTTTTAATTAATAAAATTTCGTTCCTATTTTATAGATGGCGCATGTATGGTTGTAAAGCTCCATATCATCTATGTTGGAAAGCGCTAAATGATGAAGACGAATGGATTTTCAGTCATATCAATGTTAACAGTGATTATATTTTACTATAGATTTACTAATTGAAATGATTTTGCTCTATTTTATCATTAAATCAGATAGAAACTATATTGATGAAATTGAATTATTGGAGAAAAAACTGCAGTGACTTTTCTATTTTTTCTTTCTTTCTCATGTGACAGATATTTCAATATATATCCGAATAATTTTTGAAAAAATTAACATTTGTAAAAACTTGATGGTCTGAAAGTGATGCAAACTGGAAGGCTGAAATTAATAAGCAAATTCAATATAGCGGGAATTTTATCAGTTTATCTATTAAAGTTAAAAAAACTTGGTCAAAACATCATTTTCTTAATATTTTAACGATTGAAATTGATTAACATTATAACACAAAATTATAATAACACTGGTTTTCAATTTTCGCTTTCGAATGCCTAAAATTTCTGGCCGATATCATTTTCGATTAGTCTTGATAATGAAATTGATCAATTTAACTGGATTTTCATCGATTGCTTGACAATCTACATGATCTTCCAATTTCTGCAAAGATTTTTCACAAAATTATTATAAATGACTTAAAATTTCAAATCTGAAGTGATGAAATAGTAAAGAAATAATAAAATGCAAGTTTTATTGACCTAAACTATCGTTTGATTTAAATAATTCGATGAAATTGCATATTGCTACTAGAAAAACTAATTGGTTTATTTAATTTTTGCTTTCGAATGTTTAAAAAATCCTGGTTGATACCCCAAATCAAATGTCATCTTATCTATCATTGTACCAGTCGTATTATTTCGTTATATCTGCCCATAGATACATCATATCATATACAAGTCGTATTATCTCACATTATATCATATAGCAGTCGTATTATCTCACATTATATCATATACCAGTCGTATTATCTCGTTATATCTGCTGATAGATATCACATTATACCATATACCAGTCGTATTATCTCACATTATACCATATACCAGTCGTATTATCTCGTTATATCTGCTGATAGATACATCATATCATATACCAGTCGTATGGTCTCGTTATATCTGCTCATAGATATGACTGCGGTGTATCTCAGCTTATGACTCTGAATGGATTAGACAATCGACAAAGAAATAAATGGATGATATATATATTTGTTACCATTGTTATTCATCATTGGTATATGTTTTCTTAACAAAATTTCAAATTCTGAGAAGCAAATGACATGCAAAGTGGTCCTCAAGATTTGAGAGATTTCTAACTGGCATCATGCTTGCAGGTTTTTCGAGAATGATTTTAACTTATAACAGTGTGATAGAGGCATGGAATCACTTTATAATTATCGAATGAATAATGACAATACGTATACTTGTGTTCTTCAAAAAGGTCATCTCATCTAAGCAATCATTACTCCAGCACTTATGTAAGCCCCATTGCAGCTGAGCTTATCTGTTTATCTAGAAATTTTCAACTGTTAACAAAGAGTATGTGCACTGTTTAATATGTTAAAAATCACTCATTTGTTCCAAACCAAATTTGCTTGCAATGTTCAAATGTTGTAAAGATTTGCTAATAGTCATTCGTATAACATGAGAAACTGACAGTATTAAAACTCATCTCTTACTATATAAAGAGTAAAGATCATCTGATAATAGCTCTTTAATATAATCATACGCTTGTTGCAAAACTAATTGTAAACGGTTTTAACCTAGTTATCGTCACCAATCTGCAAAAATTCAGCACAAAAATTGAATCGATAACTTAACAAATATATATGTAATAAATTTATTTCTTTGTCGATTGTCTAATCCATTCAGAGTCATAAGCTGAGATCCACTGTAGTCATATCTATGAGCAGATACGTTAGCGTCGCCAACAAAACAACGGATGATCTAATCCATTCAGAGACATCTCAAATCTACCACACTCATATCATATCTATGAGAAGATATATCAGTGTTCCCAGCAAGAAGAAATCAGAGACATCCGAGATCCACCGCACTCGTATCATCTATGACAAGATGTGTCAGTGTTCCCAGCAGCACATCTGAGATCTATGAGAAGACATAATCCCAGCAAAAAACAGCGGATGATGATGATGTGATGGGAGTTTTTTTTTTTGAATAGAATTTAATTGATTAGGATAAAAAAAAACATGAATTGAAAAAAAATGATTTTCTTAAAAAAGAAACACTTAAAAGTTCCAAAGTTTTTCATAATTTGATGAAAATTCAGATAAATTTGTCAGATTCACTGTCCAGACTAATTGAAAATGATATCAAGCAGAGATTTTTGGTATTCGAAAGCTAAAAGTAATAAGCTTATTTATTTTTTTTGGTATCAATATGCTTAACTTCACCGAATTATCCCCTTTATTTAGGTTAGTAAAATTTGTACTTTATCATTTTTTACCATTTTATCACTTCAAATTTGAAATTTCAAGTCATTTGTAATAAATTTATATAAAATTTTTTTAGGTTGTTTAATATAAATAAAAAAAATATGAATTGTTTAATAGTTTCTTTAATAGAACCTAACTAATTGAAACAAAAAAAAACATGAATTGAAAAAAATGAATTTCTTAAAAAAAGAAACACTTAAAAATTTGAAAATTTTTTTGCAATTCGATTAAAATTCAATTAATTTATCAATTTCATTATCTAAATTCAATTTTATCATTTAAATTAAAAAAAATTTCATTATATAAAATTAAAAGTTTCATTATTTAAAAAATTTCATTATTTAAAATTAATGCTTTTTAGTCATTTTCGACGGTGTATTGTTAAATTTAAGGTGCTTTAATAGCAGCAAAACTCGTTTTTAGTTGAATTGGAAATGAATTATGAATTTATTTCGTATTGTGCTTGACAATCGATATGATCTTCCAATTTCCGGCAAAGATTTTTTCTCAATATTATAAAATATTAAAAATTTCAATTTTAAGTTCCAAAAAAAAAAACTAAAAAAATCACTAAAACACAAGCATAAGCTCACTTACCATAAGACAACAAAAAAAACTAAAAAAATTAAAAAAGATTAAAAAATAAGGNTATTTTATCATTTTTTTACCATTTTATCATCTCATATTTGAAATTTCAAGGGAATTGGAAGATCATGTAGATTATTAAGCAAAATCTTTCAAAAATTTTCTGTTATTCGATGATCATTCAGCTTTGCCACTATTCAAGCACCTTAAATCTGTCAATTTTATTATCCAAACTAATTGTAAGCAGTTTTAACCTAGTTGTCGTCACCAATCCACAAAAATTCAGCACAGAAATTGAATCGATAACTCTAACAAATATGTATATGTCATTTATTTCTCCGTCGACTGTCTAATCCATTCAGAGTGATAACCAGAGATCCACCGTAGTTATTTCTATGGGCAGATATATTAACGTTCCCAGATGATCAAAATACTAAATAAATTCATAATTCATTTCTAATTCAATTAAAGATCAGTTTTGCTGCTATTATACACCATCAAAAATGACTAAAAAGCATTAATTTTAAATAATGAAATTTTTTTTAATTTAAATAATAAAATTGAATTCAGATAATGAAATTGATAAATTTAATTGAATTTTAATCAAAAAATTTTGAAATTTTTAAGTGTTTCTTTTTTTAAGAAATTCATTTTTTTCAATTCATGTTTTTTTTTTTTGTTCCAATTAGTTAAGTTCTATTAAAAAAAAACTATTAAACAATAGCAAATCACTTAAAAAAAACTTTTTTATTTGCATATGCACATGGCTCCAACGCATCATCATCATTTCTGTTTGATAATGTCATTTTCAATTAGTTTAGATAATGAAATTGATAAATTCAACTAAATTTTAATCGAACTGCAAAAAAAATTTTGAATGTTTCATTTTTAAGAAATTCATTTTTTTTTAATTCATGCTTTTTTTGTTTTAATTAATTAATTTCTATTAAAAAAAACCATTAAACAATTCACTGCACCTAAAAAAATTTTGTATAAATTTATTATAAATGACTTGAAATTTCAAATTTTAAATGATAAAATGGTAAAAAAATGATAAAATAAAATTTTATTCACCTAAATCAAACGATAATTATGAAATTAAGCATATTGATGATAGTGATTTCATTGTTTAATTAACAAAAACCCCTAGAAATTGTAATCATTTCCAATTAGTTTGGACAATGAATTTTTTATAATTAAGGTGCTTTAATGGCAGCAAAACTGATTTTTAATTGAATTAGAAACGAATTATGAATTTATATAGTATTGTGCTTGACAATCGATATGATCTTCCAATTTCCGGCAAAGATTTTTTCTCATTATTATAAAATATTAAAAATTTCAATTTTAAGTTACAAAAAACAAAACTAAAAAAATTACTAAAACACAAGCATAAGCTCACTTACCATAAGACAACAAAAAAACTAAAAAAATTAAAAAAGATTAAAAAATAAGGTTATACCAAGCAAACAAAAAAAAAAAATAATTCAAATAAAACATAAACAAAAAAATTGCTAAAAACTCCATTCATACTTGAAAATATTAAAAAACAATTCACTTACGCTACTTTGATGCCATCACGCTAAGGCTGCCATTTAAAAAAATCATAGAGCAGAAGACAACTTTAAAAAAAAACCTAAGTTGTTAATAAACAAATCTAGTTCAAAAATAAAATTAGAAACCAAAAATAACAAAAAAGAAAAAATTACTGAAATAAAAATAACAAATTAATTAAAAAATTAACCAAAAAAAAATTTATTTAAACAAAACGAATAACATCTAAATAAAAAAACTATATTCAAACAATAAGAATAAAAACATAAATTATAAAAACAAAAAAAAAACAGAAATAAAAGTACGTTATATCAATACAAAGTTATAATTATAATTAAGTTTGTAAAAACAAAAAATAACAAGACCTTGACACTTTATTTTTATTATTCATAAATTATGATAAAAATCTTACAAAGAAAAATTAAGAACCTCAAACATATAATAAACAAAATATAATTCCTCACATCCACTCCAAAAAACACTCGATAGATATATGCTTGAGTATGGTATCAATTAAAGTTGTATAATTTAATACGAAAAAATTAATAATAAAAAGCTTAAAAACCCTTTTATTGTAAATAAAAAAATCAAATAATAAACTAAAAAGCTAACAGACAATAAGCTATACTGACATGTACTAAATCTTTAATAAAAAGTGAAAAAAATCTAAAAGCCCCAAATATTTTATTTTAACTAATTCAGTAAAGCTAAAGACAAAAAACCTAAAAAAAAGTTTCCAAGACTTAAAAATTAATTCAAGGCCAAAAGTNTTTTTTTTTTTTCTTTCTTTATTAACATCGTTTCTGCATGAATTTTTTCTTAATTCCATTAATTGCATGTTTTTTTCGTTCTTCTAACTTACTGCTACTTTTTTTTTTAACATTATTTTTACACATATTTTTTGATTAATTCCTCTACGTTCTTGCATGCATTCATTTGTTGTTAACGGTACATTTTTTGTATTTAATTAAGTGCATGCTTTCTTCATTCATCTCACAGGTTTTTTTTCTTTTTTTATTAACATTGTTTCTGCATGAATTTTATCTTAATTCTATTGACTGCATGCTTTTTGTAAGTTAAATCACACCATTTATGGCCACATTTTTTGTATTTAAGTGCATGCTTTTTTTTGTTGGTCTCACTCGTTTTTTATTAACATTGTTTTTGTGTGAGTGTTTGGTTATTTCTATTAACTGCATGATTTTTGTAATTTTACTAGTACCATTCATTTGACACGTTTTTTTCTTTTTTTATTAACATTGTTTCTGCATGAATTTTTTCTTAATTCTATTAATTGCATGCTTTTCGTAAGTTAATTACATCATTCATTATTATAGCCACATTTTTTTTATTTAAATGCATGCTTTATTATGTTGGTCTCACTTGTTTTTCATTAACACTGTTTCTGCATGAATTTTATCTTAGCTCTATTAACTGCATGCTTTTTGTAACTTCACTAGTACCATTTATTGCTAACACTGTATTTTTTGTAGTGCATGCTTTTTTCGTTCATCTCACTCGTTTTTTATTGACATTGTTCCTGCATGAATTTTTTCTTAATTCTATTAATTGCATGCTTTTTGTTTTCCATTTGCTAATATTTTGTTTTTTCTATTAATACTGTCTTTGCATGCATTTTTAGTTAGTTCCATGAACCGCATGCTTTTTGTAACTTTACTCACACCATTTTTTATTATGGCTTACATTTTTTTGTGTTTAAGTGCATGCTTTTTTTTGTTCGTCTCACTCGTTTTTTATTAACATTGTTTTTGCATGCATGTTTGATTAACTGTATTAACTGCATGCTTTTCTTTCGTTTTTTCCATTTGTTGATACTTTCCTTTTTTCTATTAGTACTGTCTCGCAATTTCGGTTAACTCTATTAACTGCATGCTTTTTGTAACTTTACTAGTACCATTTATTGCTAATATTTTTTGTAGTGCATGCTTTTTTTCATTCATCTCACTCGTTCTTTTTCTTTTTTTATTAATACTGTTTCTGCATGAATTTTTTCATAATTCTATTAATTGCATGTTTTTTTCGTTCTTCTAACTTACTGCTACTATCTTTTTTAACATTATTTTTACACATATTTTTCGATTAATTCCTCTACAGCATGCTTTTTGTAACGTTTTTGCATGCATTTCTTGGTTAAATCTATTAAATGCATGCGTTTTGTAATTTTATTGGTATTATTTGTTGTTAACGGTACACTTTTTGTATTTAATTAAGTGCACGCTTTCTTCATTCATCTCACAGGTTTTTTTTCTTTTTTATTAACATTTTTTCTGCATGAATCTTATCTTAATTGTATTAACTGCATGCTTTTTGTAAGTTAAATCACACCATTTATGGCCCATTTTTTGTATTTAAGTGCATGCTTTTTTTGTTGGTCTCACTCGTTTTTTATTAACATTGTTTTTGCATGTATTAACTACATGATTTTTGTAATTTACTCATACCATTTATTTTTTAATGAGTGCATTTTTTTTTGTGTATAGTTAAGTGCATGCATTGTTTCGTTGATTTCTCTCGTTTTTTATTAACATTGTTTTTGCATGCATGTTCGATTAACTCTATTAACTGTATGCTTTTTGTAACTTTACTCACACCACTTATTATTATGCCGCACATTTTTTGTATTTAAGTGCATGCTTTTTTGTCGGTCTCACTCATTTTTTATTAACATTGTTTTTGCATTAGTGTTTGGTTATTTCTATTAACTGCATGCTTTTTGTAACTTTACTAGTACCATTTATTGCTAACAGTATATTTTTGTATTGCATGCTTTTTTTCATTCATCTCACTCATTCTTTTCCTTTTTTTTATTAACATTGTTTCTGCATGAATTTTTTCTTAATTCTATTAATTGCATGACTTTGTCTTTTTCTTTCTATTTGCTAATATTTTGCTTTTTTCTATTAACACTGTCTCGCATTTTCGGTTAATTCTATTAACTGCATGCTTTTTGTAACTTTGCTAGTACCACTTATTGCTAACAGTACATTTTTTGTAGTGCATGCTTTTTTTCATTCACCTCACTGGTTTTTTTTCTTTTTTATTAACATCGTTTCTGCATGAATTTTTTCTTAATTCTACTAATTGCATGCTTTTCGTAATTTAATCAGACCACTTATTATTAGAGCCATATCTTTTGTATTTAACTGCATGCTTTTTTTTGTTGTTCTCACTCGTTTTTTATGAACATTGTTTTTGCATGCATTAACTACATGATTTTTGTAATTTACTCATACATTTATTTTTTAATGAGTGCATTCTTTTTTTTAAGTGCGTGCATTGTTTCGTTAATTTCGCTCGTTTTTTATTAACATTGCTTTTGCATGCATGTTTGATTAACTCTATTAACTGCATGCTTTTTGTGACTTTACTATTGCTAACAGTATATTTTTTGCAGTGCATGCTTTTTTTCATTGATCTCACTAATTTTTTTTTCTTTTTTTATTAACATTGTTTCTGCATGAATTTTTTCTTAATTCTGTTAATTGCGTGCTTTTTTTTTTCATTTGCTAATATTTTGTTTTTTTTCTATTCTTTGCATGCATTTTTAGTTAGATCCATGAACCGCATGCTTTTTGTAACTTTACTCACACCACTTATTATTATGCCGTACATTTTTTGTATTTAAGTGCATGCTTTTTTTTATCGGTCTCACTCCTTTTTACTAACATTGTTTTTGCATGAGTGTTTGGTTATTTCTATTAACTGCATGCTTTTTGTAACTTTACTAGTACCATTTATTGCTAACAGCATACCTTTTGTAGTGCATGCTTTTTTCATCCATCTGACAGGTTTTTTCTTTTTTTATTAACATTGTTTCTGCGTAAATTTTATCTTAATTCTATTAACTGCATGCTTTTCTTTTGTTTTTTCCGTTCGTTGATATTTTCCTTTTTTCTATTAACACTGTCTCGCATTTTTCGATTAAGTGTATGCTTCTTGTAACTTTAATAGTACCATTTGTTGCTAACAGTACATTTTTTGTATTTAATTAAGTGCATGCTTTTTTTCATCGATCTCACTCGTTCTTTTTTTCGTTTTTTATTAACATTGTTTCTGCATGAATATTAACTGCATGCTTTTTGTAAGTTAATCACACCATTTATTATTATGCCACATTTTTTGTATTTAAATGCATGCTTTATTATGTTGGTCTCAGTTGTTTTTGTAACTTTTTTGCATGCATTTTTTTGATTAGTTCCACTAACTGCATGCCTTTTGTAACTTTACTCGTACTATTTGCTGTTTTCCGTTAGCATTGTTTTTGCATACATTTTTCGGTTAATTGTATTAACTGCATGCTTTTTGTAAGTTAATCACACCATTTATTATTATGGCGCACATTTTTTGTATTTAAGTGCATGCTTTTTTTGTTAGTCTCACTTGCTTTTGCAACAATTTCTTTATTGTTCACATCTGCTATTTTTTGTATTCATTTTATGCTAACATTGTTTTTACACGCATTTCTGTTGCTTAAAACTTACCGCATGCTTTTCGCTGACTTTGCTCGTTTCACTAGCATAGTTTATATTTACTACTGATGCATGCCTATTTTGTAATTCTGCTATTCACACGGTTTTTTTCATTTATTTCACTTATTGTTGCTTTAAATAATATTTTATGCAACTTGGAATTTCGATTCTTTCTTGTTATTTTGATCTTGCATACTTTTGTGCTGATTTTAATTAATGCAAAAATTTTTTCTGCTACTTCCATTAGAATACATCTTTATTTTATTAACTGCGTGGTTTTGATTGTATTTTTTGCGTGGCCTTTCCCAATATTTCTAACTCATTGAATGCTTTTTTTTGTTTACTGCATATTTTTTACTGGCTTTATTTAATTTACCATTGCTGACTTGAATTTGATTAACAGTAAAGTTTTCCATATTTTTGCTACTGCATTTCTTTTTGTTGTTTACTATGTATATATTTTATTAAACAATCATATTAGTTTCTTACACATTTTGCTAATTTGCTTTCTGCATGCAGTTTGGTGTTATTTCTACCCATGCATTTAGATGCCATCCGATTTCAGGTCAAAATTTTTGAACAATTTCATCAAATGCTTAGAAGGTAAATTTTTTGACCAAATTTTCCACCACATAAAAAACCAAAAGAGCTCTGTTTATGAATTCTTTTTTATATTTTTAAATTTAAGATTGTTTCTCGGTGAAGTGTTATGAACTGTAATCTCGGTGAATAGTCATTGATCCTAGATTCAACAAACAGAATTTTTGTGATGCTCGGATGTGTCGACCATTTCAAAGGTTTGTTGACTCTTAGATTTTCTAGATTTTCCAACTTTCAATGTTTAATTTCCTGCAAAAAATTGCTTCCTTCTCATAGAATGACGTTTCAAAATTATTTATAAAGAAAAAGTAATATTTTAGGTTGCTGCTAGCTAGTATTCTGAGGGAGGGAATTAGCACTCGAAATATAAGTAACTGATCAAAAATATGTAAAATGTTGATTAGTCCAGTTTATTCCTGAATGTCTTTATCCAAAAAATAAAGCTAACAGTTTGTCCAAAAACTTGTCTTTTTTATTTAAATTTTCTCTATTCATTTAGTTCATTGAAGAAGAGTTTTTTAATTGAAATGTCTATTGAATCGTATTAAATTCTCACACTTGTTTATTTTTCACATACAGTTTGGTTTTATTCGAACTCATTTAATTATGGTTAGCAAAAACAAATAAAAATTCGTTTTAGTAAAAAAAGACTAAAATATTTAAAGGTAAAAATTCGAGAGTAAATCATTAGTATTGCTAGATATTACCATGCAAGGCAGCAGTGTTTTATTGGATGGGATCATTTCATTTTATTCAGTGTTTACAATTGTTTGGCCAAGCAATACGGTAAGTGTTGATTTCTGTGCTACTTTTTCTTTATCTCGAATAGTGCAAATCAAAATAAATATTTCAAGATCATATTTAGGTGAATGAATTATAACACGATGGAAAAAGCTCGGAATGTTCCTCATCAACTTGAAGGTTTTATTGAAAGCTATTAAAATAGACCAGGTTTATGCTTTAGATTTTATGACATATATTTTGACCTAACTTTCAGCGATTTTTAATTTAATAGAGAAATACGCAGAAGAATAAGAAATTGTGAAGATTGGGGTTCTGTAAGAGTTTATGAAGTATTTATAAAGAAATTTTTCATTCCAATTTCATCTACTTAGCTCTCTTTCTGTGATTTACTCTATCTGGAAGTCAGTCACTGCTTGGTGAGAAGTAATAAATTTCACTTTTTCTTTTTTTTTTGATATCCAAATTATTTTTTCTAAGATTCTTTAAGCCCTTTTTTGGATTTAAGGCGATGGATATTTTCAGTTATAGTGAAAATGTCAAGTTGAGATTTCAATCGGACCGATCCTCCAGTTCTTTAGATTAGTAATAGTGTGTGGGAAAGAAGGTGAATTACAAAAGTTATTTTTAATCAATATTTTAATTAGATTCCAAATCGAGGTAACGTTACAACTGTACCAAATTCGATGGTAGTGTACATTTTAAAACTGTTGAACACAAGAATATATGTTTAGCCAAATTCCTGTTTATTCGAAAAAACTCCGCATACATTATATAGCATATTTCGAGTTGTCTTCGCGATAGGCCTTAAAGATGATATTTTAGTCGAGATTTAAAATCATTTCACTATCCATATTGAAAAATGAAGTTGTCTTTATTCATATTTTACAGTAAAAGCATTAATGAAGCAATCTGCAGAAAGAACCAGAAGATTGGTCTGATTGAAACTTTAATTTTACTTCTTTCAGTCCTTTTTGTCATGGGGTCGAAGGTTATTAAGTGTTGTATCATAGCCCATAACTTGCAAGAGGCTCATGACTGGTACTTTAAGTAGCAAAAGGTTGCGATAGTTTATGGTCATTTTACGAAAGTTCATTTTACAAAAGCTTTATTTACATTATTATATTTTATTACTATTATATTTCGTTCTATTACTTCGTTTTATTACTATTTATCTTCAGTGATAATTTTTTCTCAATCATTTTTTTAAATTTGTGGATGAATAGTAATTTTTTATATATTTTTTAGTACCATAAATGTAACATATAAATGAAATGATAAAATCAAAACACAAACATGCTAGGACTGTTCGATTCAATAAATCGACGCATAAAGAACATCCCGAAAATAAGAAAAAATTCTTCAATTCTTCACTTTTTCACTTCCTAATAAGATGCAAAATTACGAAAACAATTTTTTTTTTCTAATAAAAATTCAGAATTGCAAAAAAAAAAATTATATTCACAGAAGGTATGATAAATAATATCAGATATGATAAAAAATAAAATGAAGCAAGCATGCTTAAATTTTTACAATAACTCTATCTGCTCTAAACTACTAATAATAGCTAAACGTAAAAAGTAATCATCAATTATTTATGGTTATATATAATTGGATTCTAAAAATTATTAATTCTAATTAACATTGTTCATCTTGAAGGCTAAAAAAAACTAATTGAGTAAGGCATAGATATAAGAATAAAAATTTATAGACTTGAGAATATGCAAATGAAAACATCAATGAATGTAACACATTCTCACGACGATGGTGGAAACGAAGGGACATTTTGATCAATAAAGAACAGAGATAAACGTTGTACAGTGATGGTAGATCAGTCGTTGGCATGCAAACACTTATCCGTTAGCAACTAAGAGAGTAAATTTAAAATGTTGTTATTATTAGTTTTATTCTCCTTCCTTTATTATTTTTATTGTTGGTTATTTACTATTACTATTATTAGTATTATATTAATTGTTATTATTATTATTACTATTTTTATTATTATTACTATCATTATTATTAACATTATTATTACTCTTATTATTATTAATATTATTATTTTCATTATTATTATTATTACTATTGTTATTATTATTAATTATTGTCGTTTATATTGTTACTATTATTATTATTATGTTATTAATTGTTAATAATTGCTATCCTATCAGTGCTACTGCTTATTATTATTATGGTATTTCTTTTTATTGCTTTCCAATTTATTTATCTTCAATACAATTTATTTTTCATCTAATTTCAAAGTGAACTTTTCTCATAAACAATAATTAAATATAGTCTATAAATTGCAGTGCTTCCTTACGATTAAGCAAGCATATTAGTGTTCAATGCCATGTGCTACTCAAACCAGGAAGCATTTCACTGAGATGCTGCTATAATTTATGTTTTGGAGACAACGGTACGCTTAATTTCTATGTATTTCTTCTCCTAGATTTTAAATTGTTTCAATTTTTACTGTTTTAGCAATTTTAATAATGACTATTTCTAGTCATCATGAAAGAGTCAGATAGTCATTACATGTCAAATAAAAAATTAATTTTTTTTTTTGAAAAATTGATCATTTTTATCTCAATTAAATGATTTACATAAGAAATTACATAAGGAAATATCAATCCGTGCATTCAAAATAATTTGAATTACGCGGTTGACATCATTCTTATATATATATGTTTGGAAATTTTGATAACACAATATCAACTAAATTGCATTGAAATGGAATATGAATTCGTTAAATTCTCCTCTTTCAACTCGTTAATGGTCTAATTTCCTTACTTTAAATATTTATGCAAGTGATAAATGCGGAAAATCCGTTCTCATTCATATAACTTCTATAGTTTTCTTCTGGTTAGATTTAATAACTGTTTGAGAAGCTATTTGCTTTAGTCATAAGATCTTGTAGAACTGAAAAGAAGTGAATAAAGCAAATAAAACTGTAAATAAAGTTTTCTAAGGAAACAGGATGGAAAGGTTTGCATGAAATTTAATAATTACATAAAGATAATGAATAGAAGGTATTTATGATACTTGATACCAGTTTAAAAAATCAAATCAGAAACCGAAATTTATCATAAAATTTAACACAATGCAAATGAATTGTTTAATGAGAAGCAATTTATTGACAAAGAGAAAAAAATGTTATCAGTAATTTAGAAAACAGAAGAAATTGCAGTGTATTTCAAAATTTTTATGCAAGTAATTGAAATTTTAAAATTGTTTGCTTCATACGTTAATGAAATGATAATTTATGCAAAGCAAAAATTTTCAAATGAGCATCACTCAATATTAAAATCTATTCAAAATTTTAGCTTTGCTGAAAACGAAAATTAAAGTAAATAAAATTTTTAATTAAAACGAAGAAAAGGTGGTTGAAACAAGAAATGAAAAGATATTAAATGATAACTTGATGAGAAATAAAAACAAGTTAATTGTCTTTTTTTGTCATATACATTAACACCATTTAACATTTTAATTTTAGAATTGGCTCAGAGAAACCATTTAAAAATTAAATTTTAAAATTTATTTATTTGATGTTCCTATCTGCTTTGTTTATGTTTGTGTGAATGATTGGCGAACTGCAACAACTCGACAAATTCATTTCAAATGTAAAACACTTCATGTTAGTACATGCATGTAAATTCAAATCGAAATATAAATGTCATTTTTTTTTTCTTTGTTGACACCAACACTTAACACACTGATTCAATTGTTTAATTTGAACTGATTATGTTTGAAAAATTTAAGCTTTAGTATATGACAAGAAGTTAAAGCTAAGATCTGATATTTAGAGAGCTAATTATATCAGATACAAAATTAAAACAGTTAAAAAATCTACCAGATTCTTTAAACATGTATTTAACTATCTTGACTATTTGCACTTATTGCCAATACATACATATTTGGTTGCTAATCTTAATAAAGTCAAATAACAAATGATATTATTCAAGGAATAATTTTTCCTTTAAAGATTTAGAAGAAGAAAAGAATTGCGTTACCAGTTTCTAGCTTACACTTACCGCCTGAACTTCTTTAATTTTGAATCTGAAGTGTAATTAGCCCTGATCTGATGAAATAATTGAGGTGGCAAGTGTGAACTAGGCCATTGTTCTTTTCGTTGTTTTTGTTAATTCCAAATGAAATTATCAATTTTTACTTTCTCACTCTCCTCTCCCATCTTTCGTTGATGTTTATGTTAACTTTTGTCTCCATAAGTTTTCAAAATTTTCAAAGGACATTTTAGTATCTAAATATGTTAAAAGAATTGTAAAATTAAATTTGAATGATCTTCTGGCCAAATTTTAACGAATTTCTTTATAAAAGGCTTTAATTATTATTCAATGTTTCCTCTCTGTATAAAATTAATTGCTAATTAAACAAAAAAATTGATCTAAAATATCTTTCCTATCAGTAAAATTTAATTAATGCTATGTAAAAGATTTAATATTTTCGTGAAACCCATCTTTTGTAAAAAATGGGTATTTCCGCCTGTTATTCACTATCTTTAAAATAAAATATAAACAAGTAAATTAAATTAAATTCAGTATTAGCATACGGTAAAAGTTAAAATTTGAGAAAACTGGAAGTTACAAGCGAAAAGAAAAAAGGAATGCAATCGACGACCGCACAAATGATTCTCTGTTTTTTTTTTTTTTTTTTTTTTATATATTTCAATGTCTTCGCTGCTCAATAAATGATTTTTTTTTTGGAATTTAAAATATTATAACCTTTTATTTCGGCTTATGTTGGTCTTACTTTTTGGCATTTCTCAAAATAGTTCATAGAAAAAGATTAGTAAAGTGTAAAGTATATTAAAATCTTTCATTTCCTCCATTTCAATTTGATCCCACATCCTTCTTTCATTGGTTCTTCCCAATCATTTCATGGCGCAATTTGTGCTCCTCCTTTCTCCGCTTCCATTGAATCCTCATTCCAATTTGTACGAAACTTCCAACATTTTTCAGAATTTAGTATTTCGAAATACCTTTCAATCATTCAAAACTGATTTCTTTTTTTTTCCTTTCTTTCTTTCCTTCAATTCTGAAATAAAGATTCTCCTCAATTTTCATACTGTAAAAAAGATAATTGATTAGAAAAGTCATTTATGTCCTTTTCATTCTTTTCAGTTGTCAATAAATTCGATATTTGATGCCTAATATGAACAGTTTTATTATCGTTTATTAGATTTTTAATTACCCAAAATTTAATCGATAAATCTGCCCATCAGAATAATTTAGCAATTAACTCTTAAAATTTTATATCCAAAATTTATGTTTTGATTATATTCAATAAAAAAGTTACACTGAAATAATTCACCTATTAAATCTTATTAATCTTTGGTGATCAACTGTTTTCCATTTATTTAAATTAATTTATTTTGTGAGGACGATTAATTACTCTTCTTTTTGAATCATCCTTTAAATGTTGAATGTTTAGTTATTTTCAAACAATAAAGTTCTGTAGGATACTAATTAATTAATTGAAAAAAGGTTTCTTTTCAAAATTTATAAATGGTTAGAGTATTCTTCCTCATAAATAATCAGTTAACATAAGTTTCAAAAAAAAAATTTTTTTTTCAATTTCTAATTGCAATTTCTAACTGTGCTAAAACATTTGCAATTGTAATCATTTGCATGTGATGAAATGATTTTTTTTACTTATTATGTGTGATCGACCAAAAAGTAAAATTAGAAAAATAGAATTAAAAAATGAAATTATAAAGAATTTTTTCTTATATTCTAATAGTTTACCGAATTTCTAAAAACTTTTAGTTTTTCATTCAAGAAAGAAGTCTCCCTTAATTTTTTAAAGCTTCGTTTTAAGATATTTTAAGTTTCATTTTATAACTTTAATTTCTAGAACAACTTATATGATTTTAATTTATTGAAGGAAAACTTATCTTTCGATTTACTTTCACCCCTCTCTCTCTCTCTCTTTCTTTCCCTTGCTTTACTTATTATTTGTACTTTGCAAGAATGAATTAATCATATTACCAAATAGTTAATCCTCCACTCAAAAATTCAATCAATAAATTGATAAGTTTACAGGATTGATTCGTTGATTTATAACATTTGTAAGTGCTTTGGAAGCGTGTAGGCTTTACCAGACTATTAATTTCATCATTGGAATTTAAAAAATTTTTGAAATTTTGCATGTATTGGATTTTAAAAGTTAGAAATAATTTATTATACTCTTGAGTAAGTAATGTAAATAGCTTGAGAGGTTTTACAATAATTGCTGTGTCGGTTAGTTGATAAGTAAATTTTTTGAATTCATGCATTTATTTAGCTGGTTATATCATTATTTTACCATTGAAAATTTGACGTAATACTTTTACAAGTCACGTATTACTTTGAAGTTTTTTGTTAAACGAAACGATAAACATGCTTGCAATTTCATTTTCGGAACATTTTAAAGAATTTCACGTAAAAGTCATTTTAGTAGTACAATAATGATTGAAAATATTTCAAAATTCCTATTAATGCTAGACAAAAAGAGACGAAAAACGATGTGCTTTTGCTGTTATCACAGCAAAGCAATGTTTTCTCTCTGTCCTTCAATTTGTCTCCTAAAAAGCGCATTTGTCACAGTTTTTCTTTAAGATTGGCCTCTTTTACTTGTCTTCCTCCTCTTCCATACAATTTTTATAACATCGCTTCATAATGACAGAAATTAATTTCGGTGTGAACGATGAAAATAAATAAACTTCTTGTTAAAATAACAAAAAAGTGCTTTCCCCCTCTCCTCTATATGTCATTTAGACGTGCGAAGTAAAAGAATTGTAAATTTGCCGAATTACTCATAAAATTCACGTATTTTTCAAAAATTTAGTAGATTTGTTTTGTTTTCTTTTTTTTTAATTGTAGGAAAAAGTGCAATTAAATCGGTACTGTATGGTTCAATATGATATAAACTTCAGTAATAATACGTTAGCTATTTTTATACGTAATAGAAAAACATCTATGAACTTTTTTAAGTTTATAAATTTGTTGAGAAGAATTTTTGTGCTTCGAACTCATAATCTAAACAAGTTAGAATGTAAGAATGGAGCAGTTATCATTATTATACCTTGCATCTGAAATGTTTCCTGTATATTTTAATGTTGCTTTTTCATATTAAAGTTGAATTGTTTAAAAATTATACGAGAAAGTTTGCAATTTTTTAAATTGATCAGCAAAACTAATTAAAGACTAGGTTAAATCGTTTCCTTTTAATAACTTATATTTTCTATTTCTTCTTCCTTTTCCTGTTATCAACATTTCAATAGTAATAAATTGTTAAATGTTCCTTAGATCTCTCCATATCAAATATTTACATAATTAATATGTTTAATCGAAAATTTTCATAAATCAACCGATAAATTGGATGATCGGTAATTCTTCACATCTATCAATCAATAATGATTTGAATTTTTTGTTATATTTCTTTGAGCTATAATATTTTGTTTTCAGCTTAATAATTTATCTTTTTTTTCATCAAAATATGCAACATTTAACAACTGTAATGCAGTACTGAATTAAATTTATTGATATGAAGTTAAGGAGTCTAAAGTCAGATAAAAAATAAATTTGAAGTAAGATAAACCAAGATTAATGGACAGAAGAAGAAACAAAGATTCAATAATGATCGTTTCCGGTACTGATATGTGCTTCCGATTCCGATAGTTCCACTTTTTATCTTTTAAAAAGCTAATATTAATTGTAATTCACACTGATTCAAACTTTTCACAACAATACAACCTTTTGATCTCATTATGACATGAATAACTTTTTCTTAAGTGAAAGCTTCTAAATAAAACTGTTAAAGTTCAAACAATTTCTTTTATATATTTAATTCATGACAAAAGCAAAAGTTTTAAAATTGTAATACTACATTTACTTTTTGGAAAAGGAAAAAGATTAAAAAATTTTTCTTTGTTTGATATTACTTATAAAATTCATGCGTTCTTTCAAAAAAAAACAATGAATATCAAATGTGAAAAGTTAAAAAACTTCAGTAAAAAAATCTGAGATTTATTCCATACTGTCCTCAAAATACGACAAATTATTCCGGAGCTGTCTCCAAGATGACAAATTATTTTGTGACATGTCCTCAAGATATGACATAATAAAATTAGTATTAAACAAAACATTCATTGCTAAGTACAATGAGTCTTCTTCCGTCTTTGACGAAGAATTTCAGCATAGAATTAAAATGACACAAAAAGTTTGTGACGAAACTGTTGAGACTACGGTAGCACATTAACGATGTAATGAAGGAATTTTTTTTTTTTTTTGGAACGGTTATGAAATTTGAACATATTTTATGATGATTGAATTAAATAATGCACTTTAATTTGAATTTTTCAATGATTTTTCTTTTTTTGCTACATATAAGAAAATTTCCAAAATATTAGTAGTAGTGAACATATATTAGAAAAAGTTTACTTTTAAATTTCAGTTAAAGATTTCTTTTTGTTATGTTTACTGCGAGTAGTTTGTTTTTTTTTTTGTTATTTTTGCCGGGTTCATTCCGAATATAATAATTTAGTGTTATCATAGAAATTTATAAGCAAAATAAAGAATGATTATATACGATATTACCACTTATCCAATTAGTAATGATTTTGATCATCAATTATTTAAAAAAAATGATTTAACTAAAAAGTTTGCAGTAATCGGGATGTTATGAATAGTGGGTAGTTATTAATTTAATTTGAAAAAACTAACAATTTAAATACTTTTTGTGAGAATTAAGCAATCTTAAAACTGCAAATTTTCCTCACAAATAATCGAGTGCTAAATATTTGAATTTTCTACTAAATTAATCATTTTTACAACAGCCAAGTTTTTGTTTGGCAAGAGAAAATATAAAATAAATTGCCAATTTTTTTTCCTTTTTTTAAATATACCAAAAATTTTTTTTTCATAAAAATCTCTTATAAAATGAACTTAAATTCAGAACAAAATGAAAATTCAAAAATTAGAAGCAATTAATTTAAAGTTGAAAGCATAGTCTAACGTTTAAAATAGTGTAACTATTAAGCGATTTGCAGGAATCGAAGAAAAGTTGAACTTTGAACAATAATTTAAATTCATAGTTCATAGATTAAGAAAAAAAAGCGAAAAAAATTCGAATATAGCCGAAACTCCCAAACAAAAAAACAAATATTTTTTCTCCACTAAACTTAGTTATAAGGTTCAAATTAATTAATCACGTTTATTCATAATGCTTTTATAAGCATCAATATTCCTTCAGTTATTTAATTTTTCACAATTTTAAATTAATTCCTTCAGTTATTTAATTTTTCGCAATCAAATCAACCCTTTCAGTCACATTAGATTCTTTGCTTAATTTAAATTAAATTAATTTAAATATCATTATTGCCCTCCGATATTGATCTTTCTCTATCCCCGAATTACTTATATCATTCTTCTGTCTAAGTTCCTTCATTTCTTCAATCTATTTTCAAGGATGGCTAAAATCAAATTGTTAAAATGTTAGCAATATTTGCAGCAATATTTGAACCATTCATTTTTATCAACTAATAATATATATCTTTGAAGTTTCCGAAAATATTTCAACTATAATAACAGGACAACTTGAATTATTCAAGAACTGTGAAATTTTTTTAGATTTCATTTAAAATTTTAACTTCTACCTTTCTCTTTGACGTATTCAAAATTAAAAAAAAAATTGCAACAAGTTTTTTGCATCCATCAAATTGTTTTCATTTGTGATTTGTAATTAAATTACGTCTATAAAATGTGCATTTACATAAGTTGCATAATCTCAAATGTAAAAAATGCTTGTTTCGCAATTATAACTCATTAAGTATAGATTACTAGTGGTAATAAAATTAATAGTTTAGAATGAAATTACTTAAATTGCTTGAAAAAGTATCATATCGATGAAATTTTAGTTTCAATTTACCGTAATTTTTCTTTTCTAAAAAATTTCCCATTGAAGAAAATTTTTCTTTTTTCACAAATTTATGCTTTTTATTTCTTCTGGTGCTATAAGATTTTATTATAACTTTGATAGAAATTGAAAGTGTAATTAGGCGATAAAATTATATGATAAAATTTTTCTCCTGCAATCTCACTAGTGTGATTTCTTTATTTCGGTCCTCTAAAATAAAACTTTTCTTTTTCTTTAAAGAATTTATGCAAACATACCAAAAGCAATAGAAATAAAAATTTGAAAAATGATTAGTTGTGAAATTTAAAATTTGTTTTTACAACTGTAACTCGTCTTAAGTGCATTTCATCACTTAAGTGAATTTACTATTACTTAGTTGTTTCAATTATTGATATATCATCAAGGTAAATAATTATTTTTCTTAATGTTTATTTTAAAGGGATTTTTCTTTTAAACTCATAAAATACAATGTGTTCACACTTGCTATGACATAACTGAAAGTTTGATTCATTTCCGGGTAGTAATAAGTAAGTAATATCAACAGGAAATCGGAAGTGCAGTAAACTAATATATTTCCATGGTGTACAAGTAAAATCTAGTTTTTTTTTTCATTTATTACATACAAAAGAATGGTTAAAGTTACAAATATTAAACAGTTTCCACGATTTTTTCATTTTTTCTTTCCGTTTTTCCAATTTTTTTTTGAAGTGCTCATAGTTTCCTTTTTTTTTTCCTTTTATTGTCAAATTTAATTTAAGCCAAGTAATGATGAATATGTAAAATATATGAATAAAATAAAACGATTCAAATATATAAATTAAGAAAATGTTAAGCAAATGTTAGCTAACAAAAATGCTTAATAATAATGTAAGCAAGCTAATGAAGAAGAAAAATGGAAAGATAAAAAGAAAAGAAGAATGAAATGAATAGAAAAATGAAAAGAAAAGATATTTTGATATTGACCATTTTAATGAAGGCTCTCTTTGATAATGAAAATTTTTAGTTCTGATAAGTATTCAATATTTCTTTTTTTGCTTTCATAAAATTTTGAGAGTGATAATTTTAATTTCACTGTAATATTTTTTCTTTTTAATAAAATAAAATGTGAATATAATTCTATGAAATGTGAAATGTGAAATGTGAATATAATTCTATTGTAATCCTAAAATAAGTTGTAATCTTAATTTTAAAATCTTAAATCTTAAAATAACAATGCTAGAACATTGTTGAAATATAACAAGAAATTCTCCGAGATTCTTTCTGCAAAAAAAAAAGAAAAAATGAAAAAAAAAAACAATTTGCAGAAAAGATTCTCGTAAAAGCAAATTTTTTCTCTTTTTTTTATCCAATAAGACATATTTCCATTTTTTTGCAATTTCAAAACTTAAATTTGAGATTTGTTCATTTTAAACATCAAGAAACAGTTTTTTTTTTTCAAATGCCCTTAGTGCTTCGTTTTTTGATATCTTTCTGTTACTCGATTATTGATTATCTTAGTTCCACTTACTTTTTCATATTGTCATGAATATCCCATCCATATTCCCTTTAGTTTTGCTCTTTTACCTACCTATTTTGTAAATATCTTCCTTTCATTTCGATTTCTTTGTTAAACGAAAGATACGATTTACTGAGGAACACAAACAAGAAAGAAGCCAAGAAAACAAGAGGCTAAGGGATAAATAGTTAGTAACTTGAGATAGTTTTGCTTAATAGTTATATTATCAATTCAAAGTTCAAAGTATGACTAATAGAAGTGTTTTAATTTAACTGTTTGTATAATTAACAGTAAAACATTTTTAACTTATAAACATTTGATAAATAATACATTCCGAAAAGCTTCTGCTTAAAAGCTCTGTCTCAAATCTTCTTCAGATATACTTTAACTAATATCCCATTAATAACCTTATCAAACCATTGATTAAAGTATAATCATTTTTATCATGAAACATAATAAAAAATTTCGTTTCATTAAAAACGAAAAGAAAGAGAGAGAGAGAGAGGGGAAGAGAAGAATGTTTGTTAAATTAAATATTCTAGCTGTATATGTGTAAAGAAAGCAAATGAACTTTAAAATTTTGAAATGAACAAAATTGAATTGAACTTGGGAGCTTTTTCTTCCTCACTTGCTCGACAGCAGTAGTTTATCTCATCTCTGTGGATCATATTTACAAATTATCCTTCATTCTTTACTTTCTTATAATCTTTAGCAGATATCAAACAATGAAAAGGAACTTTTTTTTTCTCCCCGTCTACTTTTCATTTGTTTCTTTTTTTTGCCCTTTTCTTTATGAATGTCTAATTAAATACCATAAAGTATATTATGAATATCGAATTAAATAATATAAAATTATATTTAAAAAAAAAATTATATTTACAGCTAGTTTTTCTTTTGCTTAATGTTTGATAAAGAATCTTTTATTTCAAATCCGCAAATAATTAGATACTGTAATTTGCTTATACTTATGACAGCAGCAAGTCAAATTTTCATTTGTAAATGAAATTTCTCCAATCATTCATCAATTATTTTTGCGGAGAAAAAGACTTATAAAAAGCGTGATATGAGCTATATCAACTGTTTCATCCATTGTTCTGATGATTCAAATCAATTACTAATCAATTGATCTGTTCGAATCGGTTGATTTTTCAATTTCGACAACGATAACTTTTAAAGATATTAACCAAAAAATCAGATTAGAAATTTTCAACTCTTATTTAATGTAAAAAAAAAGAATGAAATTTAGCAGTAAGCAAGGTTCAGTTATTTCATTCACCGTTACAACTTCTAACGAATGAATTGAATATCTGAAAGTATCATTTACATAAATTTGTGATATCATTTTATCCTACATACTGTACAGTACTGAATAATCAATAATAAGATTTCACTGATAACTGTTATCATTAATCATATCATTTCCTTTGATCTAATTTGAGACCTAATCGCTTCCTTGCATTTTCTATTAATCACTTAAAATCACTTATTCACTGATTTATCTAAAATCAAAAAAAAAAGAACAACAAAATTTCTCAAATGATATCACATTCTTATTTTAATGTGAAGTATTCTTTTAAAAAAGCGCCACTGATAAAGTACCAAAACAGCTTTAGCAGGGATTTTTCTTTTCTGATCACTGAATAAAAAAAGTCTTAAATATCACTTACTGACTTATTTTTGTCACATATTTCATATCTAATCTTTCATTTTTTTTTTAAACATTTTTTCTCACTTTTCAAGTTAAAAAAGAAAACTTTTTTGATCCGAAAGCATTCAAAAGTCATTCGTATTTTTCAGACGCATTCATAAAACTTTTTCATGGAATCTCTCATGAGTATTTGTAGAATCTGATGATTTTGGGACATCCCGGAAGAACTGGAAGTCTTCAAAGATGGTCCGAAAAACGTTGCCTTATTGTAATATTTCGCAATCGTTCCGATAAACTTTCCAGATTATCCAAATAAGTTACGTAAATATCCTATAGGAAATGCCTCACGATGCGATTCAGCCAAAGCCTGGTGGAGAAGAGTTGAGACTAGGCTATGGGAAACCTTAATATCGATCAGCCAAGCACAAAATAGCACGTTGACCTCGATTATGAGTTATCCTCTAATGCGCACTCACTTCACCGCTCACTTCCACTAATCCTGAAAACCTCATCCGGAATTATTGATATCCCTCAGAAGTATCCCTTCAATACATTCATAATGCTTCGCAGTCAGTCAAATGAAAAGAAACAACAATAAATACTGTTATTGTGATGCGTCAAAAGCGCCATATTTGTGGCTACAACAGCCTAACAAGTATTTTAGGCCGATAATCGATTACTGTTACCTAGTAGTAGGGAATAGTAAGTAAAGGATGAGATAAATATATGGGTAACATAAGGGTAAAGTGAAAGGAAGAGATAAGGATAGGATGGTATTATAGATAGAGTGAAGATAGATTGATAATATTGAAATATTATGATAATGATGGTTGATAATATCCTTAGATTAGATATTTTATATATTCGTTGATAAGTAAATTCAATATCGCTAGATACGACATTAAATTTATTCTAGACCTTCCCTTCCAATTTATTGAAATTATTGGTGAAATTGATGAAATCTTTATAGAATCTATAGAAGTAGAGAAGAAAAGTAGATAGGAATGAGTTTGATGAAAATGATAGGTTAGAATGTAAAGAAGAGAAGGAAATAGTATGTGTATGTGGAGTGTACCAAAGATTGATAAGATTTTGCGGGGAAGTACGTTAGTGTAGCAATGCGTTGCAAATGCAATTAATTGTAATAGTAATTAATTAATTGTAGATGAAGTGAAGAGAAGGTATTTGTGGTATGAGAAAGACAGTGAGAGTTAATAAAAACAGAGAACTGAGAAGATAATTAGAGAGTTATGAGTAGCGGAAATAACTTTATCGTAAATTGAATTGCACAAAGTAAATCCCTCGAAGTATCAAAAGGATGCACAATGTCATTTCTGTGTTAAGCAGTAGGTTTGGGTGCAAAATGCGACTAATTCCGATTAGTGAAATTAATGCCACCTTGAAAAGGCGGATTTTCAAAGTTTTGTAGCTTTTTAATCACGTTTACTTCATTTTCCTTATGCAAATGCTTAAAATTAAGGATAAGATTGTCCTAAAATATATTTCTGTGAATTGTTGTTCGATTTTATAATAATTTATGGTAGAGAATTTATGTTTTCTTTCTCTCTCTCTTGAATTGTTATTTGTGTAACATAATCCCTGATTAACTTATCTATTTCACTTTTAATAATTTGAATTAATTATTTCGATTTGTACCATTTATGAATAATGCAATTAAAATGTTTAACAGATATGATTGATAAGGTTAATTTTATGATAATTACTTAATTAGTAATTAGAGGAATATGATGTAAATATACTTTGAATATAAAATATATTTTATAGGGAATGCAATTTTTGTTAAAATTTTTGTGCAGTGTTGAAAGTGTGAACAATAATTGCTTTTAATCTAGCTTTGCTCTGCATCGATATATCTTTATGAATTTCTTTTTTTATTGAAAGATAAGAAGTATGAGAGAAGATTTAATTGAGCTAACAACTTCTGTCTAAATGATGTATGATAAGAAGATAAGAGATGAATTAGTGCTGCGAAGAATGTAACAGAGAGATGGATATTTTGTGATAAAGATAGAAAAATTATTGTGACAAATAGGTTGAACTAAAAGGTGGAAAGTTTATTCTTTAATTTTTCATTACAGCTGAAGGTTTCACATATTTTCACGTCACGTAGGTACAATTTGAGTACGGATAATTGGATAAGCAAGCACAAGTTTAAAGAAAAATATGTAAAAATTGATTAAAAAATTAGATAAAAAAAAATGGTAAATTGTGTATTTCATTCGTTTATTCTTTCTTCTAACTGCATATTTAACTTTATGAGAAATGATCGATCATAGAAGAGCGATGAGATTAAACTGCTTTTGCTTTTCTACATTTATCATTTGTCACAGGAGTAATTAATTAATTAATTATGTTCATAAAATTGTTGCAAGAAATTTATTGTTAATGACTTTAAGTGTTACTTGAATATAAGTAACAAAATGAAATTGCAAGATGGAAAAGGGTGAAATGACAAATAATGAGGAAAAAAAAAGAATAAGCTGCTTCTTTAGAAAGCAAATGACACTGATAAGTGATCTTATCAGCAAGACAAAATTATTTTATACGATCTGTTATTTTATATGGTAATTATTTTATACGATGTGTTAGTCGCAAGTTCTAATGGATTCCTTTTTTTTCTGCAATGTTCGTTCCTTAGCATTACTGCAAAGTAATTCGAATTTTATCAGTTGTTAACTTATGTTTACAAATTGTTGAATAGTCCCGATGCAAAATAATTTAGGAATATGTTGTTAGGATGATGCCATTTATTAAATAAGGTTGCGATAGACATAATATTGCTGAACTAATCGATAATCTATCAGTTAGTGTTAAGGTTAACTTTATCTGAACAACAATGAAGGTAAAGTGATAAGATGTTGTTGTGTAGATGGAAATATTCATTTGTTAGATAAACATATCTATCAGGTTTAAATTTCTAATTATGGAACTGATGACAAATTATAATAAGTTTCATGTTTCTTGAATCTTTAAGACATTATTTCATTTTCGATTTTCTATTTTTGGTTTGTTTTTACTAAGATTTGCAAATATAACATTGTATCAAATCCTGTTTGTTTATTAACTGAGAAGTTTTGAGTTGAAAATGCTTCAATTTGATAATAACAAGTGGTGTTATTAGAAGTGCGATGCTATTGCTAAATCTCATTTTGTCATTTGTAGAGATGGGTGGAAAGTTAAGTTTTTTTTTACTCGAAATGATGGGTAAAAGAGTGAAGCGAAGGACATATTTGAGAAATGGAAGGTGCAAGAATCGGGGTTGAATGGGGAGAGAAGAAAAGTTGAAACTGGTTTCAGATTAAGATTGTTACAGGGTTATAAGTTTTGCTGCGCAGCAGAATAAATAAAATTATGAAAGAAAAAAGAACCGAGAAAAACTAATAACAAGATAGAGTTAAAGCTTAATAATATTCTGCATGAGCACGAGAGACTGATGGAAATACATTTGAATAATTGAAATTTAATTAATCCTAGCAGCATTATGTATGATAAACAATAATTCTTATTTTTTGCAAAATATTCTCACTATGATAGATAATTTATTTGCTAATTTATTTTACCGATATATTATGGAGTCAAATAGAAAACTGAAGAAGAATGGGATGAAAAGGATTACTGTTTATAGTAACACAGACAATCATTCGGTTATCAAATCTATTCTACTATGAAACAGATTTATCTTTGTGACTCGTTGAAAATTTCCTTTTTCAAAAAACCATAACAATGAATATTTTTTTAGGTCAAAAAATTTTGATAATATTATTTGCCAAGTAAACGTGACTACATAAGAGTGAAAGGACAGTTTGACGTTAAAGTTGTCATTTTCATAAAAAGAAGAATATTGTTAAGCATGAATCGCTGTAGCTTGTTATTATATTCGTTATATGTGAAAAATTTACCACATTCAATATTTAAGTGTTGGCGCAATTTAACTTGCTCTTGCTAATCTTCGTTTTGAGTTATTTGTTTTAATTCATTTAAATTAAAATTCGTGACTAGACTGTTTTTCTCTTGAAGTTTTTCAAACTTTCAGTGATATCAAATTGACTTTATCACAAAGTTTGAATATTAGAAAAACTTAACCTTTATATAATTTATTATCTTCAGATGTAAATTGTGCCTCCATTTCACTTGATATTTGTCAATATAATTTCTGACCTTGGTGAAACTGGTGAGGAAAATCAACGAGATATTTATTTATTTATTTATTTATTTACTCCATCCTATCAATACAATTTCTCTAAATGATGAGCGGACATGATACCGAATTTTTTACGGAATTCAGTCGAAAACAGTAAGTGATTTGAGGTTTTTGTTTCTTTATATAATCATTAAATATTTAGCATTTTTAGCGAAAAGAATGAGTAAGAGGGAGAGATAATATGAAGTGAAATAACTAATATGGATTTAATAAGAGTTTCTTATTTCAATTGTCTTTTGACTACTTGCATAAATCTCTGACTATTTATCTTGTCGGGTAAAAATTAGCGAGGAATTTGCTGCTTTTTGTTACTCTGAAACGTGTAAAACGACATATTACAATGTCAAAGTGCACTTAACAACACCTCGAGCTATACGGTACATTATCGGACGATGATCAATCTTGCACCGTCGGTGTGTTTATGTTATCGTACCTGTCTGACAGTAGTTGATGTTTCGATGTTATGTTAGGGTAGCGTTGTAGTCTTTTTAACCTTATATAACCTTGAGAAATGATGTTTTCATGAATTTGCACGATATTAGATATTAAATCATTCCAGTTAATAACACATCATTCATGTTTGTTTTATGGTTCTACGGATTCTTTATCTTCTTTTTCAAACTTTATTCTATTATATATAGTTGTCTGTTGCTTTTTTCTTTGCTTTAAAATTTATTTCTAGCACTATCAATGTTTTCTTAGTTACTTTCAATTTTTTCTGCATTATTTTTCCTTATCACTCTTTCTTTTTCTTATTTTACATTTCTTTTGGGTTATTTCCACTCTTCGCTTTTGCATACTAAACTAATGATTTCCTATCTGTTTCTGTCATACTTATTGCTGTAGATAAACAATATTTTGATGACCTTTGGTTGACTTGTTAACAATACAAATGGCTACTTTTCTGGTTTTTTTTTTTTTGTTCTAGAAGCGTTGAAAATTTTGCAGAAACATTTTACGTTAGTAGAACAAAAATGTGCTCAGTGAAATAATATCTGTTTAAATAATTTTGTTTAGACCTTTAGGTGCATAAATTTTGATAACTAATAACCTTTTTTTCATATTGATGGTTAGTTCTTCTGTGTCATATTTTAAGAATTTTCGTACATTCTATAATTTTTCAAAATTTTTTCCTGGCAGCATTTCAAGATAATGACAAATCTTTGTTTTCTTCTAGCCAAAATTATGAAGTAGACAATCAGGCAATTATATTCTTAATGATTAATATTCTTAATGACTATATCAATGAAGTAATCCTAATTCACTTAAAAAAGTAGATTTCACAGGTCTAATCCTATTCATTCTTTGCAAATTGCAAACATTGACATAGTTCATTTCACCATTTCAAATTTGATTTTACGTTAGATTATACTAATATTGTTCAAATAAAATCTTTTGAATCGAAATGAAAAGGATTTATCAGGTGATTTCTTTTTGCATTCATTGTATGCATCCGAAAATACTAGTTTTTTTAGAAATCTTGACCGACGTCGTGAATCATCTCGTTTTGCTGCACGTGATCGACGTGGCAAGGAAGCGGATATCTTTACGGATCTCAAAGTAGTGGTACCAATTGTTGATGAAGCAACAGTTACACATGTGGATCGGATTGCTATATTGCGGGTTGCATTGACTCTTTGCCGGTTACGAAAAGTTGCAACGAAATGTACATTTTTTTGACAAGAATTATTGATATGTTGCATTATGTAAATTTTCGAACTGAACAATCCAGAGTAATTCAAGAATTTCTAATGCTTTAATTACTTTCTGCTATCTTCAAACATTAGGCAAATTCATTTTTCTTCAACGTTAGCTATGGAAGACTGAGATGCATGCCACTTGCAGCGTAACCAAGCAGGTTGTTTAGAAATACCATTGGAACCTAGCCGTTAGAATTGGTGGAAGTAATAAATATTTTCAACGTATTGTTTAGCTTCATTTGAATGATTACCGGCAGAAATTTCTTGAAATTACTGGACATAGATTTTCCATTTTGATGCTCAGGTTTCGATCTCTTTGTTGGATACCTTATGTGAGAGTAAATATTCTAAATAGTGATTCTTGTCTGGAAGCTTTAATTCATAAATTGAAGGCTGCAGGTCTTTTTAATGGGCCTATTTTGAATTTTTCATTTTTTTTCGATTTTGAATAACTTGAATGTTTCAAATTTTTGGAATGAAAATAAATTTCAGTCTTGAAAACTAATCTCACTGAGGAACATCAATGTTTATGGTCTGAAACAACATTGCTAGAGTGTTTAGATGGTTTTCTGGCTATTGTTGACCTGAATGGTATCATCCTATATGTTAGTGAAAGTGTCTCCATCTACCTCGGACTTACGCAGGTATGTTACATTTTTCCTTTTTTCAAACACATTGTTATTTTTTTTTTTTTTTTTGCTATTCTAAATAGATTGATTCAAACGAAGTAAAAAATTTATGCCTATTTCTGTTGGAAATTGTGTTGAAGACGACATCATAAATGTGAGAAAAAAAAGTTTATTAAAAGAATTATTGAGGAAAAGAAAGATAATAGGGAAAATTATGAAGAAGTTAACAAAGCTCGGTATATTTTATCAGGTGGGTGACGATTTTTAGGAGAGCATTTCTACTTTATGAAATTGCCCTCTCTCATGACTTTTTTGTTAGTGCAGCGATTGTCTGTTGTGTTTGTAAAATTTACCAATTCACAATTTATCATTCAATTATTTCTTCACAGTAAAATAACTGGTCTAAATTTTTCGATGCATTTTATTACTGCCGAATGTGTGTTTTTCTTACTTTTTTTATGACTAATAATATGTATATATTATAAAGTTCTTGAATAATATCCTTAATTACCACTGGTATAATTTGTCCGTCGTTTTTTGTTTTTTCCATTTCTAAAGTACGAGCATTCAAGACTCTAATTCTTTTAAAAGTGTCAGAATTTCAGCAAAACTTAGTGTTATGCAACAATTTCAATGAATGAAGAATGGATGAGGGGAAGTTGCTAAATTTGGTTGTTAGGTTCAGGTGCTGATATAAGTGTAGAAATGAACAGTAAAACTCTGAAACTGTTGACACGAGTCATACATATGGTTGGTATAGTTTAAGATGTTAAGTTCCATTTTACATGACGCTGTGTGTCTTAACATGCTAGGAAGTTTTTTTTTTTTTTCTTTTGACTTGGAGGACAGATATAACAAAAAAAAATTGCACTCGTAAAAATGAAATTAGTCAGTGCTATTAATCACATACTTGTTGAAGTCAAATAAGTAAGTATCTAAATTGTTCGTGCACATACTACGCATTAAATGAGTAAATATGGATAGCACTTGTTCTGATTTATTAACTTATTGGTTTAAAATATATATTCTAGGTTTAAAATATTCTCGATTTAGTTGATGCATAGTTCAACATCTTCCAGACTGATCTTACGGGACGTTCACTGAAAGAATTTATTCATACCAATGATTACGAAGAATATATAAGCTGTGATACTGGAGGTGCAATCGATCGTGGAAGTGGTCGAGTCCATACATTGCGAATGAAATCAGTAATTAGTCCACGAGGAAGAAATTTAAATCTCAAAAATGCTCTGTTTAAAGTAAGTTTTAATTGAAGTAATAGATGCTGACATTAATTATTAGACAAAAATATTTTTCAAATCCAGATTTTTTTACTGCTTATTGAAACCGTCTTGAGGTTTGACTTCATCTTAATTAAATTGATTGGTTGTGTAGATTTTTTGTGGTCGTCAGTCATGGAAACAATGAAATTAGCATATTCTGGAAAGAATGTGATATTAACGTTTATGTTTTTTTCTAAATGTTTATAGCTTTATAAATGATGAATGTAACAATGAAAAAGCTTTTCGAAATCATAAGTTAATGAATATGGCATAGGTAATTGCTGTCATTAATGGTCATTTTAGTGAGTGATTGGAAGATACAAGTTTTCGCCATTATGGGTAAGGTTTTGGTTTTCATAGGTTCTGAGAATTTGAAATTTTAAGTTCTATTTGGATTTCTTAGCCAGTCGTTTGCTACATTCGCTCACTGTGTGCGGACAATGGACGTGTTCGTGTCATACAAGCTAGTGCGCAACCAGCTGGACAGGGTAGTAGTGTTTTTACAACCTCAAGAAGTACCGATGTACGAAATGGTACCTACATGACACGGCATACCTATGATATGAAATTTTCATATGTCAGTGAAAGGTTTATAATTTTGCATATATTTATGATACATTTAAGAGTTTCACAGTTAATAGTAATTAAAACATAAAAATTGGTTGGAAATAATGAAGTTATACTTTTTGGAACAAATTTATTATCTTTGATATTTCTGTTTTCTGAACGTAAACTGTTATAGTTTAAGATATTGCAACCTCAATTCATGTTTCATTATGTTGTAGGCTCAACAACACATTGTCGGAAAGTGATGCATTTTAGTATATTCGAACAAATATAACACTTGTATAAATTCTAAAACAGCAATTTAAAAAAAAAATATGGGCATCTTATGAATTATTAGTAGAAGAGAATAATTTTTCTTTAGGAATTAAATTTGAATCCATTCACCACAAATTAAGACGAAACGCCAACCACACTTTTACAGCACTATTTTTTTTTGAGTTTTAATTATACACCATTCTTTTAAGTTTCAACTATATTCTGCGTCATGAAGCTCGTTCTTTAATGGGTACGTCGTTTTACAATTTGGTTTATCCGGCTGATCTTAACGTAGTGGTTGTTTCGATACGTGAAATGCTCACAAAAGGTCACACACGGACACCGTATTACCGTTTGATTGGTCTTAATAAATCAGTATTGTGGGTACAGACTGAAGCGACTATCGTTAATCATACGGCAAAAGGACAAAAAGGACAATATATCATCTGTGTACACCAGTTAATTGGGTTAGTATTTAAATTTCAAGTCTTTACATGTTTTCCCGCGAAAATTTTATGGAGAATTTTATTTTTCAATATATAAAACACTTCATATTGTGTGCTTTTATCTTTCGTTATTTCGAATAGTTTTTTCTTGGGAATTAAACTTGAATCATGTTAGTTGCATTCTCGTTTATGTTATTTCAATTAAAATTTTTAAATGAAATCGAATTTGTTGGTGGAAATTAGGCATAATAAAATCACAAATATATTTGTTGCTTGAAATATAGTATTCTGATAAGACGAAAGATTAAAGTTTATTTAATAAATCTAATCTGAATAATACTAAACTAAATAAAATAATGAGAGCCTAAGAATCCAAAGGTACTTTTATGCAGCAGGTTGGATTAAATCGGCAATAAGTGATAAGTTTCCTAAGTGTTTTATGTTGGCGAATTGAATCTTGGTGGGATATTGCTGGGATTTTAAAATTTTGATATAAAAGTCGATTTATCATCCTTTAAGAGAACAAGCGATCCGTTAATATCTGTGAAACATTCGTTTAGCTCTTTATTTATAGAGCAACTGTCAATTTTAGATGAGGCATTCTGTCCAAGACATTTAACTTACTAAAAAACTTTAGTCGCTACTAATTACATCCATTCACACAAACTCAATTGTATTCGTAGGAGCCAAAATTATGATGCAGAAAATTTGGTGGAATAAAACTGTAAATACAGAATATCTAGGAAACGTCAAAATCTAATTTTTTAATAGAAATTAAAATTTTTGTTATTTACTATATAAACTTAGATGTCTTTAAATGTTAAAATTAAGTATAAGTTTGTCATTTGGTATATTTTCATTGATACTGCAATGAATCTCTTTATATCCATGAAATCATGTTTTTTTATCAAAATCACCGTGTTATCTTTAGCACCCAAAGTGAACGGGATTCATTCATAAACGGAAAGAAAAGTTATTCGACTTTAATGCCAATAAAGCAAGAAATGGCAGAAAGTTCAGGTATGTTACTTTCTTTCCTTTCTTTTTAGTTTTTATAGTTTTGTCGCATTTATGAATTGAAATTTTTTAGAGCAAATAATATTAGAACAAAGCAAAATTATTTTGCTGCGAATGATTATTTGATACTCCAGTCTTACTGCTCATTTTTTCCGTTCTTTAAAAAATCAAGTAACACATGGTCTAAAAGTTTTTTGTTTTCACTCTCTTACGAGAAATAAAATTAATAAAGTTTGGAACAAACCATAAAGATTCCTATAATCATTAGTATAACGAGAAGGTTAAATGCACTGAACTGAATTATGAATGATTTATTAGTTGATGGTTCATTTTATTATCTCAGACTGTAAACCTCTGAGCAAATGATGATTAAATACGTACTACAATAGATTATAATATGTTAGCATTCTTTAATCTAATGGTATCAATACTACTGGTTTAATGAATTATTGACAAATGCATGGAAGTTAATTAAAAATTAATGCATGAAAAGATTTCCAAATCTTTCAAATAAGTGGTTAGCCTTAGTATGACCTTATTGTCGTCTTAGGATGAGACTTAATCTCGTTTATGTTTTTACTTTTTATACCTTACTCATTAGTCATATTTAAGTAGAAAAATCTTTACAGAGCCAGTGAGGAGCAGTTATAATGAAGTTTTACAATGGCTTTTTCGTGCTCAACAACGTAGCAAATCTCCCCCAGGAACGTTGCTTTTTCGAACTGAAAGCAATAAAAGTATGCTTCAGTTTTTTTTTCCGTAAGATTTTTTTCCGGTGAGTGTTTACACCTTCCACTTTTAACATCAATAATGATATTACAATTATTGCAAAGCATAGATTTTTATGTCCAAATGCACGGATATGTTTTTAAAATTAACTATATTTCTTACCAGACTAGAAGAGAGGTGTGATTTAATACCTGTAATATGTCAGAAAAGGATGCATGATAAAGTATTTATAATCAACCCGTTTTGTGTTTTCTTTTTTCTCAGTGAGCTTTATTAAGTTATGATTTATTAAGAATACATTTTTGGATAATTTTCCTGAGATTTTCGTGACATTCCTTCAACTTTCCATCAAAATTTTCTCAGAGTGCTGTTCAGAAATTGATACATTTTCCGATTTCCAAGGTTTAGATTTTTTTTATATTTATTTTTTTTTTTGATTCAGTTTTTGTCAAAAGTGACTCTGGACGTTTTTTCTTTTTTAGATCGTTCTGAATACAACGGTCAATCAACAAGATATACGGCAGCACGAGTCGAAACCATCAATTATAGTACAAAAAATGGTATTACAGTGTCGGGTACAGCCGATTTTGGTCATAAAAATACTCCGAGCATTTCGCTTGTACATGACGGTTTGTTTCTAACTATTCGAATATTTTCTGTTATCACTTTTAACTCTTAAATAACCATCTGATTTTGTTGTGTAAACCATGTACCAATATGTTGTTTGTGCACTGGTCCAACACTAATTTTGAAATCTTCGTTAAATTCGTATAAATAAAATTTCTGTGTCCTGAAAATAAGAGCACTGGGGCTTTTGCCGTAGGTGGAAACAGTTGTCATTCTGTTAAATCCTATATTGGTTTATTTTCATCATCAGTTCTTTCGTTGCGTGTCTTTATTTATACTAAGTTTTTATTGAAATTTATTTATTTAAGTTTGTGAAAGTTTGTATTTAAAGTTTCCGAGAAGTTTAGCAAATGGATGAGTTGGAAACGATGAGTTTTTCGATCGGTAATATAAGCAGTCTCGAAGTCAGTTTTTGGATCTGTTGCAAGATATTGGCAATTTTACACGTTATGTTGAATTTATTCATTCGAATTTTCTAAATCTTTTTTCAGAGGAGGAAGGAGGAGAATTCGATCGATTTGCTACTGAAGTTGACCGATACCGATTACGAACAAACAATATACAAACAAATTGTGGCGAGGGAGTGTCTAATGGAAATACGCGTGATTGCACTACTCTTTGCTTTCAATCTGATTTTTCAGAATCCTCAACAGCAAGTATTCTTAACGCTGCACTGTTACCCACGGTTTCAGGAACCGGTAATAGAATTTTTATTCTTCTAAAATATTTACCTGTTCTCCTATATCATCACTTCTTTCAAATGCACACCCGAGAGTGATGTCATAAGATTGAACATTTGCTGCTTGCGAAATATTCCGAAGTGCATAGAAGTTTGGTACTCCTCCTCGTATAACCTAATCTGATTAAATCGGACAGGTCAGCTCAACTGCTGAACTGTGTTACGAGTCTCTTCGTATAGTAACTCTCAAAAAGCATATTTTAGGTGGGTCACACGGTTACTAAACGATTTCTTTTTTTACATTTGGCCCGGGAATTTGGTGACGAGGTCATCTAACATTAACCTGCTTGATAATTGCTCCTTTTTTACAAAACTTTGTTAGTAATTTAGAACGAACTATAAACTGAACATCCCCAAAACTGCTTGCATTTTTCGAAACAAACTGATAAAATTCATATCTCATTATTTGGAGATTTTTTTTTTTTTGAAAATTAAGTAAAAAGAATGTTTCATAATGTAAGTAGAATATGGGATGATGAATGATAGAGGTTTTGATAAATTGCTCACACAAAAGCAAGGACTAAAGCATAGAAAATTTTATAATTGTAGATATATATTTACTACCACAAAGTAACATTACCAGTGGTTCAACAACTCTTACTGGAACCGAACGAAGCCCAATCAGTTTATCTACTACCAGTGCTCAGCATACTCGTTCCTTGACTTCATACGACCCTTATCTTAGCAGCAATTTCACTGCTGTTACAACAACCTCTTCACTTGCTCTCAACAATAATTCTATCCACACACAGTCAAACCTGTCCACAAGTTCGATGAACTGTATTACAGAAACCCCGCGAGTTGTTCATAATAAAGAAAATGGTGATAGTGGTAAGTGAAAATATCACTGTTTTAAATTTCTTTAGGGATTAGTAGATTTCTTCGGCGTAACATGTTTTAAGAATATACTCGATATTGCTCACTTATTGCTGCCACCTCATTTTAAATAAAATTTGTTTTAGATACGACAGAAACTATTGACGAGTGGCAGATGTTTGCACCATTCGTGGCCCATGATGACATAATGCAACTATCAACAGACTTGCAGGGTCTCTTGCCAGAATTTAACTTTGTTGATTGGATACCATCAGATCCGGCACCACTGCCAAGTTTGCCCGCTGAAGAAAGAGTATGAAAGAAAATTTGTCAAAATTGGAAGTATAAAGGGAAAAGAGAATATTAAACGTTCGTAGAGATGAGCTGAGAAAAGCTGAAAAAAGAAAGAGCAGTGGATTAAATTGAAAGTAGGATTGATACTGGAATAAAAATTTCTATGTACTTAAATTCTTCATTAACATTAGTTCTAAAATTGCTTTCACTTGATTTTTTTTATGACGTTTTAGGGTATGAAACTATTGGGAAATGTATCAATACCAAGGCAAATAACATTTGATCGATCGAACATGTATGCAAATTCTAGCATTTCACTCATTTCAAAACCAAATTCTTTCGGTCTTACTGGTTAGTTTATTTGATCATTTGAACATTTGGAATCTCAAAAGCAAAGCTAGATATAAATTCTTCTTCAGCTACTTCGTGGCGCCAATTACAGCAGCAATATCAGCAACGCCATCAAGAGAATATGAATACCGGAGCAACAGCAGCAACACAATGGCTAGAAGTAGAACTGACAGCAACATGTACCCGACCTAACGATTGTCCAGCTGGATTGTTGCATCGAAATAATTCTACAGCTCCTATGCAATAATTGCCAAAAGTTTATCCTCGAAATTATTGCAGTAATATAGATTTGAGCTTTTATTGCAAATCTTGTAATATACATATTTGTATTTGATGTTAGCATAATTTAGTTCAATATTACTCATTACTCGCTGCTGTGGAGGACTTGAAACTTTCGGCATGTTTTTCCTGTTCAGGTTGGTTTTTTCACATAATTTATAAAATAATATTTTAAAAAAAATTATAGTAAAATAATATGTAATGATTGTTCGATTTTAAGTCCTCCGCATGAAACGCTTTCCTGCCGTTTTATTACTGATTTTTGCCACTGTCAGTCTCTTTTCCACGGGTTGCCTTTGGTTACCATTATTACTTTCAAAAAAAAAAAAAATGTTGAAAATGTGTTAGGATATTTCTTGTTTTGAAATAATCAAAAGGTTTCGGGTATCGATTACCGGTTCAGATATTGTGAAATTTTCTGCACATATCTAAGACTCTTCATTTAAGATTCTATCCCTTCTATCTCAAGCTTGGTTTCGTAAATTGTTGAAGACATAGATAACATGTGTATTTTTTTTTTTTTTGAAAATGTTTGCTTATTCAGTTTGGTCTTATTTTTTCGGGTTCTTATTTTTCGCGTTTCCGTTCCATCTTTCTCTTTCAAGTGCATCAAAATCTTTCATTCAACAATTTCAAAAATGTATAACTTTTTTTTCATCTTTGTTTTATCCTGGTCCAGTTTGATTCGGTATCAGTGAATGGTTCTTAATAGTGCATGTTTAATATTTTAAGTTCGGTTCTTCGTTTTTCTTTCATTTTTCTCTTTTAACCGGGTAGTATATAAGTTATATTTCTTTCTTTGTCATTTTTTCAAGTTTTAATTAGTGAGGTTGTTTGTCTGAATTTCTTCAATGAATACTTCAGTTTTGCTGTTATCATTCTTGTTATTCGTTGGGTATAGCAAAAAATATTGGAATATCAAATTATAAGCAGCAGGTGAGAGCATTCTCAATTTATTATGGGTGTTGTATAATTTTGAAAATTCTTCCACCGGAAAAAATCTTAAAGTTTTTTCAAGATTTTTTCTTATCAAAAACTATAGTTTTTAATGGCATTCGATTTCACAGATGATTTCATTTACTAATAGTCCAGTAATATTTGATATAGCTGACAGTTTCCCGGTGTTAGCCGAATGGTTTATTTTATGCATTTTTGTTTTAATTGAGAAAAAAGTAAATTTCAAATTTATTCTTGTTTCATTTATCTGCTATACCCAGCATATAGCTCAGCCTTGCACATTTTTCTTAAGTTGTCAGTTTATCGAAGTTGTTATTTTTCCATCAACTAATCTGCATTTTTTTTTTTTTTTTTTTTGAAGAAAAAGAAAACTAATGTAATTATTCATTTGTTATGTAAAGAAGAGAAGTATTGCAATAGTATCCATAGCATCAATTATTTTGTCAAATTTTATTGTTGAAAATCTTTCATATCCGGTATTTATGGATTTATCATACACATAGATCCGGTTTACCTCAAAGAAATTTTTGTTTTTGTGTTCGTTTGTTTCTTCATCCATATATTCTTGCTGAAATCAGCGAATAAAATGTTTCGTTAGCAGTTCACTGTGCCTTATTTGCATTCTCGTCATTATGCGCGAAAATGTTTTTTTTTTTTAGTTTTTGAATTCATAGAAATCAGCTTTTTCCTGGAGCATTCTACTGTTAAATATTGAAGTTGGTAGTTTGGCAAGTCCATAATTCCAGAATTTCTTTTTTTTTAGCCTCAGATTTTATGTGGAGTAAAAAAAAAGGAAAAAAGCTAGGCGGTTGGAATGCGATATTGTGTTACAGTGGGTCGAGGTATGGAACCGTTTGTGAAGAAACAATTGGAACAAATTCAGGTAATCCCTACCAACACTTCCCGGAAGTGAGATAAGAGGTTGATGACAAGGAGATGCTTCGATGGAGATAAGGTAGATTCGTGTAAGGTTCAACTTGGCTGAGACATTATCCAGAAAACCAGTGATCTAAATTAGTAATACAGGAATTAGAGAGTACACATGTTGAAATATTGATATTAGATCACGTCCGGCAAGCCATTCCGTGATACTCAAGTGAAATTGTTACCAATTTTTCTGACCAAACGAATTATTTTGTTATTCTGATATCACTGATGTTAATAGCAACGAGATATAATAATACTGATTATTGATGAAGTATAGATTAAGATTAATAGAATATAATACTGCTATCAATAAATCATTTTTGACTTCTAAATATCTTGAAAGAAAATAACTGCAATGTTTTCAGGATGTAAAGATTGATGGAACTATTATAGAAGGTAAAGTGCTGTTTGATGCAAGTAACTTCAATAAATTGTGTAATTTACGATGTGCCGAAAGGTTGTTCTTGGTAGCAGCTTATGAAATGATCGATTGCAGCTGGAACAAACGACGTAATTAACATAATCTTTCATTATTTTATTGTGTTATCATTGCGAATATATATGTACTGGATATTTTCCTGAATAAGAATAATTCATGCTCATAATTATACATAATTTTGAATACTCCGTAATTTCGCTGTTTTTAAGAACTATTCGATAAGCTATTCAGCTTGTGTGATAGGAATTCCTTATTGAATTCCACTTGTGAAACAGCTTTCAATTGTTTGCTTTCTTATGGAGAGCCAACACAGAGCAGAACTTTCCGTGTATCACTCAAAGCAACTGGGAAATGGCGTCGAAAAATTGATATTGAGGTATTCTAGTAGGAAATAGATGTTTATGAATATTTTTTGTCTTAAATTTGATTATTAAAACCTTAGTCTTTTTTACCAATCACTTTTAGCTGTTATTTGACGTTATTCATAAAATTAGATCTGTATTGGATCCATGATAAAACAACCTGGAATTCTTTGTCCATAACAGACTTTACTGACTCTCTCATTTTTGTTTTTCAGAGAATGAAGTCATTCATAACATTCTTTAATACTTCCTCTACTGTGTGCCAAATTTATCGTATGCTAACGTGTAGAGAAAATTATTTATACCACTTGTTAAGTCAAATATTTTGATAAATCATACGAATTAATGTGAAATTTTAACTTTAATTCTACAGAAACTTTCTACAAGTATCGCTCGTCGTATTAAGCAGATGTCTGGTTTCAACAGTTCAGTTCATTTTACTGCTATTGAAATTTGTATACATTTGTCGGAAAAGTACATCTTCATTGGCATACCAATCACTCGGTTAGTATGATAACTGAATGTTTTTCTCATTTTAGAGAGTAACATGAAAAAGAAAAAAATCTAATTTCAAACTACTTTGATGCGTTTCATTTCAGAATATTTCCTTACTTCGTCTTGAACGAATATTTTTAAGAGCAATATTGCATGAGACTTTACACATTCTTTTATTTGCATAGTTTAGCACTAAGGACAGTATATAACTCGAGATTTTCACTAATTACTCTTCAAATTGCAGAGAACGTTTATCGAAGCGACGTTATTTGCTGAACAATTCACTACGTTCAACTGTTGTGGATGCAATGTTATCTATGGCGAACATTCAAGATGGTGACATTATTGCTGACCTGACCTGTGGTTCTTCTTCTATCTTGTTGCAAATTGCACACGATTTTCAGGATAAGGAAAATTATTTTCTCACTTTTTCTTAAAAAAAAGGTAAATTAAGAAATTGTGTTATTCAGTTAGTCATTTTGAAGTGCAATTCTTTCAGTAATACAAATGATTTCATGAAAAGTTTTGCTAATTAAAACCATTTGAACAGGATAAGAGTTTCTGAGACTGAAATCTTTGAGAAATTAACCCTTTTGTTCTGCTCCATATCGCAAGTATAGTCTTGCTCTAATTATTAAGAACAAAAGAGAGCGTTGTCATCTTTTATCCCATTTCTTATGTAGATTTTCCATTATTTTGTAAATAATATTGTTCGTTTTTGGAATTTTGTACTTTTAGGTTTTTCTTTTGGGTATTGATTTCTCTTGGGATGCTTTACAACAATCGTTGAAAAATGTGGATTACTTGCGAAAAACTGACAATGCAGAACCATCAATTGACCTACTTTGCATGGATTTATCTAACAGTTGAATTGTTTTTTTTTATTTTTTGCTACTTTTTTCTTACTAGTGATTTATCTACGACTACATTAGTTAGGATATCTGCTTAATCTGTCTCATTTTAAGCTTTATTGATGGCTTAAAACGTTCACCATTAAGTGGCCAACGTTCGGCCATGTTCAGGTAGTTTAATCAGTGCTTTCTAAAATATGTATCGCCGTGATTTGGTATTTTCTAAATCATTTCCTTAATATTTACTATTCTCGGTAAACTACTGCGAATATAAAACTCCTTTTCACTTATTACAGGTTTCAGATTCAAAATATTTCTATGTTAGTATATGTTTTTTCCTATGATCAGTATGACATTTTAGATTGTTTGAAGTATGCAATGGTTGATCATATTATATCAGATATTCCCTTTGGTCAGCAATATGGAACGGATCAGTCTGCCTTGTGGACTTTGCAACGTATTTGTGACATCTTTTCAAAGCATGTTTCTTTCCTAATTTTTCTCCTCAAATTTTGTGGAATTTAAGGGAAATTTCACTCAGGGGATAAGTGAAACTAATTGTCTTACTAAATGATTATTTGAATTACCGATGTAGGACAGTTATAGACTACATAGCATGAAATATAAAACTTTTATTTATTTCTTCATCAAATCACCGAACTGTGATAATTTTGATGGACCAATTATTGGTGTAGTGTACATCTGCTCCATAAATTGTTTCCGTAGAGAAGCTACGTTATCAATTGTGAAATCAGTGCACATAATCAATCCTAGAGGACAATTACCGATGAAAATAGAATTAAAAGACTGGAAAATATACATATATATATATACATATATATATGTAAACGGTGGAAAAAAAACATCGATAAAGTTGTCAACTTTTTTTTTATTAAGAATATCACTGATTTGAAATTGATTCGAGAGGAAAAGCAGTTTTGTTCTTGTTTGTTTAAATTATATTGGAGAGTAACTTATGGGTGGAGCCAAATCCAAAGTAGGCAAGTAAGCTTATTTAGCTCTGTTTGGCCATTACCACATATCGAGATCGATATGAGTCGAACGGGACAGCAACATTTATTCGTAATTCTTTAACTGCATAGTGAGTGTAAGAAGTGTTGAACTGAACGAAAAATAAAGTAATGGATGATTTGTTGGAGCTAAAATTTGCTCTAAATTATGCAGATTCAATCTGAATTGCCCTTTTTTACTAAAAACATCTATGTTTCCAACTTCTTTTAATTTATTATTTTATTGATTACTTGCTGTTTAAGGAGATATGAAGGGAATTTGTTTGTTGAGACAAAAACAATCTTGTTTTATAGTTGGGTTAGTTGACAAGGAAGAGGCTCAGATGGGATGGAATTATGAGTGAAATTTTTGTTTGACTAGCGATTTATTCTTCCATCTGTCCATAAAAAGTATTAATTCTTTCTTTAAAAAATAAGAAAACCATTTTATAGTTCATACAACATTCAGATATATTAAATTTAAATAAATAAAGCAGTAAATATAAAAGTTGTGGAAATACACGAAATATAAAACTCCAATTTGTGTCTTATCTTTCAGCTTAATTTACATATTAAATAACATACGAATGTAAATCGCAATTATAATTATTATTTTGTATAAGTATCATCATTATGAAACTATGATAATTAAGCAAACTTGTTTAATTAGTAATATTCAACCAATCATTTGCAGCTGTAGCAGTAGCAGTAATAGTTATATTTCCACAGCAATACTATTGATCTCAGCTATGCATCTGCCATCGTTAAATAACATGCTGAAATTGCCAGCACGTTTAAAACAACATTATCCAATTTCGCTTGGCACAACACAAGCTGTTATTGTCCTTCTTGCTAATGATAGAGAATGAAATGACGATAAATAGGGTTTGGTTGTTAAATTTTTCTTTCTTTTCAATTCTCATGAAATCTATTTACATTGTATATTTATGGAATGAAATTAAATTTATTTGTACTAAATCTGTAACTGAGATAGCTACGTACGTTTTTCCTTTTTTGTCTCTCTAAATGATTTATCTCCAATTTCAGCCAGATGTACTGAAGTTCAGGCATGCAATAGTTAATTTTTATCAAAATCACTGCAAGCATTAAACAAATAACTTTAAAATGAAAAGCTAAAAAGTCATTTGAAAGAATTTTATATGCTATTTATACTACATCCAGCTGCATTCCATCGTTTCTTTCAATTTTACGTTTAGCTTATATATAGGTAACATACATTAGTATAACCTTACTATGTGCAAAATTTTTTTATTCAAATTTGATCACAAATTAGGGAATATTTTTGTATTTTATAGATTTTCCATACGTTTTCACAATTTTTGAACTTATCTTCCAGTAGTAAAATACTAAATTTTCAAGCTTAAAAAAATGGTGCATGAACTCATCCATTCGAGTTGTTAATATTTTGCAAAAATTTAACTTGAAGTTATATTATTTATGAAAAATAGAAAGACGTTTTATATTCAACGTTTTATGAATGATCGTTAATGACTGTTTTTTTTTTTTTCTTCCAATAGCATCACAATTGAATGTTTGTCATATTATGCTTTAGGCTTGTCATTTCCATTATTACACCAGTATTGAAGTGTTTCTTTTTTCACGTAACGTTAATATAAATCATTTTACGTGTGTGTGTCATATGAATTTTATAAATGGAATGAAATTTTTTGATAATAATGGGAAATAAATTGTTTCTTCGTTTTTTGCACTAGCAGACATTTGAGAGTAGAGTTATTGTGATATTGCAGTCCTCGCTTTCGATCCTCGCTAGTTGAGTGGAAATGTTAAGGCAGGAAGGAACAGCTGGTTGTTCCCTGTTCATATCATCGTCATCATCACTATCACCACTATCACTATCATTTTTGTCAACACTTAACATCAATATGGGTTGCCCGCAGAGCTCACCAAGCTACCTACCCGCTTTTCCCTACCACAACTGAACATTAGCTGCTGCTGCTGCTGTTGCGATACTACCTACCACCAGCTTTTGTATGCATCTCTTTGTTATATTCCTATCATAATGCCAATCTGCTTTCGTACTATTCTCGTTAATAAAATTTCATCAATATTGTCCCTCCCTTCTTTCCTTTATTTATAATTTAAGCGTTAATATTTTAACTTGCTGTTATTAATGTTAACGTTAGCTTTTGCTAATTGCAATTGACGTAATCCTGTAATTTGGTTACGTTATATGACTTATTTTCCTATGTGATAAGTTAGTTCAATTTGCTTATATTTTTATACTGGATTACAAACAAAAAGATATAGCATAACTATGGTAAGGTTTAGGTATTCTTTTAACTTTAAATGAAGGAATTTATTTGTCACATCGTTTTCTTGTATTAGTGAAACGAATAATCTTGTTTCATAAATATGTGTAAGCATAGAGACAAAATGAATTTAGCGATTAGATACTTGTTAATACTATGTAATCAAAGTAATCAAAAGATGATACTACGTAATCAAGGTGATACTGCAATAAGTCTCAATGTTTGATACTTTCATCTTTAGATATAACTATTACTGCACAAAAAATAAATGCAATTTTGCACCTTCGGTTGCAATTATTACTGGCCGCACTTTGATCTTCGCATGAATTCCACAATTGAAAGAAGGAGCAAAGTATTCTGGTGGTAATTATAAAGAATAATTAGACCTTAAATTGATGATATGAAGATTTTACATTTAAGACGGCCATAAGCAGATTTTTGCTTACATAATATTCTAGTTAGATCAGTCTAAAAAAAGTGATAATGAAATGATGCTATAGCTAATTATGTAATGAGTGCAAGCAAAGATAAATGCGGGATGATCTTTTAACGGTTATCCTTCTTCATTTATTTAATTACCACGACAAGTGGCATAGTCTCATTGAATTCCAGCTTAATTCTATGCAGTTAGTAAGAAGATGGATGAAGTAGTAGATCATATCTGATCTTTGATAGTAACCGCTTGCTAATTTTAATTTTGCAACAACTGTGGACAAATAATACACTATTCATTGACAAGAACTATTTGAAAATGAGCCATATAATTTGATATGATAATAATATCAAGATTATTTCAACAATGTCATTTATTAGTCATCTTGATAAATCTTGACAATGGTGTAGGTTCTGTAAAGGACGACGGATAGTTTTTTAGACAGGCAAGTGTTGATATGATAACAATATCAACGTTATTCTGCATTCTCATTATCAGTTATCAATTTTTCCTGAAATCATGATGTTTATTTATAAGTGTTCTCTGATCACTTGAACAATTGACCTGTCGGGTAGAGGTTTCTTAAGAAAATAATACAAGGTACACAAATCAAATGTTTCCAGAAGTAATGTAATTGATAGGCTATTTACCAGTTACTTATCGCAATTCTTTAACAGTTGCCGAAGAAATTCCAAACCATTTGTGTTATCTTTTTAAATTATGGTAAACACAACTATTTCGGATCTAACTTTTAATTCATTTTAAACAAAGATTAAAATCGAATTAAATTAAAATTTTTTCTAAATCATTTTCTTAAGGATGACAATAAAAAATTCTTATTATTTTAAAATTGAAGGAAATAATTAGACAGCTGGCACTAATAACTTTTTGTTTTTTCTAAAAACTGACTACATTGTTATCAGATGATCATAGAAGAAATAAATAAAAAACCTTTTTAAATTTAAATGAATTGAAAATTAAGTCCAGTTTATATCTGATAAAAATCTGAAGAAGTATGAAACCTGAGGTTTAAAGATATGTGTAGTGAAATTTGCTTAATTGGTTAGTTTTCTCTTAGCAACTTGTTTGCGTCATTATCATTTCCAATTAACAAAGGATATTATTAGTTGTTGATATTAGGTTGAGATCCATTCAATCGCAACTGATTATTCCTTCATTTCACACTTTGTCATTTCTCATCTTTTTCCTTTTTTTTTTTTAATCATTTCGTTCATTTATTCAAATCAAAATGGATATGAAACTATCCTTACGCTATCTCTCCCATTTATTCATTCTCAGACCATACTTAAATTATCACCTTATTGATGACATAGTTGCATAACCTTTCACCTCTTGTCAGCATTATTGCTTATCAATGTTTTTATTAATAATTTGATGATGTGCAAATTTCTGCCAATAAACAACTGACAATTATTTAATTAATATTTAGTGCTATAATTGTTAATCTTTTCAATGCTTTATGGCTAATTTGTTTATTAGAATGAGAGGCATGAGAATGGGAAACGTCAATAAAAAAATGACTTTGATTATATCACAGTGCAAGTCTGACTGATATAGATGCTAGCAATCCTCAGATGTCTCATCAATCAACGAATTTATTCCTGAGTTTCCTTCTTTTGAGAAATTTCAGTAAAAGAATGAAAAAGAAAAACATTTTAAACTCTTTGGTTATGTAAACATTAGCATATAAAAGAGACATTTGATTATTTATGTGTGACATATGGTACAATATGTATATGAGTATATATTGTATAGCATTTGCCTATAGCTTGGGTATAATATTATATATACATGTTTAACAAACAGTATCGTTTCATAACATTCATATTGCAAACTATTAGCATTTCAAATGTTCATTTATCGAATTTTTCCTCCTTGTACCTTATTAATGTTAAATTCTTAGAAAAGAAATATTGCAGTAAATTTCAAGGAGAAGAACGAAGAATTATCATTGAGTGGTATATTTCTCATCTTAGAAAATATTTTTAAGTTTGAGTAATTCCTCTAAATAAATAATGAAGCTGTTAATTTAAATGTATTGAAAATTTATGTTGCACAATTCATATCTTCTGAAATGATAGTGGAAAGGAGAAAAGAAAAGGTTCACACTATCATATTTCCTTTTTTAAACTTCAAAAAAAAAAAGTAAATGATGAGAAAAGGGAAGGATTCAATCTGTTTTGAATCATTTCAAATTTTATGACTGCAAAATAAATATGTTTATAATATGTTGCTATTAATATTTAATCCTCTCTCTCTGTTCTCATACCAAAAGCATAATGAAATAATAATAACAGTGATGGCTGCCTTTTATTGTTATATTATTCATGACAAGCAATAATGAACTTTTTTAAAAAAATGAACTAAATTTCACGTTTACTCTTTTTTCCCAAATATTCACCATTAGTTTTGTTAGTTTACATCGATGATTTTTTTTTACTTTTTAATTTGGTTCTTATTTTTTAGTTTTTTATTTTTTAATTTAATCCCAATAATTTTTTTCGAGATTAATTTTAATTAGAGAATAAAGGGGATTTGAAATTAGCAAAAAATTTGCAATTTCATTGTTACAATATCTGATGTATCAAAATTTGAAGTCGGTGATTATTTTAGATTAGCATAAATGGATAATTGATTGTATTGGTGGAAAAAAGTGATTGTTTAAATGAAAAATCATTGCTTGAACGTTCTGGAGAATCACTATCTAATATTGATAATTCAATCTGCAGAAAATAAAATTGCTTAATTTCAAAACTTTATAGGTCCTACATTACTAGTTAACCATCGCTATGCTAAAAAGCAAGTTGTATGAAGGGAAATGAATAAAAATGAAATAAAGTGTTATAAAATTCTTCACACGTTCATTTCAATAATTTGCATGAAGCGAATAAGCCAATTAAAATTGAATAATTTGCAGATTCGGATTGATGTCAAACTTACGTTAACTCTCATCGACAATGGCAATTTATAATTTGTAAGCTCATTCCCTTACTTAAATGACTATTTCATGTTGATGTATTATACTTAGATTCAGACGATTTCCATATTTATCAGAAAATTCTGTTATAGGAAAAGCAATTAGAATAATTAACTAATCATCTATTCATATCATTTCTATAGCTCAAATGTTTAAGTACATAAGAGAGTCATAGTTTAAATTATTCATTAAATTCATAAAAATTTATAGACATTCGTGAGAACAATAAAATGATGAAACTTCGACGAACAGGATGTTCATGTTCGATGCACTGTATTTTAATTACTGCAGTGGTCATTTGGTCATCAATCTTCTTTTATCTTTCATTCAATCTATATGGTTTGCAATCAAAAGGTTGGCTTACTACATCAAAAGAAATGATAAAGCAAAATATATATATAAATCAGCAGAAAGTAGAAGATTTCGTTAATTTCAAATGTTCTCCGAATAAAGCTGATAATCTTCTTCCGTTTGCAAATTTCCAGAAAACAGATGACTATTTCTTTTTGGCAAAATTTTGGAAAATCAAGTAATTCTTACTTTCCACATGAATAGCACCTTTCTCTCTCTTTCCCTCTCTCTCTCTTTCTCTCTTTCTCACTATCAAATTAATTATATTTCAGGAAAAGACGTTAATGAGCAGCACGCTTTGGCACTGAATTATGAACGAGCTTTGTTGGATTTGGCAGAATTAAAGCATGAAAATGAAATGCTTCGTGAATTATTAAAAGATGAAAAGATCCAACTTAAGAGAAAGAAGTTAATCATGAAGAAACAGAATGATAGCAATACAGCGCATATAAAAATAAGCAACAAATTTGAGAAAGGAACGAAACGGATTAATAGAGGAAAGAGTGAAACTTTGAGTCTTTTGCCATCGAATGGTTTTTCAATGAAACATGAAGTAAATACTTGCCATACTTTTGATGTAAATTTCATCCCGAAATCTTTGACGCATAATTCAATTAGTAATTGAAATTTAATTTGCATTATTTATTCCTCTACATCTCTATATGCTTTTAGTTTGCTTTTTCTTTTCTCTTCCTTTTTTAACTCCCACTAGCAAAGGTTTTATTTATCTATCTATTATTTATTCAAATTTGGTATATTATGCTAGATATTCGAATTACCCACACATCTGACGTATTATGTCGTTCAGTGTTAGCAAACTTTTTAAATGTAGTCAAAATTAAACTTCTAAGGATACCTTTTATGTCTAATTGATTATTATTGTTTGAATTTACAATAGCTGTAGAAAGTAACTGGAAAACAAAACTTTTTGATTCACTTAGAATTACGACTTTTTTATTGATATTCGTGAAAATATTCTTTAATTGTCCAAAGCCAAAGATTGTTAGATGAAAATATTTTCAGATAGCCAGACGTGAATTGCATAATTCAATATGGGAACTGTATTACTACCTCAATAGTCAACTTATATCAACTCACAATAACAATTCCAAATTTATAAATCACATACGAAATCAGGTAGAATTCATTTTTTGTTTTCTTCTCTGGAAAAAGCATATTTAGAATATTCTTTGTAGAGTTAATCATTGCAGTTGCTTTCCTTACTTGGTCAAGCAGCAGCTTTCAAAAATATCGATTCGGCGGAAAGTTGGCGAACAAACGCACTTGCAAATATTTCGGCAATATTTCAAAATCATTTCAACAAAATGCAAAATCCCGATGATTGTAAAACTGCAAGGTTTGAAGTTACTATTCATTAATTTTTCAGCTAGCATCGAAATTAAAATATGCTATTGGATTTGATTCGAAAAAAAAGACTTTTTAATATAAATCATATCTCAAAAATATCCGTGTGAAGCCATTATCACAGATTTGATAATTATGCATTAGCTTTTCAGATATTCGTAACTGTTATTAAGCGCAGAAGTAGTAATCTTACTGATTATCACATCTTTTAAAATGAATACATATATACTTATCCCATTTCAAAATAACCTTTTGATTAGATATTTTATGTATTATTATCTTTTAACTTTGTTTGATGTTTTTGAAATTTTTGATGTTGTAGAATTTTAACATGTGATTTGAACAAGCAATGTGGTTTTGGTTGCCAGCTACATCACGTTACGTATTGTTTTATTGTTGCATATGGCTCAAATCGTACACTTGTCTTAACGGATGATGGTCGTACGTGGAATTACGCTGCAAATGGTTGGAATGCTGCATTCCTTCCAATTACCAAATGTTCATTTTCGGAAATTTTCAAGGTTACAGCAAGATTTCCAAAAGATTTTTCAGTTCTTGCACATTTAGAATATATTCAAAGTCGCTGACCTAAAAGAATTTCACTTCTTTACCTACGCTTATATTATTTTGGCATACAAGTAGAATGGATTTCGAATTGAAATATAAAGTGTGGTCTGGCAACTAATATTTCACTATTATTTATTAATTAGTGATCGACATCATTAATGAAATGAGTAGTGAGCAAATGAAAATGTATAATTCTCATTTCGATCAGAATTTCAATGTGTTTTTGAAATTTTGAAAGATTCTTTAAAAACTTAATTTTCAGCTCAATGAAAACGTTGATGATTGGGGTATCGGTGAGCATTACAGGGATAAACGGATAGTGAAATTACCGATTATTGATTCGCTCTCCCAGCGACCGCCCTATCTTCCTCTTGCTATCCCGCAATTATACAGTGCTGAGCTACAGAAGTTGCATTCTAATTCTCCAGTATTCTTCATTTCACAGGTTTATTTCTGCTTGTTCAATAACATGCTTTAAAAAATTCGATTAACTGATTCGGTGAAAAATATGTCTTCTGATTTAAAAGGTTACTTTCATCACTTATTTCTCCTCCCTTACTTGACAAGTTGAAATTTTTTGAAGGTGAGGTAGTAAACTAATGCTGAGGTTAAGAGATTTTGTTGTGTTTGAGTTATGTTTAAGTCGATTTCGTCATAAATAAAAAAAGTTTGTATGATTGATGAAATCGTCTCTTCAGAATCATTTTGATGAGAAACCATTGAATGCTATGATCAAATCTGTTTGCAGTTCATACGATATCTAATGCGCCCATCAGCGGTATTTGCGAAGGAAATTGATCTAGCCGTAAAGAAAGTACCATTTGATAAAGGTTTGAAAAGTACTTGAGAATGATTTGTGAGTTGTGTTTAGCATTACTTATGTGATAAAGACAGTACAATTTCCAGAAGAATTTTTTGTTGTTCTTTAGTAAAAGTTCTTTCATATGTACATACAGTGTATGCTGATGTAGACTGATTTGGAATGGTTTATTTACTGAATGAAATTTGAATTTATTGTTCAGAGTTATTTGAAGAAATTTTTACTTGCTGATTTGTTACCATGAATCATAAGTTTGAAGTCAATTCATGATATCAAGTTACAGTTTCATTTAGGACCAATCGTTGGTTTGCAAATTCGTCGAACGGATAAAATTCACACGGAGGCATCTTTTCATGATTTGGATGAGTACATGAAATGGGCAGAAGATTGGTTCCAAATAGAAGAATATCGTACACGGTTATCAATTAAGAGGCGAATTTATATCGCAACTGATGATCCGGAAGTTTTCGATGAAGTTTTGATGAAGTTGGTTTGTTTATTTTATCTACTGCATTTTTGTATTAATTGTTTGAAATGTTAATAGTCGGTAGTACTTGAAAGTGACGATTACTCATGTCTTATTTTAAAATGAGATTTCATATGTTGATAATGAAAAATCCAACATATATGTGACAGAGAAAAGAAATCAAGCTATTTTTGTTTGAAATAAAATAAGCTAAACGGGAATATATTATATTAAATTAATTTGGTATTGAAAGATCAAATTCAAATTAATTAAGAAATGAAATATGGTTTCACAGATCCATACTATGAAAAAACTAAGAGGAAAAATGATGAAAAGAAATTAGGAAATGAAAGTTGTAGATATCCAAATTATGAGATATACGGTGATCCAAAAATATCAAATATGGCTCAGGTTCATTCTCGCTACACTGTAGAATCATTAATTGGTATTGTGATCGATATTGAATTATTATCAAGGTATATTTTGCTCAGTTTTTTCATTCCTGTACTTGACAAATTAATGAATCGTATGGTTTCATAGATTCGCACTATGAAGAAACTAAGAGGAAAAATGATGAAAAGGAATTAACGAGAGAAAAGCTTAAATATTCCTTTTGTATCAATAGAATAAAACAGTTACATAGATAAAAGGAACTAATTGAATTGTTTATGCTGTTCCCATCTTTTAAGAAAAATTAATGGATAGTACCAGCTGTTGTTCTCTATCAAGACAAACTTTGAATTGCAGATCTAAATTGATTTGATTGATCTAGATCAGACTATTCTAGTTCAACTCAAAAAACTTATGCACACTGAAGGTAACCTTTTTTATCTTATCTATGCTTTGATTTTAGATGTATATATCTTGTCTGCACATTCAGTTCGCAGGTTTGTCGTATGGGTTACGAATTAATGCAGGTTCGTTTTGGTGACGCAGGTGATCGATTTCATTCCTTGGATGATATTTACTATTTTGGTGGCCAACAAGGTAATTTTTTTACAGTGTCAAAAATCATTTATAGTTGAAGATACTTGGTTTACCTTGAGGGTGTCATAGAGTAAAGAAAGGATTTAACAAAGTCTTAAAAATATGTATTCGTTTTGTTTGTACGAATGTATGTTTACCTAAACTGCTTAATGCTCAGTCATTACACAGCTACAGCATTTCAACGAATTGGGAAATGTAAATTTCAGCTCACGAACAAGTAGCAGTTGAGTCATATCGTGCTGAAAATGATAATGAAATCGACCTGAAAATTGGTGACATTATCGGAATTGCTGGTAACCATTGGGATGGCTTCTCGAAAGGTACTAATAGGCGAACAGGCAAAAAAGGTCTTTATCCATCTTACAAAGTTCGTGAAAAGTATATCACCTTAGACTTTCCTTAATTTACATACTTGTAGTTTGGAAATTTTCATGTAAAATGAGAAATTTGACTGAAATTTGTAATTTTTCATGGAAATTTTTTTCAGAAATATTTGATCTCTCATTTTCTTAAAAATAATAAATGATAACTTTAGATTTCAAATGATTTGATGTTTGTGATCTTTCATTTTAGATTTGTTTTATTTTTTTAATGACGATTTCATTAAGTTTTTGTTTAATTTTTAAAAGATATTTTTCCATGCATGTCTTTTATTATTCAAATCGAACTACTCTCAGTGGAAAATAATCTGCTACAAGTTTTGGAATTATTCCAACTCCTGGGATAGTGGGTTCAAACTATTGCATTCACCGCTTGTCTAAACGGAAAGTGTTGAACTTTCTTAAAATTGATAAGTTAACATATTAGCTTTTCAGTTTGTGTAAGAATAAAATTTAACTTTGTTCTATTTTCTACCTGAATTGTTGAATTGACTTTTTCTCTTCTAATCCTTCCTTTACTTCCTTGGATTTCACTCACCTAATTATGTAATTATTGCTCAAGGCTATACTTTCATGATAGCCATAACATTATGTCTTTTTATTGTGAAGCTAATTCCTTCTTCTTTTGCACTTCACTTTTATTTAACTTTAATATGCTTCTGAAATGATCGAATTTTAGCTTTGCTCATAGTTATTTTTTATAGTTCAATAATGATTTTAATTATAAATGGCTGAATATTAGATTTTTTCCTAGAAAAAAATTGTTCAATCTACTGAAACGTTCTAAAAGAAATGTAATATTCCTAGAACAATTGAATTATGTAATCATGTAGATTAAGGGTTAGAATTAGAAGTAAAGCAATTCCAATTTTTTGGATTCATTTTGTTGCAAATCAGGTCACATATCAGCCATTGTACTTGCCATATTTTTGACTTCAACTGGTTGAATATAGATTCTCTAGTCAGTTCGGCTCATCCGTTCCATTCTTTGTTACTTTGCTTGTTTATTATGAATGTTTTTTATGCGTACATAATTTCCCAGTGATAATATTAACTTACAGCAGTCCGTTATTGCCAGTTTTCCTGTTTTTGTTGTCGTTGTTACTGCAAAACTGATTTGCTGCAATGTAATTGAAGAATTAATGCTGTGATTTTTAGTTTAATAAAAATGTATGATTCAACTTTTTCGAGATAGATCATGTTGAGGAATAGTTGTGGTCGACAAAAGCAGAGTAACTTTAAATAATGAATGATATTTGTGATTATTCGTTGCCAACCAATTGTAGCTCAGAGATACCGGTCGAGTCAATTGAAAGCTGCTTGAAATAAAAATTGAAATATCCGAAATCCGAATGTAAGATATTTTGTAAGAAACAGAAGAAATAAATATCACCTAAGTTACTTTCATTCGATATCCTAGTTTTGCTGCTACTAAAACTTTAGGACAAGATTTTGATCACTTTACCACTGCTAATGTATATATTGATGTTTGACGGGGAATTCTCAAGTAACAATTCGAACCATTCCTCCAATCACTACGTATTTTTGGCAGTTTTGGTCCTTCCTTTACTCGAGATTTTTTGGAATATTCTTCGCTATACTTATTCCTCTTGTATTCATATAAGTATTCGCAGTATAGTCAAACTGAAATAATATTAGGTGAATCAAACATCACTTTATAACTTTAAGGAATTACTGTGTCGTAATATTGAATTATGACTGGATATTCCAGATCAAAACTTTAGAACCTCATTATTTTAAGCGCAATACTAAAATAAAAATCAAAATTCCTTTGTCGGATATGATAGATTAAGGGTGTAGTTTTCATTTGTTATTAATAGTAAGGATAAAAGAAAGAAATTAGCATTAGAAATTGAAAATGAAGATTTACGCAATCTTTTATTAATTGACATAAATTATACAGCCTAAATTAATGATATCTCATAACAAAGTGAGATCGATTTATCAATTCTTTCATCGCTAACAAGCCGTATTTCTGATTTTTTTTCAGGCAACTATTTTTAAGCAGCTAATGAGAAAACATGTGACCAGAAATACTGACATTTCGGCAGTCCCATTAACACTTCCAGACTTAATGAATAAAATTTAGCTATTAAAGAGAATTGTATACTAAATATTAACATTATTGGAGAGTAAATTGATTTCATTTATTGTTACGAAAACTGGCTGTGATGAAAGAGATTTCCGTTAACGACTGCAACGATATTTAATATAAACGAGCAGAGCAGCTTGATTTTTTTAATTGGCAGCGGACGATTAAACAATTTTAATAAAATTTTAATTCTGAAGTTTTCAATTATCCATAATTTTAAAGAAACAATTTTTTGAAGATTTTAAGAAAACAAGTGGTAAGAATTGAATGTTGAATGCTGTATCTATATCATCTATTATTATTTTAATTTTAGGTATGCAAATAGTCTACAAAAAGCGTTTCCAGTGTCCTAAAATGTTATGATATACTGTCGATCTTTTTCCTATTATATGAAAACAGAGTTTAGTTTTTATATTCCTAAAGTCGACAACAAATTTTGGAATGGAAATCTATCCAAAAGTACTAAATCGAAAATTATTTTCCATTTGTATATTAGCATGGAGTTCTTATGACTATACTTAGATAATATTTAGAATAAGCAATATCAACAATACAATAATGGAAGTAGGGGAAACAAAAGCAGTGGTTATAGCATTATTGCACAAATCTGCAGCACACGTGTCGCAGTACGCTCTTCCGCCATTCTGGACACAAGCTTCACCCAATGCTTGACAATTCCATAAGCTGCTTAGGTTGTCGTTACAACCTTTCTCTTTTGTTTCTTCTAAAAAGATTAATCACTGAGTAAAAAAAAGAAATTTAACAATTAAATTAGAATTCAATTTTTTTTTTGCGAATGTATGTCTGATTTACAAGATTTCGCATAGAAAAAATGAAAAGATGTGTTTCTAATCGGACCTGTTTGAATGTGGTTGTTCTAGGTTTGATTAGTTTTTTTTTCAGTCCATTACTGTTAATGAAATGTGAACTTATGCTTAGTACTGCTATTCCAGATATTCCAGGTATCTTCTGTGCAGATATACTTTTAAGAACATACCGCCTATCACGTATCTCTTCCTTATCTCTTAAATGATAACTACAAGTGCTTTCATTCCTTTTTTAAATCACTCTTGATAATACAGGTGACAAGGATGTTGCTATCAATAAATTATAGTCTAACAAATATAACACATATATATAGCATACGTTAAGTTTATGAATCTTTGAAATTACTTACTACCCGAATTGTCGCATCTGAACCAAAAGCAATCGGTAACTGATGATGAGCAATTTTCAGTAGTAGCTTCTCTCACAATGCTATTTTCAATTACACATCTGAGAGCTGTAAAGAAAAGATTTAAATTGCTACTAACTGTTACAAAGTTGGATGATAACAAAAAAAAGGCTTAAGTTCGTTTTAATGTAATTTGATTCACACACTTTTTGCTAATACGAAAACATCGACAAAAAATTGTCCAAATACGTTAAGTTTATGAATTTTTGAAATTAATATGAATACATTCTTTGGAAGATAATTGAATTTCATTCATTAAAGGAGAGATTACATGTTTCGATCAATGCAATCTCTTCCTGGGAACAAAATGGATGATCACAGCTAGCATCCAAACAATCAAAGAACTTCTTGTTCAAATTTTAAGTTTTAGAAATCACACTTCTTGAAATAAATTTAAAATTCAGAACTGGAACAGAAAATGAATTCTATTACCAGTTGTTGATGTAAAGAAGTATATGAAGAAACTAGATGTAATAAGGCGGAACATTATAATAATTCGAAGATATTGTATATACGTCGATATCAAATGATGAATAATATAACTAATAATAAGTTTTTAAAGAAGAAATTGGTGATAACGAAAAAAGGCAGGGAGGGAAAGGGGAAGAATGAAGGAAAAGTAAAGGGACAAACAATCGTATAGTCCGTTTATTTAGGAAGAATAAAATTATCGATAGAAGACATAAAGTTGTTTGCAGAGCATAAATGCATTTTCAGAAGATTTCTTTGACAAATTCAAATCGAAGATGAAATTAGATTTAAATTACAAATCGAAGATGCAATTGGATTTACAGAACGCTTACCTTTATTGTCTTAATTACTTCAGCAATTACTTAAACTTTATTTCAGTCTTATTTGAGTTCCACTAAACAACTTCAACACCTAAATAATTCTAATATTTGAGTGGTTCAAACGATAAAGTCAAAGACGTTTCAAAAATTGAGTGATTCTATAAATATATAAATAGCTTTAGTGCTTCAATAATTCCAGTATTTGAGTAATTGTTCTGATTTAAATGAACAATTAAAACACTCGTGCTCAAACAACCCAAACTGACAAATAATCCGAATGCTCAAGTAACTCAAATATCTGGGTAACCCGAGTGCTCAAGTAACTCAAATGTCTGGGTAATCCAAACCCTACACCATAAATATCTATCAAATTCTCGACATATGGAATGATCTAAAAGTTGAGCCACGCGAAGTTCTCTAAATTCAAATTTAGCGGTGCTTCTGAGACGATTGTTTACGGAATGATGCAGCACAGAATCTTTTGCATTTCTAGTAGGATAGGTCGGTGCGTTTGTTGTTTGTTTGTGTGGTGGGGTGGGTAGGTGATGATGTGTGGTGTGATGGGTGAGTTAAATAGGTATTGATCTAATTGCTTAGTTTTAACTGCTTTGAAATTGGGAGGACTAACAATAAAAATTCAGCGAGAGTTGTTCATATTTAAGAAATGCATATTTAGGCCAATAAATTCTGATGACTAGAAGACGGTATTATTATTAATTATATCTTGGACTGGTCCGTTAGATATCTGTATATTTTTAGTTATATGAAATAGCTAATCATTCGCGTTCATTTCTATCAAGAAATGAAAATAATACCAGTAATGCTTCTATTTTATCAAAATTTGGATTAGATCAAAGATTTATTAGTTTAAATTTGCATTTGAATCTAAATTATAGGTATAATACCAGTGAGGTATTGGATATGTTGCGACGAAGTCGTCGTTTATCGGAAGCTAAAGAAGCAACTCACTACAATGGTGGTGCGATTAATAAGAAAAAGATCAAATTTGATGATAATGACGTGATGACTTGTAGCGAAGATGGAGAAACTGTTATTAATAACAGTTCGACGAGAGTAATAATCTTGAAATACAATCCGTTTGATGTTGAGTGTATTAAAATTTGTTGAGTACTAGCACTTTGAATTAGACAGGAAAAATGAGAAAATCATTACCAACAAAATGAGATCATTGGGGATCGAAATCATTTGAAATATTTATAATAATTGCAGGAGAATCATGAAGTGATTTTATCAAAGAAATCATCAAAAACAAATCTGAAAGATATGCCTTTGAAAGAAAGGAGGAAAACGGTCGATGAAAGGGAGATGTTGGTTTTGTTTTACTTCAAGCCTATAATTAAGTTGTGTTGAAATACATACGGCAGTATGTTGTGATTCTTTTGATCTGAGATAAAAGAATCGAAATTGAAGAGACCACAGAAATGCTAAATCTTACGTGGCAAAGAAAGGTACCTGCAGTACTATACAGTTTCATTCTTCTTTAAAACGTTAAAGCTAATTCACTTATCAGCATTTCTCACGAGAAATTTGATGGTTCGTTTTAGAATAAACTGCATTCATTTCTTTTTTTTTTAAATCATATTACATCAGTTTTCAGTCATGATCATAAAAGTTCAAAAATGGAAGATGTGGACTCTATCAGTGAAAATGTACGAGATTTCGGTGTTGATGAAAAAGCGAGTACATCGAATACTTATACGGAAGAGGCCATCACAGTTTGTTACTCATTCATTTGTTTTATGGGTAGACATTTCGAGGTTCAAGGGACCTAACTTCCGTTTTATTTCTCTGAAATATTCATGCGGACTGAATGTGATGTCAGCAACTTCGTACACGGTTTCCTGTAGGAAACTTGTTGTTGGAATCGCCAGAAATGGATCATGTTAAAGCTTGATAAATGATCCTTTGAGGTCTAGGTAAGTTGTGGATAAAAAGCGAGAATCTTTTTTCATGATAATGGACTAAAAGAAATAAAATAATTGGAGTCGTAATTCATTTCCACGGCAGTGCGGTACATTGTATTTTTTCAGAAATCGGATATGAGAAGTATGGATGGTGAAAGTTTGGCAGTAATTCTAAATCAAGGTTTGACGAGCAGTGATGCTGAAAAAATCGACGCAGTGTTGTTGAAAGCAGATGCACAAACGATATCAGCAACACTGAATGACTTACCAGTCACACAAATTATACCTTTACTTAAGGAAATTGAATATCGTTGCAGAAATCGCAGACATTTTGAGTATGTCTACTTGTTATTACAAATTACAAAGTTTGCATAAACTGCATATAATGTGTTTATTATAACTCTATCACTTTTGGAAGTTTATATGCTGATCAATTTTCAGGAGTTGTTGGATGCGGTGGTTGCAGTGTATTTTGTCTAAGCATATGGCTTATCTCTGCACAGTAAGTCTCGAACTCACTTGAAAAGGATGATGTCATTTCTCTTTGATGAGAAATGGTATACAGCTTCAGCTTAAATTTTTGCATGAGATTAAATCCCTACAGAAATGACAGTCGCCCCTTTCTGCTTAAAAGATACGGAGTACAGTACATCACTATAATATAATTATATTATGGCAACAAAGGAAGTAAGTTTTCCAAAAGAAATAAATTTCAGATTGGCACTTTAAAAGAAGATTTATCATCTTTATTTGGTTGGTTTAGTAAAAGAGCAGCAAATATTGATGAGCTGTTGCAAGTAAGCGGAAAACTTTCCTTGATCAATGAACAAATTAATCGTCGCATGTGTCCGCAGTTGTTTGTCTCGCAACAACCAAGTATTTCTTTCGAAGGTTAGTACAAGCCATTGAATTTGTCGAAAATAGCAAGGCTTGAGTATTTCTGGTTTAATTTTTTGATACATTTCACATATTTTTATTTTCTACCCTGGATTCTATTGGCGAGATCTCCAAGCTTAGTCTAATGAAGTGGTTTATATCTCTGATTTCTGCTTCACTGATTCAGGCCATCACTTAGGTTTTAAATCGGAAACTTATATATATATAACTGGATTGGTTACGTTGTTTTTTGGGATATCTGCAATCTAGTCATGAGAAATAAAGTCATCTCTGTCTCGACTTGTCAGTGTAAAATATTAAAATATTTTGCTTCTGAATTAAATTCACTTTTTTATTTTTGTATTTCAGATGATGGTGACATATCTGAAACATCGGGTGAAATGAATGACCTTGACGATGAAGAAGAAAGTATCGAAAGTGTGGAAAAGTGGTGGGATGACGAGGAAGTTGGATCTGGTGGAAGTCACTTCTCATCTGGTAAACGCTTCTTTGCTTCGATTTTTGTTATTGTGAAAAAAATCCTTTTTACTCATGATTAAATTATGCAATTGAACCTATTGAGATAAAAGGATATGCTTCTTCCAGATGACGGGAATGGAAAAGGAAGAGGAGACTTAAATCTCGATGGAGGTAATCAGGATATAAGTGATGATTATATTGATGATGACGATGATGATGATGATAATGAAAACGATAGTGATAACAGTGAAATAGAAATGGAATGTTGAAAACTCTCAATGCCCATTTCATATATTTTGCTCAATTATTGATTCAGAAAACTTTTTAGCAGTTCTCATTCGATATGCAGAGTTTCTTTGATCTGTATATAACTGCTAGATTTGATGAGTTCTGGAGGCCTTATATTAGTGATGATTCTGTTGTAGTTCACAGAAATACAGTGTAGTGGTTGTGTAAGTTGGTTAACCGGTGATCATGATCGTGATATTAACAGTTAATTGTTATAATTTTTAAGATAAATTGAGTTTGTAATCTTTTAAAGAGAGCAATTCGCAACTTTTCTGATACGGTTTGGGTAGTGATATCAGTTATCTTAGTAATGTTGGACTTCTGAATCCGAATTTTGTGGCTAAAATCCTTGTTCCATTTCTTTTTTCATATCAAGCGATCATACAGTTTAATCTTTTCTTTCTTGTAATCCAGTTTTTTTCCTGATATTGCCAACAACATTACTTTGATTTCTGCCAAATTGAACATTTTACTCTTCAGCTATCTTTGAGCATAGAATTTTTGCTGTATTCAAACTAGCGATGTTTCATTAATTGATAACAAATGAAAATCTGATATTAAGCTGAGCTGAAATTCGTAGAGTAGCATCAAATCAGTTAAATATAGGATATTGCACTTGCCTATACTTTTATGTTTTGAACTTTGTGGGGATTTTAGTTAATCGATGAGTTTTAATAAGTCACCACTGCTTCAGTTCGATTTGAGCATCTCTATGAATTTCATTTGTTGCTCTAGCTTGAACGAACATGTTGTGCTTGAAATCATCACTTCCATAAAATACCGCCGGTATCTGTTTATGATTCATATTCCCTACATTTGGGCTTGTTGTTGTCAAGAATAAAAATTTTTAGTAAATGATTAACTCTTGATTTTACTTGTCAAAAATTGGCATTGTTTATTTAATTTTTTGGTGCACAGTTATACCATGTGAAATTACTGAGATTGGTTGGACTTATATATAGGTAGTGAACATACAGGTAGTCTTGCTTTTTTTTTTATCATCTTACTATGAAGAGGTTTTCCTATGTGGTTAAGTTTTCTATGTAAAGGGTTTTTATATGTTGCTAATAAATAGCAAGGATTTTCATTATTTAAATCATTTTACAATTATATTTGCTTCGTTGCGGTTGAACTTGGGAGGGCGGTAAAACTTTGATTATTAAGATGCATTGCAAAAGTACATGTCCAGGTGTTTAGGACAAGGATAGATTAGTTCATCTGAGAGTTGGGTAAATCTGTGAATTTAGTTTTACTACATCAATTCATGAATGATCGTCATAATAATAAGGGAATAAATAACAGTAAAACTTCAAAAAGTGCTAAGAAATAAATCACATAAGACGCTCACTTTAATAAATTGCAGGGCTTCACATTTCAACTTCGCACTACAAACGGTTCACTGATCGTGACAGAATGCCATTTAAAGATTCGACTAACAAAACGCCACGTCGCTATCAAAATGATAATTCTCGTATAAATAATAGTAAAACTCCAAAAAGTGCTAAGAAGTATGTCGCATAAGTTGCTCACTTTGTCTCTTAATCGATTGCTTCTAACGGATTTGAGAAGAACAAATAATAATGTTACACATCAGTAAGATTCCTTATTAATTTTATGTATGATCTCAGATAACTATTCTACACAGTTTGAGTATGAGACCGCACTGTAAGACCATCTGGAAGCACAATAGTTAAGTTGTACCGTATTGTTTTATTTTTTTTCAGGGAAAATCATTCTATGTCACAGAAGACTCCAAGTCACAGTTCAAATATATCATTTAACAAATCAAAAGGTGGTTTGAAGAAGCGTGAACTTACACCTTCTAGAAATCCCAATTATAGTGGTGTTGGTGGTGGTGATCGATTCATACCAAATCGAAGTGAAACGCAGTTTGAATTTGCAAATCATTGCCTTGTTAATCATAATTCTGAGGTTAGTTAACATTTCAAGATGCTTTCTTTTTTTTTTCTTTTTTCAAAATGATTTGGGATTCGTGTGCTGTTTTACGTAATGTGTTTTGCAGTACTTCTTAATCGTATTACTCAATCTGTGCGCTTAATTAAGCTTTCTGTTTTACAATCCTGATACCCGTTTTGCGTTAAGCTGCAATAGAAAATTTCCATTCTGTAATTTTGATCATGCTGAGGACCATTAAGGTTTAAAATAAAATGAACTTATTGGTTTTGTTGAATGCTTATTGGTAATTTAAAGAATCTTTGTTATTCTTGCCAAAAGGATGTTTCATGTTTGCTCTGTATTTATTTCGTATTTATTAACCAGTAACAGTAGCACGGTGCAGTGATAAATTCATAATATTTGATAGGGAGTAAAAGTTTATGGTTGTTACATTTGTGACACGTTTTGGTAATGGTAAATTGTAGCTAGTGTTAAATTTTGATACGTTTGCAGAGTGATTCACTTTTAAACGTGTCAGCATCTGCACCAACCAGTCCATCAAGAGCTGAAAGAGCTTACATGATAAAAATGATGCGCGGTATATTTTGTTTGATTTTTTCATTAAAAATCATTTTTCTAAGATTTATTGCTGAATGATCGTTTGAACAAATACTTTTTTTTTTTTTTGCAAAATATTTATTTGACATCGTTCATTTAATGTTCGTTTGCATATTTTTAGCTAAATCAGCAAACGACGTAGATACTAGCATTGAGGAAAGAATTCTTTGCTACAAAAAAGGCGAAGCACCACTGCCACCATTAGGTTACACAATTCAGCCAAAGGTGCTTTATACATCAAGCACTTTAAGACCATCTGGAAGTGTTAGCAAGGGATTACGCTATATACCTAATAGCCCGGAACGCATCTTGGATGCACCAAATTTTATGGATGATTACTGTATGTTTTAACGCTTAGCGAACTTAATTTCCATCTGCTTTTTTATCTTTAAAAGCAAAACTGTTCGCATACTTTTCTATAGATTTTGCCTTCTCTATATTTCTTTGTGGAGGTCTGTTCACATTTCTAGCAAAAAAAAAAATTAGGGTTAAAAACTTGTAAAATTGAATTTTGGGCCTATTTTTAAAAATTGTCCAATCTTTAATTTTACTTTCTGATGAGTCTTATGTTGATTTTACTTTTAACATACGGATGACAGGGAGGAACTGACTCATTTTGTTGATTTCAGCATTTTACTGAAAATTTTGTTGATTTCATCATTTTACTAAAATAATGTCCAAAAATGTTTTATACAGTGATATATGTTATCAAGTGATTCGTTCAATTTTTATTATAAATGTCATCATGATTTTCAGATATGAATGTGATTCATTGGAGCTGTGATAATGTTATTGCTGTCGCCTTAACTTATGCTCTCTATCTATGGAATGCTTCTACTGGAGAGATTGTTGTAAGTTTGTTATGTTTTAAATTTTGCTATGCACTGGAATTCCTACTATTAGAGACATGGCGACGGCTAATACTGGTATTTTTCAGTGACAGGCATGTGTGGTAATCAAACATTATTGCTAGCACAATGCATACTTGTATATTAAGCATGATGTCTCTTTGAAGCAGTGATTCAGTGCATAGCAAAATTGTTCATCTTCTTTTGAAACTTAATTCACATAAAGATTGGTTTTAAGTGTGTCAGGTTTTATTTACAGACGCTTTTTGAATTACCAGAAGAATCTGGGAATTATATCACATCAGTTCAATGGGCAGAACAAAACTCGATTTTGGCAGTTGGACTTTCAAATGGATTTGTCAAGGTTTATTTAAATAAAAAAAGACGAACTCATTTTGTCAGCTACTGTTTTAGAGGGATCTAACCAACTTATATTTTATCTATGTTTGCAAAAAACTGGTTGACGATGATAACAATTGTCGCTTGATGAGAATTATATAGTACGTGGTGTTCACAATCATTTTACATTTTAATGATCCACGTTATGGAAATAAAGCATTCTGGAATGTAACTTTACCAAAATTTACTCGATTAAATTGTTTTGCTGCAACGTTTTGGAGAAGCTATCATTTTAGGAAAATTTTTCAGTTATTCGACCCTGCGAGAGAAAATTCTTTGCTGCGAACAATGCAGTGTCAAATAAGTCGTGTAGGATGCTTAGCTTGGCGTCAGCATGTACTTTCTGCGTAAGTTTTGTAGCAATTTTTTTGCTAAATTCTATGTTTTGTATAGAAAGCTTGAAAGGGAAAGATGACTTATGAAAGTCCTTTTGTAATTGTAGGTCACTTTAATTTGGATGGGAAGTTATTAGAAATAAAAGTCAAATAAGGCCAGACATTGCCTCGTATTAGATTGTACATGAAAAATGAGACACAAAACACTGTACACAGTCAGACTTTTCTAAAATTGATCATCTCATTTTTTACACAGCTAAACTTTTTGATATTTTGGAGTGTAAGACCTCAGTGAGAATAGCTTTGTGTCTCATTTTTCACTTAAATCAAAATGAAATTTTATATTTGTTTTTTAGCGGCTGTCGGTCAGGGCGAATTTACCATCATGATGTTCGTGTTCGGAATTTCCAAATTGGGTTTGTTTGACTTTTTTCTTGGAAGAATGCTTTCGTGCATTTGTTGAGTCTCACTTTCGTTGCAGTTACTTGTTAAAGAATGGCTGTACACACTTGTTATATGATAATATTTGCTAGTGGTGAGAACTATGTATGGAATATAGAAATTACTGACAACAACTAGTAAGTAGCAAGCAATAGAAATTTTAAGTTTACTCAACTTCACACATGATGAAATGAGAGCAAATAATGTTTACAAATTATGGGATTTCTTGTTTTCGCGATCAAATGATGAGTAAGTAAAAGGTTTGACAACGTGACGTATTACTGCCATATCTTGTGATAAGTATCTAAATGATTTGTACTTATTACCTGATTTGTACAGAAATCAGTGCATTATGATAAGTCGTTTAACGTAAAAGATAAATTAGACGATACAAGATAGTGCGAATACTCGCGTAGTTATCCTGCGTCTATGTGTATTTTTACATGTGCAAATCAAAATTTGATATGTCGCAGTAATGGGCAAACGTACGTTGGCTGATTACGAAGTTTTCAACCTGATGATCGCTATATTTATATATAAAAAGGACCCTATAGGATTACTGCTTAATGGAATGCTTAGTTCAAGAGAACTGTTCGCAATCGTAGTTGTTGTTTAATCATGTTGATATTGAGTATTTAACAGATATTTAACACAGACTTTCAATAATCTTTAACAAATTTCTTTGTTCCAATATTAGCAGCTTTGTTTAACTTAAAGTTACGTTACAGGACATTTCCGGGACATGGACAAGAAGTTTGTGGTCTTGTGTGGAGTAACGATGGTCACTATCTTGCTAGTGGCGGAGGTGACAATCTGGTTAAAATTTGGGAACCTTCAATGTTGACAACTGAAGATCCGGTGCGATTTCCAGTTGTTTAAAATTTTACAATACGCTTCATTTGATAACTTGTCAAGTTTATAACAGGTTATCATCTTCGAAAACAGATCCATTAACTATTTTTTTAATGTATGGCACTGAGAGCTGGTTGAAAAAGTTAGCATGCATATCAAATATAAGTGCATTGGTAGTAATCACTTTGTAATGACATTTATAATACGCTAAATACAGGTAATTCATTCTTGCATGTGATAAACGCCTTAACAAGATTGTTTCTAATATTCAGAAAGTTAGCAGTCTTATCATTGGAGTCGGTTTTACTAGCGTTTTTTCAGGATTCACTGTATAGCTTCAGCGATCATCTCGCATCGGTGAAAGCGATTGCATTCAATCCTCATCAAGCGCATTCGTTAGCAACTGGTGGTGGTACCGTTGATCGAACGATAAAATTCTGGAATCTTGCCAGTGGGACATTATGTCACAGTCAGGATACTGATAGTCAGGTGCATATGATATTTGAATATGTGAGTCGCATATAATATCCATGAATTTTGTGCATGTCGGATTTGTGTGTATATTCAGGTTAATGCACTAGCATTTACATCGAACTATAAGGAATTAATTAGTGGTCATGGTTATCCTGGTAACGATTTAAAAATATGGAAGTATCCGTCGATGAATTGTCTTAAGGTATTGTTTATTAATAGTTGTGCACATCCAATAACTGATTTTTATTTGTTGTATATCAGTGGTGAAGAGACTAATGTCATTTCATGTGATGAAATACTATGTCATAAATTGAAGTTAGGATAGGTATAGAACTGTAACATGATAAAATCGAAAAGATGTATTGCACGTGATCTGTCGTACTGCCATACAGCAAGTTTCGATTTTTTTTATCTTTCAGTATTTTTCAGGTACTAACTGGCCATACTGAACGCATTTTGGGCTTGACAATCTCCCCATGTGGGCAGTATGTTATGAGTGCATCTAGTGACGAAAGTCTTCGTCTTTGGTGGTGCTTCAAAGTTGATAAAAGCACTAAACTAAAATCAGCAACAAAAAGTTCCCGTTTGGTACAGTCTGTCCGTTAAGATATTTATGAACTATTTTCTGAGACGATTTTCTGGAACGATCCTTTTTTTCATTATTATGTTTGGTGTCTTCTTTTCTAATTATTGTGACCTCATAGACAAGACTTCGAGCCATTTCAATCCACTAGATTTTGTAATTTGTGTGAATATAGTGGATGAAGTGCTGGAAAATTAATTCTGGTTGAATCGAATATCGTGATCTTTCGCGACTTGTGAATTCCGAAATCTAGTTTTCTGTCTAGACTCGGTTTCTTTTTTTTTTCGACCATATAAGAAAAGAAAGAAATTGTTAGAAGAGATAGATATTCAGTTAATTTGTAATCTATTTATATGACCAGCTGAAGTAAGTTTCAGTAAGGAGACATATTATCGAGAAAGGTGAAGGTATAATCAACTTAAGTGATAGTATGAATTGAAATAATAGCTGGAAAATGGTGTGACATTCAGAGAAAGGTTAATTAGTTTCACCTTACTATTTGTTTATCTGTGTTTAGTTCACTTTTGTTTCGTTTCGTTTCGTTATAGTTTTTCTAGTTTTTCATATTAACTGTGAAATATTGGCTATGTTGTAGCTTTAACTTTATATTATCGTAGTAGTACATTTCTGTGTTTACTCTTTATTAATATCTAAGCATGATATGAATTTTTTTTTTTCTGGAAAGCTGATTTTATCCTTTGATCTGTTCGCTCCATTGAATTACAGCATTTAAATTGGGTGGAATTATGGATACTTCTTTTTTTTTCGATGTACATCTGATGATACTAATCAAGTGCAAACAACGATTTCTTTAGGTTCTCAAAAATATGAAAATTTCGAAAAATTCCAAATTTTTAAACCGTATGAAAAGGATCAAATGTACAGATGGATTATTGTTAGAAATAGCTATTAATTATTTCGTTCAGTTTCATGTTTTCGTCTTTGTCTTTCATCAGAGAATTAGGGTTGTATCGATTGGTTTGGATAAACCAGAACGATCTTATTATTTGCTCAACTATTTGTTGTTGATACTGTATTTCGATAATATAGTGCTTCTACTAAAAATGATCTGTCATATCAATCACTAAATTTAATATCATTTTTTGGCTTGTATCTCATCTAGCCAGAGATATCTTCTCTTGTATTTTGAAGTTGAACTTTTGTTCAATACTCTACTATTCACTTACTAGTATCTGTCACTGTTCTTGTGATTATTACTTGTATGCTGCACTGTACTGCCTTGTTTTCTATTATATGTGTGCTATTTTAATATGTACATTTCAATGCATGCTACTTGCATTTTATCGTCTCTGTATTTGTTACTACTAGTATATCGGTCAGATGCATAAGATTGTTGACACCTAGTAGAAAGCTGAATATTCAATTCATTTTGTTAGATGCTTGGATTTCATAAATTGTGTATTGCTAATTGGAATTTTATTAGTATATTCTCTGTATCTTATTTTATTGCCCACAAATTACCTGAATAAAGCTGATCTCTTTTTATTCTTTGTTTCCTCATTTAATATATATATAAACATATCTACATTTCAAAAACCTTCATTACTTTCCGTTCTGTTGCTTTTTTTTCTTAAAACTTTTTTTGCTCACACAATTCGTTATAAGTTTTAAGATTTCTCTTTTTTTATCCATCTGTTTTGGTATTAAATTGACCGATAATCTTGGCTAATTCAATTCAAGAATAGCAGTAATTTTACTGATGGATGAATGGGAATGACAACTCATTCTATTTCTATTCAAAAATGCACCTCAAATTTGATAGAATCCTACGTACATAAACTATAGAAATAGTACACTGAAAAGTACTTTGGATTGATCGGTTGCAAATCAATAAATTTTCATCATCGTCTAGAATGCAGGCATTGTGACTTATGGAGAGAATGACCCGTAGCTAAAGAAAGAAGTCGATATGATGTAGAAATGTAGACTTGAAGTTTTGACCTTTTATGAGTTACTGGAATCACTTTAATTGGTTGGATTTAATTCAGATTTTACTGAAAGTTGGAGAATGCATGGGGAAAATTGATGTGTGATTTATTCTTGGATTATTCTTTAATAAGGTAGGACTAAATTTTGAGGGGATTGGACAAGAATTAAAAGAGATTAATATAGCAATGATAAAAGTATCTGATCAGATATGATATGATTAGAATGGAATCGTTTTATTTCTGAACAATAGGAATATGTGATAGTGATAATAGATAATGATCGTATATTATGTAATACTTAAGGTTAACTAATTTATTTGCCAAGAAATCTCGTGTATTGTTGAATTGTGCCAATTCGATGACCATTGTGTGTTTTTGTCCTAGACAGGTAGCGTGGAAATTAGTCTTATTTGACGGAAGTGTCACTGTTGTGATTATCTGATTTTGTTGAGTAGTCTTCCGATAATCTTTCAAGTTCATTGCCTATAGTAATAGTAATTTTTTGGAATGATTTTGAAGAAATTAAATTAAAACCGTTTTTTTATTTCTTTTTGAGAAAATTTCCAATTAAAAGTAACGGTATACATTTCATACAGTACAATTGATCCATTTTTCTAACAGTGTGAATTTGTTGTACTTGTTGAATTGTTCTAATTGATCTTTTTGATTTATCCTCTTCATAGCAATACATAAATTCCACATAAGGTAGTACCACAAGTTGAAAAGGTACCACAGATTAGTGAAACTATATGTGTAGTAAAACTTTATCAGTAGTATAAGTAAATACGTAGAGGTATAACTCTACGTAGTCCTAAAGGTTATTTACATATGGCGAAAGATTTGTTGGCAGTAAAGACTTTGATACAAGTAAGTAGTTAGTATATATGGGTGTAATTTTACGTAACCCTTCTAATGTTACTCAATGACTTCGATAGTTTGGTTGATTTGATTGATTGGTGTTTATTTAGTAAGCATCTGGGAGAGGAAAAACGAGGAGAAGGGGGGAAGCGCAAATGGAGGAGGCGGATGGGAAGGGGGAAGGAAGGAAGGATAGTAAGTCGGTCAGTAGATAAGCAGGATGAAATGAATGAGTGTATTGTAGATGACCTGGCATAGTATGGTGTATTAGGAGAGCAGAGAGGGGAGCAGACGGCGTAAAAGTGGTCAAAGAAGGCGCGCTTGTACCGTCGTTCAGCAACGTTAAGAAGGGGAGGGGTAGTGATAGTGGCGGTGATAACGGAGTGATAGCAAGTGTCCCACTCATTCCAGGTCTTCCGAGTAGCTGTTAGACGACGAGAGACCTGAAATGCCCCTAATACTGCTCGGGCTGCTGCCGCCGTCGCCGCCGCCGCTGCTGCTACTGCTGTGGTAACAGTGTATGCATGGGTGGGTGGATGTATCTGTGCGGAATGTGTATAATATAAAACCAGTAGCGCGGAGGTTAGTGGTGACGTTGTATGTGTGTGTGTGTGTGTATGTCAGAGTGATAGGTGTGCGTGCCTGTTTAACCTGTTACTTGATAGGGACGAGGGATCGGACTGGATGAGATTCAGTTCAACAGACCTACAGGGCTGCTTATTGTCCACTCATTCTCTGTCACAACTGAATCAGCTAGTAACGGTCATTTAGAGAATGGAACTTTATCAAGAATTTAGGAGACGGAAATTGAAATAAACAAATGCAGCAAGTATAACAGTTAGTACATACACAGTGTTCACGCTTGCACGTGCTCACGCACACATACACACAGACAGACGCACGCATACATGTAGACTAGTCGTTCTGAGCGGTAGGAGAATATATTATTGGGATGGAGGGAGGCGTTGTTGGGACGCATCCTGTCCACTTCACTCATTTAGACGATCGTCGTTATGTGTGCGTGTGGTGTGTTATGTGATTGTGTTGTATGTATGTATGTGTACGTGTGTGTATGTGTACGTGTATGTTTGTGTGTGTCTGTTAAGCCACCTTTGTCACTTAAACATTTCTTCATCATAGAGTTTTTTTTTTGTCCGCTGATTTCATTCTGAATTAATGATTTAGTTGATCTGTACTGACTACTTTTAGCATTGCTAGTCTTTTAAGCTTTTATTGAGAAAAAAGCGAGAAATTAACATTACTTAATGTTGGTCTTATTTTGAATTTTTATTTTTGTCATCTTTAACTTTTTTTTTACGCTTATTAATATACATATATATGCCAGGATAACAAATTTTTTGACTTTTCATTTGTTCATTTCTGTGTAAGTCTGAATGTTTCATTCTAATCATTTTTCATTTGCTATTTGTTTTTAGAATTTGAAGTTCGAAAATAAAACAGAAGTGGAAAACTTCAGCGAGCGGTAGTTTGAAACGGTACATTTAAAATTGTTAAATGTTTTAGACCAGTATTGAGTCTGCTGACACTGGTAGTTTTCATAATCACATTTCCTTCTCCTTCTTTATTCTTTTTTCACGATGTCAGATGCCAAGTTTTCTCATTAAATTGTCTCATTCGCTGTTTTTTTCACTTTGATATTCACTATTTCTGATTTCTTTGGCCACTTCCGTCAATTTTTCTGGTCAATGAGAGCGAGACAAATTAATTTCGCGTTTTTTTTCATTTTAGGAAGGGATACAGTTGTTTAGAGAAAATGGTAGAGAGATTTAATTGCGAATTTTGGAATTTTATGCTGAAATAGTTCTCCAAGTTAAAAAATGATCTCGAAGTATTAGCTAGTTTAGAATTTGCAGACAGGTGACTCAGACCGCTACAGGTGTTCAACATTCGACGGGAAGAACAACAATGTCCACGTCCTCGGTGATATCTGGTAACAGTACGAAATCAACCGGATGTAACTCAATTGTTATTGCTCCACCCATTGTACCGTCACAGTACAATGCAAAAAATGCTGGTAGAAAGAAGACGAATCCGGTTTGTTTCTTTAAAAGGAAACAATTTCCGGGATATGGTTCAAGTATAAGTATTCTAGTCGTGAATCGTTTGAATTTTTTCAGTCAAAAAATTCTTTATACGTTTTTGCAGTTCATCGAGGGTGTACCAAAATTGTTTGGCTATTTCGACCATTATTCCAGTAGCTGATTAACATTCCCCATCATTTTGATGGTTTATTGAAAACCTTTGGCAGTATTCATTTTCCTGCTTCAACAATAACTGTTGCCATTGTGGAGGTACTCAAGTATGAAAAGCCATTATTCTCTTTTTTTAATTGAGGTGTGGAATTTTTTCGTCGATCTGAAAACGAAAGGGTTGAGCGGTGTACGATGCCGTTATTGCGAGTGGATAACAAATGACCGCAGTCCAACAACATTGAAATTTCATTTGAAGCGTAAGCATGACACAGGCCTTGGCGGCATTTGGAACATTGTGGAAGAACGAATTGGTATTAATCAACCTCAGGGCCGTAGTCGTTTCGTTGTTAATAATAGAAATGTATGTACCGTTCTAAAAGAAATTTGAGGCTTTTCTGATACATTCTCGTATTTTTATGTAGTTTTTGCAAATTCTGCTTCAAGTCTTTTATTTAGGTTGGAATGGTACTTCATTTATTACTTTTCAGGGTGAAACAGCTGCTTTCGTCATTCCTGTGGACACTGAAATGAGACCAGAACCGGACAGAGAACAACACTGTTACCCTGGTAAGTGCTCATTTGTTTTGCCGTTCTAAATTACAGCATTGTGTAACATGATATTTCAAGTTTTGGATTCAATGAGGTTTTCAGTTTCTCATTCATGATCTTTTAGAATGTTATGGACACATTTTTGCGTCTTTCTTCCTGTTGATTTTGTCATTTATTTCTCACAATAATTGCGTGCATATGTCTGCCGCTAATGACTTCCGGAGTGTTACTTTCACGAAATACATTAATGTATTTAATAAGCCAGTCGTAATCATTAAGGACTGTAAATATTTGGTTCCAGAGTTATGAAAAAAAAAAATTGTTAGCTTGCGATGGACTTCCTCCCACAAATCGGATTTGATGAACAGATATACTTGAAATGAATTTAATTCTTAATTTAATTTGGGGTACAGTTCTTTAAAATCATTTCCTTTTTGCTTGAAAGTTTTTAACTTTCAAAATTTAAACTGATGGATTTAAAAGGTTCTCCGACCACTTATACTATATCTTGTATACACTTGTACAAGTGAGACTTGTACACATTCTGGCTAGTATTGTACTTTGATTCACTAATTGAAGTGGTGACAGCGCCTGGTTTTTCTGTTGCGCGTCACTGCTAGCAGTAAATTTGTGCTGTGAAGAGACATTAACTTCGATTTGGAAGAAGAGATTAATTTTGACATGTAACAATTTTTTGTTAGGGATTTTACGGTATTTACAGGGAGGCAATTTTGAATAAATCAGCTCATTGATTTGCTTGGGATCTTTATTTTTATTCAATAAATAGGCTTCGTAACTAAGGGATGAGTTTTATTGCAAAGGGAAAATTGTTAGTCATTCAGCATTCCACATTTGATATCTTTGGCACGAAACAACGTTGTTAATCTTGATAACTTGTTAATGCCCAGCTGGACTGATTTTAATACAAACTTTTGAAATTATCTGAAAAGAGGGAAAGAAGCAAGAAGGTAGTAGTTGATTACTATACTGGTTGGCTGATGGAGTGTAAGTGCAGCTGACACTGTTACCGGTTGGAGGATAGTAGATGACGAAGGTGATGGGAGTATATTTGGTATGCGGATGACGATGAGGTTGTTTGGTGGCAAAGGGAGATGGAAAGAGGAGAGACAAAAGATGGAGACCGGACTGGCCGCCCTTACATACACACACTGAACATTGCTTTACTGTTCTCTTCTCTTTCACTTCCCCTTATTCCCCTTATCCCCTTATTCCCCCTCCCCTCCCCACTTCCCTTCCCTCCCATATTACTCATCGAAAATATGTCTCTGCACTACAACAACTTCGTCCTGTTTCTTTAGCTCTTTCTTTCAGGACTTGAAATCCTCTACGGGGGTTCGCTACTTTGTGGTCCTACATTTTTCTCACTTTGAACCTGCTGTCTATGTTAGCAATACTGTACTGATCTCGATGACTTGTTTACTTTTTTGCATTTGATTAGGTATGCTCATTTTGTTGAACTTTTGCAGCAGTGACCTTTCTCCGAAATTCCCTCTGAACGCATATATTACCCGTATCTGTGGCTATGAATAATAACAGCTGTGTATTCTCTGCTTCTGGAATTGATAACAGAAACTCGAAATGTTGTGAAAATATTGCACTGCAGAAAGAAATTCACAAAGGAATTAGTCTTGACGATAACAGGTGGATTGAAGATGATGGTGTCCTTCCGAGACTGGATGAAAATTGCTTTCGCAAACAGCAAAAATATGTCGAGGATTGTGCTTCTGTGCAGGAAATTTCTTCATGTTCTAACAAAACTGATTGTGAGAGTAGTGAATTAAGTGCTTCGGAGAAGTATGCCGGTACCGAATATAGAACTAATAACACTGATGGAATAAATGCGGTATCAAAAGTTGAATATTCCAAAAAAGATCTACAGGAATGGTCTAGAATTCGGAATTCACTGTGGATTAGTGGACAGGGAAGTGTTCGTCGAGGTGATGTTATATTGAGACGGGAATGGTTTAAAGTGGGGTGTTTTGATAATGAAAAAGAAATGTTTCGAGAGCAACTGAAGGGTCGTGTTTCTAGATGGAAAGTAAGGAAAGTAAGCACAGGTTCGAAGATTTTCTATCGATGCAATAAATTTAAGCATTTTGGATGTGGTTACCGAATGTATGCAGAAATTCGCGGTCGAAGTCGTATTGGTCTTTACGAGAGTGGTCTTCATGACCATTCATCTCGCAAATTCAAGTGCTTGAGTAAATTTTTTTTTCTGAGGTTTTATTTTTTGCCATATCTAATATAGAGCTGGAGTTGCAGCCAGAATGTTGCATGAACCACTGGAAAAGGGCCTATGTCGTCGTTACTGAACCATCTTGTTTAATTCAACCGTTTGGTATAGTCGGTGGTTTTTTAATTTTGATAGTTTGAATGTCATTGGTATATATGATGAATTCTTTAATTAGGTGCGGGGTGGTGGTAGCTAGTTATCTTTATCTAGGGTTTTGAAGTACGTTTTATTATTGAAAATGTTGGATCGATGTTTTATGGGGTAACCAATTGAGGTTGGTACATATTTCGGACATATATACTTAAGATTATGTTTTCTTTCAGAATTTAGGTTGATTTCTTATGATCAGTTTGAGATTGTTAAAGTTCACAGGGAATACTTTGTTTAATTTATGGTTTGATTTCTATAAGTTGCTTATTTGCGATACCATGGAACTGTGAATGTTATTTAAAATGTCTTTTCTAACATTGTGACTTCCCCTGTGTTTTGTTTATAGTTGCTTCAAAAAGTTAGCTTGAGATATTGTCCTCCTTGGAAATATTGAATTATTGATGCCGAGATTTCACATTTTTACGAAATCTTTACCGTCAATTAATTATCATCGAATAAGGGATTCAAAAAGAATGAAATTTGGGTGATTGATTGAATGAGCATAAGGATACATTTTCAGAAGCAGGTGCTCGTGTTGTTGTGGATACGAAACCTAGTTCGTCACAACAGGCATTATTAGATCAATTCATACAAAATGCCACAAAAAATGCGAAATTAAATGGTACGCTTTCTGGAATAACTGCATCGGCATCTTCTTACGCACGACTAGCACTACCACAGTCTTCCAATAATATCAGTTGTGGACAGGATAATATTTTCGATCCGGTTTCTTTTTTTTTGTCTTCCGAGTAATATCACTCTTTTCATAGTGATTGTAACGTGTATTAAGAGGATTGTAATAGGGTCGAGTTTTCATTGGATGGTAGTTTATGTGAAGTCGGCATAACAATTATGTTCAGAATATTACAAGACCCTCATCATTTCGAAATTTTATATCTTTTCTCTCATACAGTTTTGTCACATTATCCTTTTAGAAAGGGTTGGTTGACGATAATCTAATACCGGAAAGATCTGTGAAGATTTTCTCTCCTAAGGTGGATTGTGATGACGTTAGTTTTCACATTTCTTTTCGAAAACCTTCACCATCGTTAAATTTTCATGATGCAAGCGGTGGACCGGAATTTGAACCATTTCTCAGTATTTGTGAGAATCTGGCTTTCCCCAAGAAGAATTTCGCACTTCCAATAACCACTTTGTTGAGAGGTTTATTACGTGAAGTGAATATAAATTCGGATAATTTATATGAGGCATATGTTTTGTTCTGGATGGCATGGCATAAGACCTATACGTAATTTCATGATGGATTTCAAGAGTCATTTGAATGAAATATTTCATCCATTTAAGGGTGACGATACGGGTGAAAGTAATGAACCGTTGTATGTGCTGAGTGACGGGAGCAATTTGTCTGAGTTGTTGCGTGTTGCAAACGATATGGATTTGGCCTTTACCTACAATTCTAGGCGGTAATTCTTTCTTTTGCTTGTTCACTTAGACTGGTATATTCTATTAGTTAATTATGAGTTATTTTCATTAATGAAGTTCAAGATCATTGGGGAGCGTGGAATTTTAATCTCTGTCAAACTTTTTAGTACTGGGGAATTTTGCTTTGAATCGAATGCGCAAGATATGAGGGGTCGTTTGGTTGTGTTTGCAGATCTTGGAACCAAAGTTGCTGTACGCGAACGTTTTAATGGCAGTGATCTGAGGTAAAGATTATTGATTTGGTGTAGTAGTGAGTTTGCGTGATAATGTGAAGTGATTTTGTTCTTGTTTTATGCTTTTTTACAGTGATCTTTTCTAGGTTGTAGTAAAGTTCCAACACTCCTCTCTTTGTATTATATTAATTTTGTATAATTTCAGCTACGAGGAATGGAGCAAGGCCGACTGGAAACAGTTCCTGTGGGCAGTACGCGGGAAATGTATGAATGTTCTTAGGGGACTTTGAATGCGGTGTAAATTACTTGGAATGAATGGCCTTACTAACTGATGTTTATGTGTTTTTTATCTCTTTGTTTTTGTCACATATCACTTGAATGCCGTATCCAAGAATGCTGCAGGGAAAATATTCCACCGTGCAGAATTGTACCTTCGGTACTTTTTCTGAGATATTCAGGCAGTTTACTATTAACCAAGGTAATTGTTTTATTCAGGAAAGCATGTCAAACTTATGCAATAGTTTTGTTTCTTCAACTATCTCGTGTTATTCATTCTTTTGTTTGTTTTTTTTTTTCTTTTTTCAAAGTTTTTGAGTTATTCGTTGGAAAAATAAATCCTTGGATATCCGATGTTTTGTCAAATTTACCGAGCAAATAAACACATACATTTGTTTCCGAAAGTTACCCTAATATTTCCTTTTTACCCTACTTTCTCTAGTTAACATCGGTTAAGCTAAAAGAGAGTTCTGTTTATTCAAGAGTGATGGAAGAGGAAATGGCACCTTGCTTTTCTGGCATAGGGATGGCAAACAAGTAATTCATTAGTAATATTCAAGTTATTATAAATATCACAGAGTACTTGAATTTGCATATGTAAAGTTTACTTTAGGGGCTTTATTTCAAATCCATTCATTTCTGGATGCCGGCGTAATTTAATGTCTATATTTTGATGATACTTGGTTGATGATTATAATGGACGGTTTCATTGATGTAAGGTGTGGTGAGTGTTCCGGTATGTTTTTCCTCATTAAGCTGAATAGTTGTGGATGTTGCTAGGTTTCAATTAGTGCCTTCATTTACATTCCACGTCAAACAGCTACTTATTAGTGATAGATTTTTACGGTTTGGTCAGTTTAGGGAAACTTTACTGATAATTTATCAGCAGTGAAACTCTCTGTCTGATATTTTGTTTTTGCGCCCGAAGGTTCCATCTTTCGTTCTCTATTATTCAAATATTTACCATTGATTATAGAAACTGTTAATAATCACGGTTTTATCGCCAATAATCATTTATGGCATTGTGATCATTTCCACTGCTCACGTTGTAAAGCAAATATAACACGTGAGTATTACATAGATAATGGGAACGTTGTTTGCGTTACGTGTATGTTGGTACGACCAATGCCTTGTCATAGTTTGTTTTTGTTTCATTTGCATAAGTTGTTTCTTAATTATTTTTAAAATGAACTGACTGCTTGTCATTTGCAATGTGATCGCAGATTTGACCATGGATTCCTTCTTACGATTGATGAGATTATTTATTGTTGGGAAACATTTGTATTTTCATTTCCATCCCATGTAGAACCTTTCAGATGATACAAAACTAAAAATTGCTAAGGAAAAGTTGAGTTGAAATAAAGTGAAATCTTGGATTTTCAAGATTATTTGCTTATATTTATTAACTGCAATGATACAATTGCATACAATTAGCGATTGTGCTTCAATACAGATTCATAATCCTGTTGTCATACCGGAGTTTTTTAATTTTTAATTAATCCTTTTTGAAATTTATACTTTTTAAAAGAAATATTTTCGGAATTATAAATGTACGTTTTATTTTAGAATGTGGATCTGCAATACACGAAACATATTTAGAAGCTATGGGATATTGTTGGCATCAGAAATGTTTTCTCTGTTATCGTTGTCAAAAACCCTTTCCAAGTAATTTTTTCTTTTTTACATCGTACTTCTTTTCCTTGTTAGCAGCTCATCTATCCCACTTTTATTTCTAGTTTACATATATTTTCTTTTCAAATTGTACGATTTATTTCCATCTAACTTATAAGAAACAGTAGTACAGATGTGTTTCTGAAAAATCTTGAGAAAAAAGTTTTTCTAAATGTGTTTCGTTTGTTATATATTTATATTCTATCCGTCAAATAATATAGGATTTTTTTCTTTTCGTCGGCGAAAAGTGTCAAAAAGGCTAGGCTAGTTTGGCTAGTTATGAACTCATTTAAATAATAGCTTATTCTATTTTGAATCTTCAAATTTCGACTTCAGTTTGAGTTTCAGAAGACAGAAGTTAAAATGGCTAAGTGGATATTTTCAGGAGTACTTAGCCCAGAACTAAGATAACCGGATAGGCGAGTGATATCCGGTTAAATGCACATGATTTTATCACATATTTTTCTTGTTTTTGTTCCTTTTGAAAATTATTTCAAAAGGAACAAACGATTTTAAATTCTTTCACTTTTAAATTTGAATTCAAAAGTTTGTTTGTTAATGACTTGTTGTAGAAAAATTATTGAAGGTGCGAAGTACTGGTTGCTAAATGGACATCCGTATGACATTGATTGCTATTGGGGAGCAAGGCTTGATGCGCAGTGTTTTGTAAAATGAAAATATTTATAGATAAATTAAACTTTAACAGTTCTAAAAATTATAGATGGTAAATCTTAGCATAGACTCATTGCCACTGATAATTATAAGGTTGAACATTTTAATTTTATTTATCAATGAAATAATGTTCACTGAAATTAGGTTAGAAATTATCATCTTAGCCCAAGTAATTATTTTGATCAATACAGTTTGATCATATGTCATAACACGGACTTATGTTGTTTCTAATCTAATATCTGAAAGATTTTAACAATTTTATCTATCAAACTTTTTCATTTAATTAATCCGATTGATGATTGCATAATCATTCTTTCAAGATTGTATCTTGCAAAAAAGAAACGCTATCAATCAAATAGCGTTAAAATCTGTGGATAGTTTAGTTTCTTGTAAACAAATAATTTTACAATTATGTAGTATTCATTAGTTTGTTCTTTAAACTACATTAATAATAGTATGGTTCAGAATGAAATCGAAATCTTTTAGCCACGCAGTGAACGTTATTTTAAGTTTTCCCAGCAGCGTTTAATTTTAATTTTTCAAATATTACAGGAATAAAATGATAGTTCGAAAATTCAAGAAGCGATAAATTTTATTAAATTGTGAATATCAAAACATGGCAAATGAGAGGGCTGAGATATTCAAATTGCTTTACAAATTAAATGATCATTGCACTTTCCCTGAAACTCAGCTTATATATTTCAAGTTTTACAAATTTAAATTAACTTTTCAAAGCAAACTCAGTCCTGTTATGATTTTTTTTTTTTTGAAACTTTTTCAAAGAACAAGAGATGATTCACACTGTGATTCACAATGAGGAAAGATTCATCCTATTGGAAATATGGATTTAAAAAGATATTATTTCACAATTTCGTCAACCACCATTATATTTCCTTCATTGTCTACGGCACACTTCCAAATCAGTGCTTCCAGCTTATCACCATAATCTGCATGACTATTATCATTTTGATAGAATTTGGCTTGGATTTTTCGCTGTAATATTCTTCCAGGTCCCTAGAAATTATCACTTGCTCAACTTATTGATCATTTTTAACTTCTCTAAAACTTTTGTCATAAGTTTTAGAGATGAAAATCTCTTTTTTTTGACAAAAAAAGTTGAAATCACTGAAATGTTACGATATTTCAGCTAATAAATAATCTAAATTAAAAAGAAATAGATAAATAAATGCCATGTTTGATGAAATAATAATCATTCATGTGAATTTATGAATTAGAATTGAATGTATAAATTTGGGCAGTACGGATGAAATAAGCAAAATGCAGCTAATTTCCATTTTAACAATTTTTAAGTGTTTGCTAGATTTAATACTAAATAGGCAAATGGAAATTAGATTCAGTAATAATTCAAGATGATTTCTTAGCCATAATCGTTTATGCTTAACAAATTTAAATCTTTTCTATTATTTTGCTTCCTTGCTCCATCTACTCAATAAGCGCTGTAAAAAAAAATTTTTAAGGATGTTAAAAAGATAAAAATGCAAATTACCCACCGATAAAAATACTGGCAAAAAATATTTTCAAATGTAACAAAACCTGCAGGCAAACGGTAATATATTCTCGCTTTCCGTTAAGGGTCACATCACTACCGGTTGTATTCCATTCCGTACTGTAAATACCGCCACCAATGCTTTCCGGTCGTAACTCTAAATCACTTCCTGATATGTGCAGCACACTAAAAACACAATGTGGCATTAATGAAAGAAATGCTGAATTTATTGAGTTAACGTTGGGAATGGTTGTGATCGATTTTTTGCTTTAATTACTATTTCGATTTGAAATAAGTAATTATTATGAATGGATTATTATGATTTTTTTTTTTGGCAAATTCAAATAGTTATGATAAAATTATTTGAACAAAAAGAAACAAAACGAAGCAATATGAAATGAATTATAGAGATATGAATTGATTAGTCACATAAGGTTTTCAAAATTTCCAATTTTATCATTTTTATAAAACTTTCAGTTCTTAATAATTAAACTTCCCCCTTTTTTTCACTTTTTTTTGGATGAAATTTTTTCACCAAAAATATTTTTTAAAAAATTGCATGCTCTATTTTTTGTCAAACATTTTGAAATTTTAAATTGATAACTTTTGAAGGATTAGATAAATTTAAGGGACAATTCTTAAAGTAATTGCTTTGTTAGATATCAACTTGAAGACATTCATCATTGTTTGGTTTTTTGTTTTTTTTTTTCAAGAGTGCTGTTCAATTTATGAAATAAGGCTAGTTAAAAAGTGCTAGTTTAATGCATGCATCTGATTATTTTATTGTCATATTTCATTTATTCTCTGTATGACTCATTTCTTAAATTTATCCTATGCTTAAAATTTACTACTTTAAAATTTCTTTTCAAAAATTGATAAGCAAAAAATAAAACATATAATTCTTTAAAAATTATTCCTGGGAGAAACTTTTTATTTTTAGAAAACTACTCGGAAGAAAGAAAGAGAAAAATTAGATTAAAATTAGTTTAATATGTAAGAATTAGAAATGCAACAGTTTGCTGAAGAAAAGAACTCCGAAAGAAAAAAAAAGGACTAAAATAGACAAAAAAAAAAAATTGACAAAAAAAAAAAACGAAAAAAAAAATAGACAAAAAAAAAAAAAAATAAAAAAAAAAAAAACGAAAAACATTACTGAAATTCAGTGGCTGGCTTAGTTGTAACGGTAATTTTATAAATAACTTCCGAACGAAATTTGTATGTTCGAAGATGTACGTTTGATTTCACGTCTCGTTCATCCGTTTTTCTAAATCTTTCACCGTCTACTTTGAACGTTATTGGCTCACCAGTATCATATTTCCTGAAAGTTAACAATTGCTATCATATCATATGTCTCGAAAATTAAATTGTCGAATTCTGCAGTCTCTCCGGTTTCTGTTCTCTTTTTACAAATCTGTGTGAAAAGCACAACTTATGATAACTTTTCACATTTTGGAAATTTGAAATAAATAAGAGATTTTTCAAAAAAAATATTTTTCAAATTATTTTTGAAGAAAAAATCTGAGAGGCAAATTTTAGCTTAATCCAATGGAATTAAATATGTTCTATATCTTTCGAATTTCTTTTTTCTTTTCCGACTAAATTTCAACCTGAAAACTTCCATTTTTATTATTCGCATTACAATTTCATTTTCATGTAACATTACCTTTTTTATAGCAAAATTCAAATTATAATTCTTTTTCGCAATTCTGTAAGCCGTGCAAATAAACTTTTCTTTTATCTTTAACTTTAACTTTTTTAAAATTTTTCTTTTAACAAAACTAGTAGGTTGTCTGTTTAGTACTAGTAGGTTGTCTTTTAACAAATGTGTTGTCTGTAAAAGCTATTAAATTAAACATTTAAAATATCAGATGATCTGATTTGGGAAGTTTTTGAAATTTCAGCTAGTAATTTCAACTATAAGTTATAGTCTTTTTTTTTGGAATAAATTTTTTTTAAATAACGTTAGGGTATAGTTTCGAATTTTTGCGAAAGTTTAGTTGAACTGAAAAATGGGAAATATATTTTTAGTTCTAAGTCAAATGAACTTGAAATGAATTTAAATTATCAATAGAAAAAAATCAAAGCAACGAAAGATTGATTGTTGTATTGCGAATGCAAAATTAAAAAGTTTTGAACTTCCCAAGACTAAGCAATAAATTCAAACTAATCTCTGCTCGTTGACCAGCTGATCAGCTGATCCTAACCCCAATCTGTTTAGAAAACTAATGACATTATGAATCTTTGTTGAACTTCGTCTGAAAACCAGTGTAGTTCAACAAATTTATTTATTTAGAAAAGTATGACAAATAAGTAAAAGATTAAAATCAAAAATTAAATTCAGAAGAATAAAATTTGCAAAAATTTAAAAGGATTGAATATAAGAAAATGATCAAAAGCGTTCCTTTTATTATATTAAAAATAAAATGGGTTGAGTCATCATCAAAGAGCATTAATAACTGAATTAGAGAACTGAAAAGTAAACGTAAATATGATTGGCCAAAAGTTGGGTTTCACATTATTTGATAAAATTAATTAATTAATGAAATTATGAATTTAATGAAGTCTTGAAATAGAATAAAAGTTTGTAAAACAAATTGTTCTCGTCGGATAACTGTAATTCATGTAATAACTTAGAGCACTAATTAATTACTAAAATTAATGAATTTTGCTCGCTAACTGTTTTATAGCAATTTTCATATAGACCAAAAAATTTCATTATAATTGAAAGATTGGGAAAATTATAAACACCAAATAGAGAATTTTTAAGTTTTTAGTTTGAATCAAATTAATTAAATTCTAAAAAAGAAAAAAAAATGGCTGTTAAGTTGAAATTTCGAAATAAAAAAAAAGGAGGGAGAGAATAAGGAAATGAGATTTAAAATAGGTGTGAATTTTTACATACCTAATACTAAACTGTAATTCGAAACCGGTTGTTGATGATGTTGGAAAATTAGCTGTTTTGCTGTTTTTATCTTCTGGCATTGAAAAAGAAGTAACCAAATCTGAAAGCTAATAATTTTATTGCTTAAATGAGTTGGTACAATTAATAAGCTACAACAATCGATATTAGCTATTGCTAACAGTAAATGATATGATAAAGGCTAAGTGATAATGATATGAAGAAATCAGTGAAAAGGAGAAAATAAATGCATAATGAGTGTTTGTAGAGATATATACGAGCTGTTCCGATTCTTAATTTTGCTGCTCCGCCACTAAAGTTAGCAACGGACCTTCCAGTTCCGCTGTGGAAGGTGTGTGCCTGACTGATACTGAGTGAAGGACAGGACTGAATGTCTCTGCTTAGCAAAGCATCGATTTCTCCTTTTACCCTAAGATCTAGGCCTAGTAGAGCTTAGTGTGCATGTGTCTGTCTGTGTGTGTATGTGTATGTGTGCATGTGTCTGTCTGTGTGTGTATGTACAGGTGTAGAGTAGAAAAACGTATACGTATGAATATAAATATACATATACAAATGATTGTTATGTTCAGGCCTATCCAAAGTGATTGTTGTGTTCAGGTCTACCATCCGGAATGATTGTTGTGTTCATAAATGGGCCTACCATCCGGAATGATTGTTATGCTCATAAATAAATCTAGCATATCATCCGATTATATTGTTAAGCTTTTAATTAGAAAGAAAAAAGAAGAACAAACAGGCCAATTTTTTTACAAACAAATAAATAACGACAAAAAAATAGCTTACAACAAATATATGAGAAAATACCTTATCATTTGATAAATATTAAGGATGATAAGACAGTGCCATTAGAATGCTGGTAGTGATGGAAACAAGAATAATTCATAAATAATGCAAAGTAAAATTTGTTAAAGCCACTCAACATATTTTATAGTATAAAGAAAAAAAAAGTTTTGGGAAAAAAGAAAGATGGAAATGCTAGAAATTATAATGAAATGAATTGTTCTTTTTTTGTAGCTTTCGTCTTTTTTTTTTTTGCTTTTTTCGCTACTTTGAAAATTAAATTTTGCCTATTATTCGATTCATTTTTTTCTGGAAGGAGAAAAGGGGAAAAAGAAAAGAAGAAAAAGTTTTTTTAGAAAAATAATTGTGATTAGCTTTTCGTTATTCATATGAAATTAAAATTTGGTTAATTTTTATAAGATATGACAGTAGTGATGTCAAATTTTTGGAAACACTTTGAGGATTAATGACTTGGAAGATGACAATCATAACATATTGTAAATGATGAAAATAATTGGAACAACTAAAGTAAGCAATTATTTTTAGGATTGATAAAGGCAAATAAAAAGAGCCTAGCTAACTAATATCGAATTATTAACATCCACTTCTTTTGTCTCAAATAGCTTTCAATAAAGAATATTGGTTTCCTAAATTAAAATAAATAAATAAGAATGAAAAGTAACAGATAGCAATTTTACTCCTTCTAGTAGCTTTACCAGATGATAATTTGAAATTTCATTCAAATTTTGCTTTAATACTTGAAGCATTCTGAATATTAACGATAGCATAAATAATAAGTAAGGAATAAATTGTTTAATTTAAGCATTCACATATACTTTAGTTTTTTAAGTAGCAATTAAGAATAGTGCATGCAATTAAAAGAATTTTATTTTAATGCATAAAGAACCTCAAAGCTTGATACACTTCAATGAAATGAATGCTTTTTATAAATTTTGTGTAAACAACTGTGTGCGTGTTTTTTTTTTGTGATATTTTCACGAAAAAAATAACACTTCAATTCAACTAACAAAGCGTAATAAAACAAAAGGCAGTGAAACATTTTAACAGCTATAATATTAATTAATTCATAAACTAATTATTCTTGTCAAACAAATAACACAATGACATTTCATGAAGAAATGATTACTCCTTTTTTTATCACTTCAAAAATGAATGAAATTAAATCAAATGAAAAATAAAATAATTCAAAGCTTTCTCAATCTAACATTCAACAGAAATTCCTTTCACTTATTGCTATTTACAAACTTTTTGCAACGATATGAAATTAATTCAATTGGATATATTTGATGAGAACAACCAAAAGTGCATTAAGAAGACATTTTGGCCTTATTTATCTGTCTACTCTTTTCAGTCTATTCTTCTTTCTTTTTGATCTTAAAAATGTTTGATCTTATTTGGTGCCAAATTCAAAATGCAATGCTAGCGAATATAATATTTACTTAAAATATTTTTGTCTTTACATCTCAAATTATATAAACTAAAAAAAATGTTAAAATCTAAGACGTAAAAACTAATGAATGTAAATTTTAATGTGTGCGTTTTTATTAATTACGGAAATGATTGTCTGTTAGGGAATAGGGAATCTGAAAATTTTAGAAATTTGAAATAGTGATGAAAGTATAAATAGATTCATTCATAGATTATATGTTACATCCATAAAAATCAAATGAATGAAGCAATTTTGGTGAAATTTCTTGCAATGACTCTAATTAAAGTGCTATGATAGCTTAGTTTAATGACTGGAATAAATGAATGATATTCATATTTCTTTTTACATTATTCCTTAAAAATAGCATTTACATTTTTTTTTCCAAATATTTAATTTCCGGATCGCTTTTTGTCAAAATAAAATTTATCCCTTGATTGTTATCAAAATAGATGCAAATAAATTGTCCTACAAATATTTTGTGTTTTCTTACTCTACAAAAATACATCCTAACGAAAAGATAGAAAAGAAGTGGTAAAAATATTGGCGGAATATTTCAAATCTCTCTGAGAAAACTTATAAAATGAAATTTCATAAATAGATTAGAGAATAATTCAATCTATTAGCTTCCGAAAAGAATTCTGCCAATTTTTTGATTTTAACTTCTTTCTACGTCACTGATTACCGATTATTATTCAACTGGTAGACATACATCTATTTGAAGTAAGAAAACATTTTTTTTAAAAAAAGCAAACTTTTTTATAATTTTTGTTGTAAATATTTGATGAAATCAATGTTGCAAATTCTTTTCTGTTACTGTCCACTTATAATCCACTTCTGATCAAGTCTGAATCATAAGTGAGAGAGATTTATACACAAATTGTTGTATCATTTAGTTCAGTTATTTCTTTCTTCTTGGCCAAATATCTCCGATGCATTACTTAGTTGCCTGATGGACATTTTAGCATTCAGTCTTTTTTGGCCAACAATCTCTGGCTACTTTCATGACATATTTGATCATAAGTAGTGTCATTTCCTGCCGAATTGGCTGAACTTCACACTCACTCACTCTTCAAGAGGAAATTATTATTTAGGTTGTCTTTTTGTTTCTAATGATATTTCCGCAATGAAAATTAGTCAAAACTGACCGTAAACATCGAGCAGCGTTGCACACGTACGTGTAATCTGTAAATTGAATGATAATCGGTAAACCGATTACGTCATATAGGAAAAACATACCGATTTTATTTTATCATGTCAACGGTAAATTTATTATTATGTAAAAAGAGATGCATAGATTGCCTTAAATAATTATTGTTTTATTGATTGCATTGAAGAAAAACTACAAAGTCCTTTTCCGATGAATGTAAGTCGGAAATATGCTATTTCTGCCGGATTCTTTGTCACTAATATTCTTCATTCCTTCTTTCAAAAAAGTACAAAAAGATTGAAAGCTATTTTAATCCAACGTAAAAAGTTTTCCATTCGTTGCTAATTTCCATCAACGTAACGAAACTTTATGCTATGGCATAAGAAACACTAGAATCCATGATGATTAGACATTATCATATTTGAACTCAATTATCAGAACCAAAGAGAGATTTGAATTTAAATTAAGTTTAAATTGATCATCAGAACTAATTAAAGAGTACTTTTCATGATCATTCGTGGCGGAAATGGCACAAATGAACCGCTACTTTTGCAATGATGTCAATGTTTGCTATGAGATATTTTCAGTAATGTTTCAGGCACGATTTATCTATTCAGTTTCTTTATTTCTAATCTGTTTCATTAATTTTCTGCACTATCCAATTTTTATGGCCAATATTAATCAGCCATGAAATCGATGTAAGTCACGAATAGACAAGCCAAGAAGAATAGCCAAGAACCTAGCAAAAAAAAAATTCCCATTACGTTAACAATCGTTTTGTTTTTTTTATTGGTCTTGTGCAAACGCAAAATGTATGTCAAATGTATGTAGTTCTTACTTAAAACAAATTTTATTAATAAATAATTTTAATCAGTAACTGAGGTATTATTAACTGCGACATGAAATTTCAAATTATTTTTTAACGAGAATAATAAAACAAAAAGTTTTCGAATAAAAAATTATAAATAATATAAAAATATTGAATTATAAATAATATAAAAAATTGAATCCAAATGTGAACAATAGAAGAAAACCATAAAATGAAGCATTTTTTGGTGAAATGCTAAATTACTTGCAAGATGCCACGTCACTTATATTTGCAACATTTGTTCCATGCAATCCGCATTGCTCGTTTCTTTTCAAATCATTTTGTAATAATCATTTAACAATGAATGAATTAATTTCTTACTTTTCCTAATGCCTTCCTTCTGCTTCGTCTTCCATCAAACTGCAAATTATAATCCCATCGATGGCATTTTTCTTGCAGTTAGTTATTATCACTTCCCTAAGCATTTATCAAAATGATTTATCATTTTGTTCTATCATTTGTCAGTATATTTTATCATCTTTCGAGCAAATCAATGGACAATTGAATGATTAGCATGTATAAATGATAGGCAAGTTTTGATGAATTAAATTTTTCATAACATTCAGTTTTTGTTCGTTTTCTGGAAGATTTAATTTTATTATTTCAAATAATAACTAACCATTTAAGCAAATGTTATTTGTATCATTCAAAAGAAAAAAAATATTTTGATTATTTTGATGCGTTAAAAAAAATTACTTTGATGAGAAAGAAATCATTTATACAAATTGATCATCAAGATATCAAATAAATTTTTTGCAGTTAGTTGCTTATCATACTCATTCCACTTATATACTTCAATCCAATTGAAAAAATCAAATTAATTAAATATTAAATTAATTAATATTAATGCTAAATTTCCTATTCTTCCATTTCAATACAACTAATACTTCGTGGATTTCGAAACATCCTACTGATTGTGATAACCGCAATTCCATCAGCAATTTATAAATATTCGCTGCATGTAATTTTCATTTAAAATCTGTTAGTACTGTTTATAACTGTGATATTCGGTAATCGTGGTGCATTGGTAGCACATTCCACTTCAGGTTAACTTCAACTTCACGTTAAAGACAAGCAGTATTCTTTATCAGTGTAATCAGGTTAATTAATATACCGCTTTCGTGGATCACTAATGTGTTTAAGTCTGTCGCTGGAAAGCGAGGAGAAGCTGTAAATGAATGATCTCTTTGTTCATAAATTGACCTCGCTTTACACACATTATACTGTATGAGATATGTGAGAATTAAATGCATGTAACAGATATTGTAACAAAGAAATATCTATCCTTAAACAAATTCCCTTTATTCCCAAATTCACATTTATCCAACACCATCTCTTAATTGCAATTAATCATTTTTTTTAATCGTCCATTTATAGTGCGGTTGGGGTTTCAGCTCTCTTGTAATGTTCAGCGTTCTATAACTGTGTAGCATCCGTGCGATATGTATAATGCGTTATCATGATGTTGATTAGTTCTATGTTAAATAAAGGTTTAATTACCCAAGTTTGAGGTGTCTACAATCAAAGAAACAGAAAGAACAGTCAAATTTTGTCACAGTTCTAGAAAATCGACGACAAAGTCAATGTCGAAGTTCATTAAATTTACCTCTTTTTCAGATTCTAATCAACGCATTCAAGTCAACTTCGTAGTTCATTAAAAAATTTGACTTCAAATTCGTTTCAGTTTTTCATATCTCACATTATCTCACAGTATGCGATCTTATCTAATAATTTCATATCTCACAGTATGCGATCTTATCTAATAATTTTTCATACCAAAATTTACGATATTAATTGTTAATAGATGAATTTGAAATAATACGATGATTCGCTTTTAGCAAGTTTAATAAACAGCTACGATTTATGATTAATAAAATTGTACCAAATGATGATGATTCATCCTTTGTTAGTTATTAGCAATCAAATCTTTGAATCGATAAATGCCATCTCTTCCATTTCATTTGCTAAACAACCAAGGGCACAGATAATTATCGATGAAACAATACAAATGCAGAAAATATCACACAATAAAGTTGTGACTGAAAATTTTCCTTTTCAAAACAAAACTTTAGCTAATCTTTGATTATTTCTTTTTTTTGATTATTTCAAACAACATAGATATGACGACGAACAATTTTTTGTCAGGAAAAAAGAGTCATTTTCAAAAATGATACACGCTAATTAAAGTACTTAAATTTAATTCAATTCATGTACTTACTTTGGCCATAAAGAAATGGATACAATCTAACCATGACAGCATGGAATAAAGAAAAGAAGGAATGAAATTCATAGTAAATGAAGAAAATACCAAATAAAATTGATAAAGCCAATTATGACAGTAGATAATAACGCTGATAATGTTAAGAACAATGATGAAAACAACCACATCATAATTATTAGTTGTTTTGATAATTATAGGAAACAAACAACGTTGATGACATTGCTACATTAGATTATTCATAACAAATACTGTTATCATAATTAAAAATTAACCGTTGCAACTTAAATTACTGATAATACTCAATTAACTGTGGTACAATAATAGTTGTCAGACAAGATTACTTTCAGAAATAAGTAATTTTTTAAATGAAAGTCTCATTGATCCTTTATAAAATATCTACGTAAAAAAATGAAAGTTAATAACTTTAATTTAATTCGCCGAGTTTTTAGTCTGTTTATCCATCCAATTTCTAATCATTGAATCAAATGCCAGAATAATTATTCCTTGATTAACTCTGACTGCAACATTCCAATCAAATACCGCCAATATTCCAGTATTAACAGAAGTGCAAAAGTTCATCGATTGATTATCCTATAATAAAAAATGATCAGATCCCGCATTTGTTTATTTTCCAACTTATCGCTTGAATTTATTATTAATTAATATTTGTTGAAGATAAAGCTTAGATCATAAAATAAAGTTTCAAAAGACTAAGTAAGTAATATGAAATCCGCAATTTTGTAGGACTAAATGATTTGATAAATGGATTTTTGCCTCGATAAATGAACAAACTTTTTGTTTTTCTTTTCATGCAAATTTTGGGACTAACAGTACAACACAAGTTATCATCAGTAAATCTAATTCGATTATATTTACTTACAAATGTTATAGCAAGTTATTATTTAAATTTTTTTCGAAGTAAACAAAAGAATGAAGCCACATATTTATTTATCTAATAGTCGTTGTAAGTTCAGTAAATTCATAATTAATTTTTTTAGCAAGAATCCTGAAATATACACAATGGCATTAAAATTGAAATATTAGATTGAATTATGTAAATTGAAATTAAATTGGAATGTACAAGTATAAATTAAAACAAAACTGAAGTGTGGCCGAATTCAAATAAAATAAAACCGAAATATTGAAATTTAATTGCTTCACATATAATATATGAAAATATTTGCATATTTTTCATTTTCATGTCATTAATTAATAATTTTTCAATTAAAATTTATATTAACCGAAAACGAAATTGATTACTCCCACCACTTTCTGAGCAAATAACCGGAAAACGTAGCGTATTGTCAACGGTGACAAGAAGTGATAAAGTGACAAATATATATCAATACGATTGATAAAACGAATTGATTAAATTGTTGTCGTATTCGTTGCATCTAACAATTACCTTTACTACTTTTCAAATTTTATTTTTTAAAATATTTTATAGCAAAGGAAAAAAGTATGAAAAATTTCAAATATATTTAATATATTTGTTTGATTTAAGAAATGATTGACTTAATTAACATTAATTACCTAACCTAGGATGTGTACCCAACTCACAACAGTGTTTAACCTTTTAGCAAAATAGCAACAAATAATTTGAAATGAACAACACAGTTTTTGTTTAAACCATTGTTTTCAATCAAGAATTCATGAAAAGTATAAATGGAAAATCGGAATAAAATTACATCATAGTTAAAGATTCCGGCAAATTGTTTCACTTCTGTTGGTTCACATATATTTTTGGTAATACTTTCAATTCGTTCCGAGTGACCTTTTCCCAAATTTATTGATTTTTAGAGTTTAATTAAACTAACAAAACCTAAGATGATTCTTTTTTTGTCGAATTCATCAATTAATCGGAAATGCGTTTAATTGAAAAATGTCAAGAAACAAAAGTCTTGAAAAATTTTGAAGAAAAATTGAAATGAGTAGAAATTAATTATTCCAATTAACTATTAATTATATTAATAAAATAGAAAATTGTGCACCTAAAAAGTTCATAAATATCTGATTATAAAAGCTAAAAAAGCGATTTGTTCACATCCGAAATTTTGATATCAATATATTTGTATATTTCATACTGATTGGTCAAATTGATTTTATGAATATTATAAAAAAAAAGTGAAAATGCTGAAAATAATAATCAAAAACCGAAGATAATCACTTCTTTTAGTTTTTGCAGATAAAATTTTTTTACCTTTTGTTTTCTTCCAAGTTACCAATTTTTGTTTTTCCTCATTTCTTGCTACTATTCTGATTGATATTATCTTGTTAATCTTAAAATTTTTTAAAACTTTTTAAGAACATTGGAATTTTTAAGATAAACTGCAAGAAGTCTCACTTTTTCTTAAAAAAAATCATTTTGTATTTAAATCAAATTTATTGAATAAAAAATAAAGTTGTAATAGAATTTTATCATTGAAATAAACAGTCTTTCTATATAACTTAAATAGGTAGAACAAAAAATAAATAAATGAATAATTAAAAGCTATTTTACTTTCAATTGATAAACAATCGTCCGGTAATGCTTTAAATCGGATTGATTATTAATATAATTTACAATTTTACAAGTGAAAGAATTATGCAGATGATGAAAATTTTAGATATGTAGATGTATTTTCCACTGAGCTCGAAACTAATTGCATGAAAGTAAATATGGAACATAATAGAGAAGAAAAGCAAAGTAATTCATTCACCACTTGATGAAATATGTTGAATTAATTGATCCTGTACAGAAATTTTCTTTAGATCCTAAAAATTGCTTTCGAAATCAAAAGCAACGTTCGGGAAAAAACTGCCTAATATAACGGGAAATAACCTCCAACATTTTAAATGAATCATTCTGTACAAACAGTAATAAATGCACGTGACAGATACTGCTTATACCATATAAAGTTTTCAATTCTTCAACAGATACATTTCAAACGCTTGACAATTTTATAAAAAATAAATTTCTTTTTAATATGAAAAATCAATGAATAAACCATTTGTAAACTTATGTTGTTTTGTTGATGTCTGCTATTGTACACCAGTTGAAGTTTTCAAGCTAGTTATACTGTAATACTCGTTAAGAACATAAGTCGGTAGTTGACCATATTGTGTTTCGCGCAACAGAGTCTACTTTGGCTTATATTCTGCATAACATTACAGTGTAACTAAATATCTCTGATGGCGCTGCAATTCTACAGGCTATGTTTTTCTGTTTCCTAAATAAAGTGACAGCTGACTGAGCTAATATTTTTAAATCATCGATAGAAAGATCATCGAGACTGGACTGACTGTGGATGAGAACAAAAAAAAAAAAAATAAAAAATGTCAGAAAGCAAGACAAGAGTAGCTGATTCGATCACTCAGTTTGAAAAAGAATGATAAGAAACGAAACCGAAGCATACAAATGTTTCATTTTAGTTCCTATGCCACTTCAAATAGTTCATTTCAAATTAAATGAATATCCAAGATTTAATCTATCTTCGACTCATTCTTACCAGTTAAAGCAATGCAAATATACCTTGTTGCTGAAAGTTATTGTTGAAATCCCCATTAACCATTGCTGATATTTCGCTATCGCTAGGACGAAAATGGCAAATTCTTGCACTCTGCTAAAATAGAAAAACAAAAGTAGATCTCAACACGAAAAAAAATTTGATTAGGATAAAGAAAAAGAGGAAAAATAAAACAACTCAGAACTGAAGCCAAAGTTGAGGTTGGCGATGATGGTCGTGTGCTTTCTCGAATTGTGTTCAGTGCTACTGAATCATTATACGTTTCAAAAAAATCGCCAGCATTAGAATACACTGAGCAAGGATTCATTATCTGAGTCGTAGCACGGGTATGCATATTCCTTTCCTGTTGATTTGGATATCTGAAAAAAAAAAAAAAATACAAGTGGCGCTCCTTATCGGTATAGAAGTTTTGACTGACTAATATTTTCCTAAGCTCTTATTCTAACCCAAACAAATTCCCAAAATCCATGGAAAGCCCAAACACATTCGCAGCATTAATTGATCTTATAATATTTTATCTATTCTCACATTTATAGTCATAACTAGCTAAAATTACTGATGTTAAATGTCAGATGAGATTAGCAAAAAAACAAAAAAATACTGCTTATAAAGGTTCACGAAATAAGCTAACACTGGAGGTAGTTGTTGAACTGTCATTGGATTAAACGATAAATTGTTCGGTAAAGTAGCACATAGTGACGGATTTATTGTACAAGCCTGAGCCCAAACCTGACATGCAGGGAATGAAGAGTATGGATTCCAACTACTCGTATTAGGATTTAAACCACTTTCAGTTTGTACTGGTAAAGATCTGAGATTTGAAAATGAATCGCGGGTACTATGGAATAAAAAGCACAGAAAACGATAGATTTTTTTAAAAACGATAGATTTCGGAAAGCACAGCATAGAATATCAGGAATGCTTGGAAGAAAAAACAAATCAAACTTTACAGAAGCAAAAAAACACAACAAAAACTCCTTGATACTCAGTGCTTTTTTAACCGTCAATGAAAAATAATACGGACATAAAAGGTAAGTGTTGAGGAAAATTTAGAGCAAGTTCTGATAAAATAGCGTGTCAGAAACGGTTGTGCTTAGCCTTGTAAAGGACACTAATGTATAAGGGACAAATTACAAAAACAGATGAGGCAGGAGCAAAGGGTATCGATATTGTGTTCAATCTTTTCAAAATGGTAGCAAATTGCAACTGCAGAGTTTGTAATGTCCAATCTTGTTCAAATTTCGATCTAAAAGTGTTTCGTTTACCAACATTACTTGATATTTCAGCGAAGTACCTGGGTGTCAATAATTGATATCACAGGTATAAAAAGCCGTGTATCCTTTGGTGTTTATCAAACAATTATAAGATGGAACATGTGCTGTTTGTTCAATCATTGATGACTGATTTTTAAAAAGAACAAGCAAGATGAACGGACCAACTAGAACTAGTAACTCTTTGAGCACGTTTGTCATTCCCATTAATGGATCTAATTCTAATGATAACATACTATTAAAGATCATTTGCATAACGTATTGATAGAAACAAGCTTATCTAGTTGTAAAGTCTTGAACGGCTCTGGCAAAATACAATTACGAAATAGTGAAAGCGTGTGGATGACAGAGTAAAGCAGTGATAATTTCGGAATTAAGAATAAAAATTGAAAAGAAATACTTTTCATCTCAAGCAATTCCCTTTCAATTTGTAGTCGTTCGTTTTTTTCTCGCAATTTTTCTTCTGAAATTTGGATTGATTGTTCGATCGACGGTACGATCATATCTTCAACTTCATCACAATAGATATCTTCCATATTTGTAGCGGTATGAGTTTTCTGTATTGCCGAAAGTTGTGTTACTTGCACAACTTTCCCTCAATAAACGCCATTATCAGCAAATGTTGTTATGCATACAATGTATTCCTTATCGACTTCCAACTTAAATTATGCCAAAAATTCGAATAATACACAATAATATTTTACCCTAATTGAAACTTATCAGTTAAAATAACTCTAAAAAAGACTGACATTTTGCAAGCTTTGGCTTTGTTCTTTTATGACCCCAAATTTGAATGCTGCTACTGGTATTTTCAGTACATTTGATGGCTGAAAAATAAGTCTTGTCAAGGATTAAGAAAATATATGAAGCATATTGATGGTATGATACTCATTCGTTTGAAGAAGAGACGATCTTTATTTTCCTCCTATAATTTAGTTTTACAGAAAATCTGAGTCAGACAACAACTAAACTATGAATAAAAAATATATTAGGATATTATTCTATTCTACCAAAAGTACTAACTTGTCCACAAAGATCGTATATTGCAAAAGAATCGCAAACAACGTGTTGTCCATAATCAACAAGGAAAGTTGAACATGTTTCATCTTCCGTACTGAATTGACTGGCCAGTGCTCTGAAAAAGTGTTTACTGATCTATACACCTTTTTTAAATTATTGCTACAACGAAAAATGAAATAAAAATAATAGTAGTACGTAAAGATCACCATTTTGAAAATGAGAGTAGAGAAATTGTTGGAGTTAATAAGAGTTCGAATTACTGAAATATTTGAGAACACAGACCATTTCAAAAAAGAAAACGCGCTTTTTCTTAGGCACATCCAAAACTGTATTAAAAAAACTTAGCAATTTAATGAAAAAGTAATTTAATCCTTGCTTTTCTCTTTTAAAAAAAAAAAAAAACAATAGCCTAGTAGAATGTCGATTTTGGCAAACAGTGATAATAGAACTCTAACCTAATCTGATTTAAAATTTACATAATTTGATCTACGACCATTCCGGAGCAATCCTACGTGCAAAATGAAAATTGTTCAATGATTCGGCTTACAGCAGACGTTAAAAAAAGAATGTGCAAAAATTGCGTCTATCATAGAGGAGAGAATTAAGTAGTATTCTGTTAAAAGGGTGCGTTAATTAAACGTAAGTAGTAACGTGACGTGAATAAAGTTAAACGCAGTAGTACAAACGATAACGTGGCGTGAACAAAGCTGAACGCAGTAATATAAACGACAGATCGAATGTTTTATTACCACAATTTGCAAAATTTATTTCTTAACTTTTAGTCAAATTTCTTTCACGTCCATCTTTTCACTTAAGTATATAGCTTTCTCGCTTTTTTTTTTGCGGAATAAAACTTTTTTATTCCTTTATCATTTATTATTTTTTGAAAACTGTAACGTCGAAAGATGCATTCCCAATGTTTGAAAAAATGAAATTTTTTTTCTTTTTCAGTAGGTAAATCAATCATTAATTTCAGTTAATTTTTATTAAATTATATTCAAACGAGAAAAAAAATTTTCAGTATTTATTCGACTCAAAATTAGAATGAGAAATGAATAACGGTGAAGTAAAAAATACATTAGGATTTGTTCAAGACTTTTTGTGTGATCTAATTTTGAATAATTGCATTCGAGGAAGAATTTTTGCCGGGAATTGGAAGATCATGTAGATTATAAAGCAAAATCCTTCAAAATTTCAAAAATTTTTTATTATTCGATGAAAATTCAACTTTGCCACCACTCAAGCACCTTAAATTTACCAATTTTATCATCCAAACTAATTGTAAACGGTCTTAACCTAGTTATCGTCACCAATCTGCAAAAATTCAGCACAAAAATTGAATCGATAACTTAACAAATATATATGTTATCCATTTATTTCTTTGTCGATTGTCTAATCCATTCAGAGTCATAAGCTGAGATCCACTGTAGTCATATCTATGAGCAGATACGTTAGCGTCGCCAACAAAACAACGGATGATCTAATCCATTCAGTTGAGAACATATATCAGTGTTCTTAGCAAGAAATCAGAGACACCCGAGATCCAACGGACTCATATCTATGAGAAGATATATCAGTGTTCCCAGCAAGAAGAAATCAGAGACATCCGAGATCCACCGCACTCGCATCATCTATGACAAGATGTGTCAGTGTTCCCAGCAGCACATCTGAGATCTATGAGAAGACATAATCCCAGCAAAAAACAGCGGATGATGATGATGATGATGATGATGATGATGATGATGATGATGATGATGATGATGATGATGATGATGATGTGATGGGAGTTTTTTTTTTTTTTTTTTTTTTTTTTTTTTTTTTTTTTTTTTTTTTTTTTTTTTTTTTATGTTTTTTTTTTTGAATAGAATTTAATTGATTAGGACAAAAAAAAACATGAATTGAAAAAAAATGATTTTCTTAAAAAAGAAACACTTAAAAGTTCCAAAGTTTTTCATAATTTGATGAAAATTCAGATAAATTTGTCAGATTCACTGTCCAGACTAATTGAAAATGATATCAAGCAGAGATAATTAATTTTTTTAGTATCAATATGCTTAACTTCATCGAATTATCCCTTAATTTAGGTTAATAAAATTTGTATTTTATCATTTTTTTACCATTTTATAGCTTCAAATTTGAAATTTCAAGTCATTTGTAATGAAGATTTCCGACAATGATTATTTGACAGCATTATTATAAATTTTAATTTTAAATGACAAAATGATGAGGAAATGATGAAGTACAAATTTTTTATCTGAACCAAGGAATAAACCGATGAAACTATGCATACTCTTAGTACAAAAAAAATTGCTTATTCATTTTAATCCCTTCATTACTGATAAAGAGACAACATCAATGTATCATTGTGTCTCAATATTATCAGTATCTTTATGTGTGAACCAAATTAGTGACCACGTAATCCATATCAAAATTCTCGAAATGTCGTGTTACTGTATTTTATATATAACACTCCCATTGCAAAAAATCTTATTATGAAAGAAAGAGACTAAACATTAATGGAAAATTGTGATTTAGAATTCAGATGGATGCAAACTTACGGACTCAAAAATGCAGTGCTGCATAAAATTTAAATTTTTACCTCCCATAATTGCGTAAGTTTGATCTCTTCCACATCGACAAAGTTAAGCAGTTAAATCTCAAGTTGATACTTACTCTAGTCTTACAACTACATCATCGCCAGCCTAACAACAAACTGACTACTGGAACTTTTCAAAACATCAGCTATTTCTGACTCTAAATTTTGGCGGCAAGGTATTCATAAAGATTCCTAACCCAGTCCTATATATTTAATACTTTAACTCGATATACGGCTTCAGTCAATAGCATTTCTTTACGTGGGAATGATTGCAGATTGGTCTTTTTTAGCCAAATATTTAACGAGTCTTTAACCCTTACAACATAAATTTTTCATCTGACCATCTGCATTTCTAACTGGAAGCATATCAGAACAACTTGGGAATTTCGCCTACCTCTCATCACAAAAGGAATGTTTGCGGGAAAAAGGATGGATACCCTCGGCAGCCATAATAACTGCTTGGAATCGATTAAGTCATTTGAAGTCCTATTCTCACTCCGAATTATCAGTGATATCAGTTAGCAACATTTTTCCTCATAAAGCCAAACCACATTTTCACATTTATTACACATGTCATTTTGTCTATTTCCTTACGAAACGCCCGAAATTCTCACCAGCAGCAGAAAAATCAGCAACGATATTTTGAACTCAGTAATCAGCAATACCATGGTCGTCAACTAAAAATATCTATATGACCCTTGATATTTCAAACATTTACAGAAAAGAAACAAAGTTCTTGCATTATTGAGATCAATATCCCAAAACTCTACATGGATTTCAACAAAAATAAAAATTTCAAAAAAACAACGATAAAAATGAATATCAAATCTCAAAGCAACACATTTGCGAATTGTGGTTTTAGAAAAAATATAATTGAATCCAAAACTGCAAATTGGTAATAGATTCGCAAATAAACAATTAAAACCCGTTCGAGAACAAGTCAGAAACAATTGGATATCCAATAAGATGTCGGAATAACTACATGTTCTAAATGGACAGAAGATCATCTATCCGAAATAAAAGCAATGCTCTAAGCAATCCACTGGCAATCAAAGAGCGTTAACAAATAAAACTTGGGGATAGCCTAAAATTCCAGATTTCTCTCGAAGCGGAAAAAGAACAATAAAAAGTCCTCAATCAGCTCATGGAATCATATAAAGTTATAAGTAAATTATTTTCCCAAATTATCTCCAACAATTTTCAAATTTTTTAGAATCTTATTTAAAAATGAACTTAATCAGGAATTTCATTTCATTAAGCATATGCTATTTTTTATGTTACAGCTGCCCTTTTCACGTATTCATAAAAAAGAAATAACATTGTCTAGTCAGTAACATCATCAATGCCATGTGTTGTTATGGCAAACGTCGCCTCACTTTCTGGAAGGCATGGTGAATCGTAAATTTTACAAATGCGCGTTTCTCCGCGTCCTTTACGCAAATAAAGCCTATAATGAGAGATATATAATTTTTGTCAACATACTACGAACTGCGTAGATGATTGAACAATGCTAATGATCTCTGTAATACTAAATATGAAGCTCTAATTTTTGATCGATAAATTCTCTTTCTTTCTCACTCCAAGATGGTGCGAGATGGTCTGAAAGAATATTTATTCTAAAATGAATGCTCAGAAATCGGTCCTTTGAATCATTCATTTGCGATCATACTTGTACAAAATGGAAGAAAACGGTACTTGCCTGGTTGTGGAAGCATGAGCCATGATGTTCCCACCAATCGGTTTCTTCGTTTCTCCTTGAAACATACCACAACCTGCATCCACTTGTGACACCACCTGATTAGTTATTACTACAGCAACACCAAACTGAAAAAAAAAACTTGAACGCTGTCTTCATACAAAATCATTTTGACACATATATTTCATTTCTTTCTTGATGATTTCTTCATTTATAAAATATACGATGTGTGTGTGAGAGAAAGAGAGAAGAGACAAAACCTTTTAACCCATGCGAAGGCAAGATAAGCATGTAGGAAACGGAATTAAGCGCATTAAAGTATGTTAGTAGATTGCAGTTTTTGACGATGTATGAGAAATGCCCAATGAAATTCAAAAGCTATTCGTGAGCAAAATAAAACACTAATAACCATAAACTCACTTCATCGGATAACTTAAGAAGCATTCTGAGGTATTTTGCAAGCATCATTTGTCGAGAAGCAAGTTCGCCACGTCCCGAAAAATCTGTCCGAAACAGTGAAGTTGCACTGTCGACCACAAGCAGTGCATACCTAAAACTAATTTAAATTTCTTTTGAACGATAAGTCTAACTATTTCGTGATATCCCTCTATTTTCTTACTTTTTTGGTGATTGATTATACTTTCAAAGATCAATCGCAATGACTGAGATGTGATCTCAAGCATTTCATGTTCTTTTATGAACCATGATATTCTTTCATAGCAGTGTTTATGCCCACTAGAAGCAATAAATTAAAATTTAAAAAAATGTAAAAATTGTTTTTTTTTTAGTCAGACAACCTTGATTCCGCCATCATAGCCGACGCCTGAATGAGAAGCTGCATTTGGTGATCAGTATTATAACAACGCGCGTAAACAACGTTGTCTAGAACGTCTTGAGGAGACAGCTTGTGCCTAAAAGTGTCATCCAGAGTTCAAAATGAGTTCATTGCTAGTTGTTCCAGAAAACTGACGAAAACAAGAACATTCCTTAAGCTCTTTAATAATTTCCTAAAATCTAAAATACGATGTCAGATGTTGTCTTTAACAATTCCAGATAACCAACGGCAGTGTCACAAGTTAAGTATGCTACACAACATAGCAAAATAAACATCACAGGAAACAAATAACACAAATAACCATAGGCAAAATTTCATAAGGATTAACCTTTCAGCTACAGCAAGTAACCTTTCTGGACGGAAAGTACCTTCAGTATCAATCCAAAGACATTTCCCTTCAGCTCCTCCCATATCCACTGGCAATTGGCACATTACAGCCAATGTGTGACAAAGCTGACTTTTACCAGTACGGAACTCGCCGAATATCTAAGAAAAGTGGAAAAAGTTATTAATGAATTGATGAATTTAGAATTTCAAGATAAACATTCATTATTCATTATTATTCAAAGATCTTCACTAAAATTAACAGCAGACAAATATGCAAAAAATTTGTTGGTATCTGTCAAATACAAAAATACCTCAGTGATGGATCCCGTTTCCACTCCACCTCCAAGAAGACGATCTAGCTCACGACTACCGGTACCTATTTGAATAATTTCGGAACGCTTGACATGCACTTCACTAGCAGTGGTAAAACCCATCGGTACTAGTTTTGCCGCTTCTGCCTTAAATTAAACAAAATCATCTAAGCAAGAATTTTTATTAATCTAATGAAGACTTGATGAATTTAACCCGCATTTCTCACTTTGCTATAGGCATGTTCAAAATGAAAATATAAGATGACGATTCCTTATTGAATAAATTTACAGCAATTTATATTATATCCCAATTAAGGAGTTAGCCTTTAATAAAACGCTCTCTAATCTACTTCCAAGCCTAAACTGATTTCCACTTGCTTATATCAGAAACATAAAGAATAATGTTAGCCCATGGCTAAGACTTCTCAGAGATTTCACATAGCATTAATCTTTTATAAGATAATGGAATTATTTTTTCCTCATTCTTATAAATCAAAATAATATAACAAAACAAATTATTTTACGAATATTTTTTCAGCTTTCTGTTCGCTTATGCCTTTAATAGCGTATAGTTCTTTTCGTGGTGCATAAGCGATTGCTTCGAATGTGCAGAAACCAGCGTCTTTCAGCTTTCGGATATCAGCAGCGGATATTCCAAATTGCTAAAAAAAGAGCAATTCTGGAGCATTAACGTTTATAGTTCAGCATTATAAATTCCAATCAGTGCACTCAATGAGAAGTTTACTCATTTCTTACTTCTCTTTTATCTTCATAGAAATTCCTTAGAAAGTTCGAACAAAATATATTAAAAGTTTTTTACCACTTTTTATTAGGCAACTATGAGCTAGAAAAATGATAAAAAACAGTTTGATGAAATTTTTCTAAGTTTGCAATCATATGAGGCGTGAGCCCAAGTCCTGGCAAGATTAGCAATAAGACAGCACTTAACGATTTCCCAGTTTTGTTTTCATGTTAATAAGCACAGTACCTGATAAAGTTCTTAAATGTTCCATAGTTAGACTTATAATACTCTTAGACTTGTTCGAATTTCTAAAAACAGTTAAAAAATTATGTAAACTTTAAATTTTATTGAAAATGTTTAACCTCAAGTTTATCAACAACCGTGTAAGAATTAACGTCGTCCTCCTCAACTGCCACACTCTTACTTGCTTCCTCTGTAACTGCTGATATTGACGCTGAAGCTGAAACCTTCTGCTTTTCTTTTTCCTTTTGTCTCTGAGCCATTCTAAACAAATTGAAAACAAGATTGACAATATAAGAGAAAGAATTAATATTGTCTAAAATGAACAACTCTGTTTAACACAGCAGAAAACAAAAAAGTAACAGTAGAAAAGGTCGATTTAACGTGAAAATTCACGAATTGTATGTGATAATATAAACGTAAATAAGCAAAAATCCACACTGTTATGCTGTCAAGAATTATGGACGAATAGTATTCTACGGAAAGCACGCAACGGCTTATAGGAAGCACGTGGGACGAACACGTAAAAACAGGAAGAAAAGGCGCGCAAAATATAAGTTCAAACTGAACACTGAATGCTGCACCTTTCCCGCGTCGAAAACTGCAGCTCTATACTCTTTCGTAAGATCATTTTTGTTTTTCAAATTGAAGAAGAAATTCTGTGAAATATAAACTATAAAATATATAACACTCATGAATTTGATTAAATTTAAATTAAAGATTAATTTTAATTCAATATTTAAACAAAAAACAGTTTAATATTAAAATCTACTGTATTTGATTATTGTCTTTTCTCATTCTTCAATGTTTTCATTTTGAGCATAAAATCACAACTAGTTTTTGCTGGACATTTTGAATTTAAGCTAAGATGTAATCTTTTTAGTTCCAAAATGTGTGTTGAAATTTGGATTCAAAAGTTTTAGTTTTCTCTGAAATTTAACTTCTAAATCTTACGATCCTATTTTTTTAGTTAGACTTTTCATTTAAAATTTCTCATTATATCTAGTTAATGCTTCTGAAATTTGATATTGAAATTATCTATCAGAAATTTTAGATGAGAATGGTAAAAGTTCGACAAATAAACTTTCTAACTTGACGAAAAGCAAAGAAAATTTTTGAATGATAAATCTTTTAAATAGTTATTAATTGAGTTTTGATTGCTTTTGATATCACTTTTAACATTTGGTAACATTGAAACTTAATGATTACTTCCTTTTTTTATCATTTTCTTCTCGGATTTACCGATGGTTTCTTCTCGATGCTTGTGAAATACAGAATAAATTATGGGTTTACTGTGGAGATTTATGATCGAAGTGCTAAGGATCAGTGAGGAATTTAGAATTTACAACTGAAATATTTAATAGCAGAGAATTCAGTTAAACCAGAATGTTCCAATTACTTCCATCATATATTGGTATATCCCTTTAAACACTTTAAATTTTTTTGTCAAAGTGAATCGATGCTGATTAAATTCAGACAGTTAAATGCGATTTTGTTAAGTTAGGGTAATTAATATAAAAGATAAGTTTAATAGAGAAAAGTTAAATTTCTGGCAATTTGTTTTAACAACCAAATTGTTATGAAAAAAAGGAACTTCATTTGGGCTTATCCTGTGATAAAATTGTAAATCTTGATTGAAATTGCTTAACATTGCTTTATATCTTCACCAATTCTCTTTTATTATGTATTTTATACATCTTAGATTAAAATTTTTTAAAAAAGAAAGGAAAATGAATGCAACTAAGCAGTTGCTTATATTACTCAAATTCTATCCTTTGCTTATCTTTAAACTTCAGCAAGAAATCACAAGAGGGTAAATTTTTGACAAACACTAGCAGCTTAAGCATACAACAAACATTTTTATGAAGAATGAAAAATACAGGTTTCCTAGCAATTTCTACAAATAATATCTCTAAAATTGATGTTGAAAAATCGAAAATGAGCTAAATTCACATATCTCAGATTATATAATTTGCCCATCAAATTCCCTCCTTTCATTCATTCATTCATTCATTCATTCATCCATTCATTCATTCATTCATTCATTCATTCATTCATCCATTCATTCATTCATTCATTCATTCATTCATTCGATCTCTTTCATTCAGATTTGCATCATTTCTGCCCTTTGTTGTGCAATCTGCTGTTCGATCATTTCAGTATGATAATTAGATGGCACTTCTTTGTAAATGATAAACCTGTCAATCCAGAATAGGCACTACCCTACAACATCGTAAAATTAATCATTTTTGACTTTGTTATCAAAATTACATATTATTTAAAGTCATTAATATACATTGGAAACATAATTGAGTCATTTTTTATATCATTATATCAGTTTTGAAAGATCATAGTTTGTTCAGAGACACGAACTTCTAATTCTTAAGCCTTGATCTATTTTAATCGCTTAATCTTTCATGAATAAAAAAAACCACAAAAATTATTTAAAAGTAATATTTTCAAATATAGAATGACATACGTGCATATGTAGTCCTTTATAAGTGCGCGTGGATACGTGTGTTTTAATATTTTATTTACTTTTTTAAATTATAAACCTTTAAAATTGATCTTTTTTCTTCAGTTCTGCAATATTATCACTTTTAACTTTCATTTATTGGTGACGCGACTTCTGATTCAAAGCGACACTTTTTCAAACATTTATTTCAAGCAGAATTTAAGATTTCGTTGGTATAAGATTTCCATAGATCTAAATACTTAAGTTTTTTCTAATAAGTTGAAGAGGTACTGATACCAATCATATTTCAGATGATCCTAAATTCCATCATCCCTGCTAACTGATAAATCAAATACAATATTTTGGTAGAAGAAATTGTAACAGTCATCTTTTGCTTTCATTAAAAAACTTAAATTGTTTCTCTGCTACCCATAACTTTTTCATATTCTGTAATCTGTTGTTTTTTTCTAATGTATCTGTTATTAATTGCTATGATTGCTATTAAATATGATTATTAATTAATAATAATTTTGTTTTATTCCTATTATATCTAATTACCATTTTTCGTATCTCAAAAACTTTATTTTCGATGATTTAGCACAAAAACTATGAAATAAGGAATGACTAAAATTCCTGGTTTTGAAGAAATGTAGAAAATGTAAGAATGAGTAAAATGTCGATTGTCATTTTCTGGTATAGTTCAGAGCGAAATAATTCAAACAAATCAAAAGAGGAGGCACTCTTTAAATCAGAAATCAAACATGTCAGAAGAACTATTCCACTCTCAGTCTGTTTAAAACAAATAATCATTCATCTTTACTTTTCAAAACGTAAATTGCTATTGGATGAGATTCCATTTAGATTGTCGTTTTAATTTTCTGTAAATAAATTCATTTTGATTCGGTTATTCTACGAATTAGAAGTAAAACTTACAAACTTTGATACAATACTTGCTTTTAGATTTTTGCCGCTCTCTGCTAACAACGCTAATTCCTATTCATTATCTAAGACCATATTTTCTTTTTTTCTTTTACCATAAAAAATGGAGAAAATATTACGAATTTCGTTATTTCTTCCTTTTTTCCCATACTATTTATCAGTTGTTTCTGATAAATATTTTGTTTCATAGAAATTTCAAAGTTTTTCAATAAAAGATTAAATTGATAAAGTGAAGTTAATGGCAAACAAATATTAGTAAATAAACTAGTCATTAAACAAATTAATAGTAAATTGATTTTCAACAACTGTGAAATTTAAGTCCAAACACAGAGTTTACATTGCGCTCTTTGTATTCAATATTATTTCACTCAATAGCGCTAGGCGTCTAAAAGATTTCGAAACGTAAGTGTTGTGGTTCGCAAGATTTTAATATCAATTAAATTTCTTGTAGTTTAACTTTTGATTGAAACAAATGGATTCCTTCCCAACGATCGAAGATCCACGTCATACGCCTGGAAAACGACACGGTTACGCAAAGGAACAATTATCACCTCAAGCACTCACGAACAATAATCAAAAATCTCTACTTAACAGTTTTATCACTACTCCACCGGTTTTTAAACCACAAAATCACTTTATCAGTAATGCTAACAAATTTTATCTGGCTAAGTATGTCAATACTAAGCTTGCTTTTTGTTTTTCAAATAAAATACATAAATTTGATAAAATTTGGGAAATCATTTTCCTATCGCTTTTCCCTTCTTCCTTCTCAAAAAGTGCTATGAATTCTAATTTCATATCATAACTGATTTACGACGATTTTATACGTAATTTGAATTTCCATTAATTTACTTAACATTATGCGCAGAGAAATAAACTTTATTCACATTGTTGTAGAAAATAAGAATTGCAAGAAGAAAAAAAAAATTAGATTAAGTATGCTTTTTATTGCAGGCAACAAAATCAGGAACGTAACAGTTATATGTCACCTTACCCAATCCGGAAATCTGCGTTCTTGGTATACAGAAGTTCTTCAAATCAGAAACCACCAGAAATGCAGATAGATCCGCCAACTATCATCGGCGATCCATTAATTACTCGTTATGACATCCTAAAGCCGAAGCCAAGATATGTCACATCTGTTAACCAAGATTATAACAAAGACTCAATAAAACTTGGCAGCGTACAATATTCCGAAAATAACAATGTGAGACCATTCGACCTGCTTTTACAATATAGCAGTCAAAAAAAATTTTAATTTAGTATTGAAATCTATTTAGCAGAAAAAAAAATTTGATTCACTAATAGTAACAGATGCTAAGAACTTTTGTCGTTGACCTCTTGAATTATATGGAGATTATAGAGAGTATTTTACTCTCTATAATCTAAAAATGTAGATATCACTAAATAATAAGTGAATTAAATCTAATATCAAAAGTATTTTAAATTTTGTGGAGTTATAATATCAAAATGAGAATTAATGAGAGTTAACACTAATTTGAGTTGAGACTAATTTAAAAATTCTTTGACTTCAAATTAGGAAAATTTTGCGATGAAATTTATTTACATAAAATGTTTAGAGAGCTGGAAGACAAATAGTAGGAGTAGACACAATCATTAATAGACAAGAAAGATCGCAACAGCAACCAATACAAATGGCTTGTTTTGAATTTGAGCACAGGTAAGATAAAAAAATGTAGATATCACTAAATAATCATTGAACAAGACACTAAGTTGCAATGTTGCAATTTTTTTGAGATATAATTGTATCTCAGTTACGTCTTTTTAATTTACCTTCATACTTGCATTCACTATTAATTATCAATTTCAACGTGTATTCTTTTTTTTTTTTACTCTGAAACTGATAGTACTATTCGATATCTATGTGACATATAGCCAAGTATGCAACATATATGTATTTTGAGCTAAGTTTGCTAAGCAGCAAATATTATTTTCGCTTGAATACAGAAAGATGAAGGTATGCAGAATTTATTTTAGAGAGGTACCAATTATATCGGAAAAGAAAATGGTTGATATACCGCGATTGAAAAATTTTAAAAATATCTTGAACAAATTCCAGGTATGTTTGACAAGTTTATCCTCTAATTTCAATATTGAAGTTATCTCTGTGGATGCAAAGAGGCAGCGAATATTATCAATTACATATATATATTTCAATTCTTAGTCTCTTATCAAATTGAGAAGTGTTGTGATACTTATTTTCTCTAACAATCGATCAGATAGCAAGTGATCATGCATTACGACAAAAGCAGCAACGAGAACAAATTCGATATAATACCAGCGATGATCGATCGGATCAAGGATTCAACAGTTCAAATTGGGAGCAATCATCTGAACATGCATATTCCGAGCAGAATTACAAATTGGCAAAGAATAAAGTAACATATTTTAGATGAATTCATTAATTACTATATTAATTAAAACAGCTTAAAATCTCAACAAATAAGATAAATCTACTATTAATGAAATTGGAGAAATCTTGCGCGTTACAGCAAAGGCATTTACAATCATTTACGGTATCTGCTGGGAAAAACATTCGTAACAGTTTACCGAAACAATGGCTTACGCGAGTAAATGATACGCACGTGAACGTAGAAGGACGTTCAGCAACAATGTCTGGCATGTCATCTGTGCCACCATCGCCGCCAATGTCATCTCATAAGCCGCCAAATAGAACCAACAGTCTAAGAGTTCGTGGAATCTTTCAAAATATTCAGATATTTCATTCTCAAAATATTTAATGGAAAATTTTTGCACAGTTAAAATCTGTCATTGTTCAGATGATAAGTGTGAAACAACAAGGATTTTTCAATAACAATTTCCACCGGAACAATGTCAGCGACTCTAGGCCAATTTCAGAAAATGAAGCAAGAATAAGCCCAGCTGGTACACCATCCTCTTCTCACGGTTCTGTCCAACTTTGTTTTCTTTCCCCTCTTCATTTATTAAAAAATACTAGAATGATAAATTGAAATAACTGGAGTAGTAAATATGCAAAATAAGATAATTCAACAATTATGAAATTTTTTGAATCTCGCGATTTTTTGAAAATTGCGGATGTTGATGAAATATTTTCAAAATTTTTTTCTTAAAATTGCTAAAAAACGTTTTTTATTCAATAAATGCAAATAAAAAATGCAGTTTATTCATAAGTTTAATTCAACAGAATGATCTTCAGGCTGCATTATCCACGGGATATTATCAACGGGAAGCTACAAGAGAGCGATACCACTGGCGCAGATGTCGTCACTTTCCCCATCATTACCGCCGTCGAAATCGCGAAGTATTAGCAGTGAAACGGAAGACGATGATGATTCGGCATCTGTTATCGGACTCTATAAGCAGGTCAAGTTGCTGTGAAAATCAATCGTTCTTTATTTGATTTCTTTTCTGCAACATATTAATGTATCATCTGATATTATTATTATATCAGATGATATCATTTAATCCAAATAACAAATGCAAGATACTGGATATCTTATCTTTTATCATAAGAAATTAATTATTACATTAAAATTAATTTGAAATGAATTTCAGCAGAAATGTTTCAAAAATGAATACGTATACATTCAATGTCACAGTCTCATTAAATATTTGCAGATGACTTCAAATCATCTTGAAATATTGGAATATGCTTCAACACATGTGAACAAATTTTTCGTAAATCGTAATTTAATGGTATCAAAAATGAATTTACAAAAGTGACGAATTTTTATTTAAATTTAAAGATCGAAGTGAGATAAATTCAAAGTAAGATGAAAGTTATGTGATAAAATGAATATATTCTAAAATTAAAACGAAAATTTTCTAATTTGATAATATCTAGAGATGCTTTAGTTCAGATTAAAATTAAGCTTCAAGTTTCATTGCAAGAAAAAATTTTAGATTGCAATTGAGTGATTTAATCTTCGAATCAATGATGCCAGTCTTCTCGAAATGTTATACGCATTTTTTCAATGCATTTTTACCACATGATGGCTTCCTGAGTTCAGCAATCAATGTGATAGTAAGATAAATGGCAATAATTGTAAATGTGGCACTGATATGGATTATCAGTAATCAAACAACAATGCGCTTTCTCTCTTATTGCAGGCTGAGCCTTTATTCATCCACTCAAATCCAATAAAATCTGACCTTACAGTTGGAAACATATGGAATCCGCCGACACTTGTTGAGATTAGAGCAAAACAAGATGAGGTGTGAACGCTATGATTTACATTTCATTTTATTTGCATATTGTTCATCAAAACTTAAATTTTTCATTTTTGTTTACTGAAGTTTAAATGCTTAGTTCACATTTTTAACGATACATTCTTGAACATTACAAAGTATATGCAAAGTAAAATGACTTATTAGTGTGCTTGACTCATTAAAAAATTAGATATAATTTTTTAGGAGCAACGTATACTTCGACATACTCTAGGACATCGGAATGGCCAAAAATATCGTTTCTTAATTATTCCACGATATCATTTGCTAACATTCAAATCATTTGTTGCGAATCATCAAAACGTAAGTAATTGTCAGGTTTTTTCTCTTCCAACTTTACCTATAAATTATAATCGGAATCGGAATGTTGTAATGCTTCAGTGAAGTTTTAGATACATCATGAGTTTTATATAACATAAGAAACTTGCGAGTACTCAATGGAAATTACTTATTTGATATTTGGTTTATTTGCTATTTCCTTGTCTTTCTGATTGTTATTTAATTTTAACTTAAAGATTAATAATTTTAGGATGTCAGTGAAGAATACGAATTGAAGATATGCTTCATCTTATTACAACTTATCTATGCATTGAAATCTTTTCAGTTGAATAGTATTGAAGCGATTAGCGATGATTTAAGTGAATTCATCCTGTTGTGCAGGTACAAATTTAATGAATCAAAACTTCATTTACTGACCAAAAATTCAGAATTATTTGCTTTCTGCTATTTCACGAAGTTTTAAATTTAAAGCATCCAATTCAAATATTGTTTAGATATACTCGAACTAATCAAAAGATTGACAACATGGATCATTTACCAAGGGTTTTGCTACTTCAAGTAACTTTCTTTTGATTTAATTTCTTTAACATCTTATTTAAAATTTTCTATGACTTCATCTAGGTCAAATAATTTTAATCCCATAATATAATCTTAAACTTGATCTTTTGAAAGATAAAAGCTTCAGTGGTACAATATGTCATTCCCTGACAATAGCAATATCTATTCATACAACCTTTAAATTCCTTATTAATATGAGAATTGTAATTCTTTTCAAGTGCTCAAAGTTATGACAATCGTTACGCTTCATTTTTAGGAGACATTTAGAATGATGAAAAAGCCCACCACAGGATTATGTGACTATTGTCTCAAAATACTTGCAACAATGTTGAACCTAAACCATAATTCGCTAACAAATTTTACATACCCCATCCAGGTAAACTACCCACATTCGTTTCTAACACATTACCCTAATGATATGCACCATTCTTGAGATAACCGTCCTTTGTATTCATAACAATCACATTAAGCCTGTCCATCACATAGTATTTATACTTGAAATTCCTCAAATACTTGAAATTTGAAAAACCTCCTAAATCATGCTATAATTTTTAGGAATGCGCTAAAGCATTGCAACAAGACAAATCTAGTTCGTTGACAGAGGCAAAAGACGCATTAGAATTTGGGATTTTCGTTGGCCACGATGCTTCCTCGTTCAGCGATGAAGAAGATGCACAAGCCTGGATTGATTCAAAACGAGCCGACTATGTTAATTACCTGGTAAAATAAACTCCATACGAAAAATGATAAGTTCTAGAGCAACAATGAAGTGCTCATTGGGTACAGACGTGTTTTTGGTTTTAGAAAAGTTGGATTATTCTAGATCGCACGCTATCGACGTGAAATGGCATAGACGTCAAGCCTTACCACGCTACCACTGCCTCATAAATTCAACAGAAAATATTTTTAATTTTCAGTTCCGTGAAGTCGCTGATGGTTCCTGCTTGGTAAACGAAGTATATGAACAGTTGCGTCTGCAGTTCCTTCTCTCAACCACACCACAAACGCTGTTGAAAATGGTCGGAAATATGTACTTTCAAAATCTTCAAATAAAACAATAAAACTGCGCGTAATTCTGTACAGTTTGATATTTAAATAAGCCATGAATCCTTTCCAGGAAGTTTATGGTACCTACCACCACATTTAGCATATTTTACCGCACAAAACCAAATAACTGCCATAACCCCGGAACATTTATTCCCAGAACAGTCCGACTGAAAGAAATAATTTTTATTATCAGATAGCAAAACAAAACGAAAGTCAGTTATCACGAAAATGAACAAAAGAGGAAAGGATGACATCAGAAGGATGAAGCAAACAGAATGCAAACGTACGCAAAGGTCCTCCATAGCAACTACGTGAACTTAATCTCTCATGATATTCTTTAAATTCAATCCTTTCAAGAGATTACCGTACATCAACACCCACTAAGTTGCATTTAACCTTGGTTTTTTAACTTATTATTTGCAGAACACAAACCACAACAATCTTCTAGAGATCTAAAAAGATGGAAACGGAACCTCTCCAAGTAAGCAGACATTTACTGCGCAGTAACAAATGCAAAATTCTCTTATCGCAATTTAATAATGCCCGCTTCACGTAGTTTCATAAGTTTTCTTAAAATATCTGGATTTTGGAGGTGTTCACGTACTGCTCCAGGATCCTGACTCATTTGTTCCAGCAATAGCCGCATACCTGGATCCCTGAAAGTGAATGATATGGACTGAAGAAACTGTAAAAAAGTTATTGACAGTCAAACAAAAAATATGATGAAAACGAACTTGAGTATTTCCTGTACTTCTGGATCACGCAATGCACGTTCTCGTGCAGCATCCGGATCTTCATTATTGTTGCTCATTGCATTCATTAAACCATCACGAGCTTCCTGATTATTATTGTCTAATGCAAGCGCCGCTTCATATGCGCTCTGCGCCTTACCATATTCTTTCAGTGCGATTAATGCAGCGCCTTTCCTGATATAGGCTTTTACTGAAAAGAAGACAAATATTTCATATAAGCTGATATATAATAAAAATTATAGGATTTTCAGGTATAAATTACGACATATAAATATAACTTTCTACTGCACGATATCATAAGCTTACTAAAAGTAGGATCTTTCTTGATACACGTATCACAATCTTCAAGTGCTCGCTGAAATTCCATCAGTTTTGTGTAACAAGCTGCTCTATTTGAATAAAGGACAGGATTTTCGGGATCTCGCTTCACGGCTTCGTTATAATGCTTCATAGCTTCTGGGTATTTACCTTAAAGAGTTTTAGTACCATGAAATAAAGAAAACCTGAAATATTCTAGGTGTATGAGATAGACTTCTCCATATTAAAAAGTGTGTCCCAATGAAAAAAAAAATTGCAATGAAACAGTCAACGACTTTTGAAACAAAATACGGATTTATTCATGATTTCACATTACAGGGTAGATGGCTGCTAATTACTAAAGAAAACTAAATTCAAGGCATCTAAAAATGATGCAATGGTTACCTCCAAAATCCGAAGAAAACTAACCTCTCTTGAAAAGTTCGTTACCCTTAATTTTCTCTTTTTCCGCTATTTCTGGATCTATGTAAGCTAATCTTTCTCTCTCAGCTAGATCTTTCTCCAGCACTTTCTTTTTCTTTACTATTTCCTGAAATTTACACAACTATAATTTTATTTCTGTATTCCCATTACTGATAGCGAATTGGAGGAAAACATAAATGGCTGACACAGTCTCCAGGAAAAATAAACAGTATTAAATTCAATGTACAGCAAGCAACCAATATTAGGAGTGAATAACTGAAAGTCATAAAATCAGAAACCAAAAAAAGGAGTTTAGAAATAATGTCTCACCGGATCTCTATGTTCCGACAATGACTTGTCGAAATAGGTAAGTGCTTCTTTCAACTGATCCAATTTCAAGTAAGCATTTCCTATCCGGGAAAAGGCTCTGTAAAATCACACTTCATGCACATGCTAAAATCCAACTTGACCACAACTGTACAGAAATATCCTTATCTACATTTACATCTATCTGAATGGAGGCAGATATCTCATTTACTATCTTAAGGTTTTTGATATAGTTTACTTTGCAATCAGCGTATAGTCCGCTCGCTGTTCACGACCAATGTCCACTGCTTTCTTGCAAAGTTCGATACATTCGTCATACTTTTTCTGTTCGAAAAGCACCGCTGCAATAATAATGTAATATCTGCTGCATTCATCGTATATTATCTAATCCGTACTAAAGTTAATGATACTGCCCACCGACAAGATCATAAGAAAACAACCAAAAACACGAATAACTAAACACTCAAAGACATATTTCAAATTAGAATAAAGTAAAGCAGCTAGGAATTATGGTAAAACAGTTATACTATACAACGAAGCACTATATGTATATATATTAGCAAATCTAAGATCACTCAGTATAAAACACATCGACACTTCTAGCATTTTTAACACTGTAAAGTGCTACCAATCAAAAGCTTGAATTAATGAGACCATTTATCATAAAAAATGAATTTGAGCCTTGACTAAATGGAATTTATGCAAGTTTTTGATAAATGATTGCTTAAATATGTTCACCAAAGGATTATTAAAATAGAAAGCACATCAACAAAGATTAGTCCAAAATTCTCAAAATCACATCCTCCGACTAGCGCACTACTAAATCATTAGGTAGTAATAGCAGTAAAAGAAAATAAAAAGGATTTTCTTAAATTATAAATAGATCCCACCAGCTTTGTTGTTATAAAAAACAATACTCGTAGGATCAATCTCAATAGCCTTATCATAATGCTTTATTGCTTCATCGAAATTCCTTTCTTTATAGGCTGCATTACCGAGCTCTTTTTCTTTTAAAGCCTGCAATGCAAACCTCAATAGAGAGAACATATTGAATATTAAGTAAAGAAAAATTTACTCGACGATTATTGCCACAACAATCAGAAACAACAAACTACCTCTGCCATTATAGTTTACTGAGAACACTGCCTTTCACTATAAACACGTCCTTGTTTTAATGTCGCCTAAAAATTAGAAATTATATGACATCACGTGAGATCTGCAACCAATGATTATGAGATGTACAGCATAAATAACGTAAAAGTCAACACCTTCAGTATGACATTTATATATTTAACTATTTGGACAAATTTTGCAAATCGAAATGAAAGTTTTGTTTACTTCCGAATGTCTTATTATAATGGGTATTGGTATTTGTCACAAGAGATTTACGAGTGACAATGGACTACATGAAGAGATTCATCTCAATATGGATTCTAGTACCGATATGAGCTGAAGCCTACTGGTCAGGAAATCAATGGGCAAAGTGATTCAGAGCAATGCAAACATAAGTTTCTATTCAAAGGCAACATTTGATGTACAGTCAGGCAGGTGCAGTACCCATTACTAAGCCCATGGATACCTGGGAAAGAGTCCCCAATTCCCTAAGTCGAAACGTCACAAAATGTCGAGCAATCATCGAACACAACCGCCGAACCAATCAGCATAAAACCAATTCTGTATTCGAAATTGTTTGCAAACGCCCCCACCTCCGCCATTCCAGAACAATCTAGAAGCATACACAGTAGTCCGCAAGTCAATTATAAGACCCTTGCACACTGTTGCAGCATACGTAACGAATTAATAGCTGCGACATTCTCTTTTATGTTGTTCCACCGGGTCATGGGTCAAGGGTTATCTTGTTGCATTCTTTTTTTTTCTGAAAAATAAATCGATTAATGGGAGAAGAGACGAATGTTGCTCTAATTATGTCATTATAAAAGAGAATGATAAAAAGGGAATTCCAAAAAGAGAGATTCTACAAACTGGCGGAGAATGTGAAAACTTAGCAGTGAGATTTCCAGTTTAAATGCCGATTTGACAAGTAAGAAATAAGATTGTTAGTATCACAAAGGGAGAGCTTTCGGTTCAATGGTTAACAGTTGACGAACAATGTTTCCTACTTTGTCTTGCATAATTTCAAAATCATTGGAATTAGTTGTTGAAAATGAAGGACAAAACTATCGAAAGAAGTAATGAGTTATGCAGCAATTAGTTATGCAATAACTACCACATCAGACTGGTAAAGTAAAGTCTGATTAACTGGGATATTTCCACATATTGTGTAATACTCAGTTTCTGTTTGCAATTTCATTAAATAAACAGAAATTTAATAAAATGATATTGTTTGAATATTGTTAACAAGTTGTCCAGTATAGTTGCAAAAGTTTTAATAATTAAAAAAATTTTCATCTACTAGTAAATAGTAAAATTTTTCTCCCAAGGAATATTGGAATCTTTGAACGACGGCGTGTATTTGTCTCTATTTTCAATACATTTGCATTTTTCTTTCTCATATGGGAAGAATGGTGTTTTCGTTTCCTTCAAAAATATTGTACTTAATTCTGTACAGATAAAATTCCATATCGGCGATAATTAAACTATTTAATTCAAACCCAAATACATCATTGCAATTTCTGCATCTTTGCTTTTCGCTGAATTTGTTCTTCTTTTAGTCTGAATTATTTGAGTTATTCGAATTTCAGATGGATTGCGATAACCGATTGTTTATATTAGTGCTATCGTTTTTGGTTTGTTATTTCAGTATGGCACAAGCATCAACGGGCTTTTATGTTGATAATGAAAATGCACAGTCGATACCACTTTCTGTTAGCAGGTCTTTAAGCTTGCTTTTCGCTTCTTTTATTTCAGAGGTATACAAAGATTAGTAGATAAAGATCCACAGATTAGCTAATCTCAAACAGATTTAGTGTTTTTGAAAACTATCCCTTTGATAAATAAAATAGATTTCATCGAAAATTTTGATCATTTCGTCGGTATTATATCGGGTCTTTTTTATTCTTAACAGAACAGTTATCAAAATTCGTTGATATCCCTCCGAATTATTAAATATTCAAATTATGTAAGTATTATGGGTTGTAATTTGTGCAAATATTAATTGAGAATATAAAAATGATATGTGGAACATCGTTGTAATTTTTCACGTTATTCTGACAAAAAGTTTATTCCTCATCTCTTGTTTCTTCATAATACTTTTATTGCAAAGTAAGGTTGTCAAATAGTATCTCTCCATCCTGTGTCTCAAGCTGTTAATTCCTTCGGTTACCTAATTCTCATAGGTTCAAGAAACAATACATTTGCATTTTTCTTTCACGTCTATTAATGGCTTTTCAGACATGGAAGTGCGAGATTGGAGTCAAAAATATTAGAATTATTGGGAATTGGATATCCAAGACCGCTAGTTGTTGGTGTAAAGGATGATATAGCATCACGTTTTATGGCAGATTTATATCGAAACTTGGAGCATGACGTTGAGTTGAATCCTGCTTACAAGTATTGACACTTTCTTAATTAATTTTGAAATTAAAGAATTGATTTCAAAAAATATTAATTAAAACGTAAATATTGCTGGAAACCGTGGGTTTTGTGAGTACTGAGGGAAAGTCCTGAAAAATATGAGTACTGCACTGCATCTTTGAGGAGATGAGTGATTTGATCTAATTATATAGATAAAGAATCATCGGATACTAAATTCATTGATTTCTTTCTAGAAAATTTTTCTTCTATTTTGCATTGCAAATTTTTAATTATATGAAGAAAATGTTTGCTTTTCATTTTAGATATCTGGCTAGTGGGCAGTTATTGTCAGCAGATGAGAAAGAAACCATTGAATTAGGCGAAGCTGACACAATTGTCTCGTTCTTGCCACGAGGTTATGATTTTCCACTGGCTGAGATTATTTCTTAGGTGATCCTATAATGTAAATTTCCGAAACAAACTGAGAACATATACTTTATTTACCTTTCATTTTCCTTTTTCATCAGTTTATCTGTGTGCAATATCGTTAATCTTACGGTGCATATTCATATGATTTAACTTTGAGAATATTAAAGAATTAATTTTCTCATAGTTGAATCACTCTGAGGTGAATTCGTAATATATTATTGTTTGAATTTTCACATATTGCAGTGGGAGTATTTTTTCAGAGCAGAGAACAGCACCAAATTATGGGACAAGTTTGCAGTTCGATCTTGCTAATATACCGATAGGTGGGCAGCTTGTGCATGCTGAACTTCGAATATTTTTTAATGGTTCGATTAAACCACGACGCGTCTTCGCAACTATTCCGTATTCAAGGTTTATTGTAACAGTTATTAAAAACAACTAATAGTTTTCAGGATTTATTTATCTTTCCCTAGGTTCGGTGGTAGTATTTGCTTCTTAGTAGTATTATCTCTATTCTGCAATGTTTACTGCTTCGGACTTAGTTTCGTGAAAGATTCTGAACAGTTATAAAACTGAATTGGTATGACATGTTATGGAGCTGTACTGTATTAGAAAAATTTTACTTCTATTTTGTCAATGGCAACTTTTTCATGCGGCACTTGATAAAACTGCTTTGAAAAATTTTTACTGGTCTTGACAATCTCTTTTGCATAATATTTTAACTTACTTGTTTAGGGATCTGAGTTATACAACAACGATAGAGTCACGTATATCAGGCAGCGGACATTTTGTCATAAATATTACAGAAACACTCTTACGCTGGATTCATAATCGTTCGATTCTTAATATCGTAACTCTCTATGCAATCTCAGCTCACGGTGCGTTTCTGAAGATTTATGTTTAATCTTGGACAAATTTTTGTATGTAAAACAGCATAATTTGATCACGTTTCTGAAATGTAATTTTGGGCGCTTTGCATACTAAGAAAATATGATAAGTGGAAAAAATTGTTTTCATGAACTCGAATTTGTAAGTAGTTAATATTAAAATCTTTTGCATCTTTTTTGCTAGCTTCAGGAGAGAGGAAGCTCTTGGAAAATTTTGGTGAATGGCGTGGGTTTGGGATAGCTTCCTTTGTGGACGGTATAAATCATATCCACCAGCGCGTTAAACGTGACACATCTGATGAAACCAGTGCGTTTGATGATTATGGATATGGTTTTTCGGCAAGACCTGATCCACTTCGACATTCAGGCAGACTTTAAGAATTTTTTTTCATTTTTTAGCGTCAGTTATATATATATATATTTTTTTTTGCTATGTAGTTATTCCTATATTTGATTTGTTTTCAGCTTCTAATAAAGGTTGCCGTAGGCGAACACTTTACGTGGACTTCAAAGATCTTGGTTGGCAGGTGAATGCTGAACTTTTGTTGTTTAGCACAGCAGTTTGACCACAATTATGAAAAGTTTCGAGATGGCATTGGTCAATCGTTTTACACAATAAAAACTATGCTAAATGATTGGAGAGTTCGGTGATCTTTCTGATTTACAAATTTCTGTAACTTTTATTATGTACAGTTGCAACCTGCAATGATTTTGTAAGAATGCTATAGGATTGGGTTATTGCACCAGATGGTTACCATGCATATTATTGTGATGGCTTTTGTTCCTTTCCTTTGAATAATCATATGAATGCAACGAATCATGCTATTGTTCAGACACTTGTTCATCTCATCGACCCAACCAGGTTTGTTCATATTATGCATTTTAAGCATCTGTTAGTGTTGTTTTCATGAGCAAATTTTGAATTTATCGGAGTTTGCTGCCATTCATTTTTTCTGCTTTGTTTTTGTACCAGCTTCTTTTCCATATTATCAGACATGTAAAAAAGAGAAGGAACCGCATTTTCTTCACTTTTGATATTGGTAATGTAAATGTATAGTACTTAATACAGTGCAGTAAGTGAATACTTGTGAAAGTGCTGAAATTTTTTGAAGAAATAGTTACTGGAACACGGCGATTGTTATTTTTCTGCAGAATTGTGTACAAGAGACAGAATGAAAACTTTTATTTGAATAATTGTTGGTAAGAGTTAAATCCATGTATGGAAAGATATGTCATAGATTTTACACTTACCTAAAGTCGTGATTTGCAAGTCCAAAATTATCCTCTATTTATGTGATATAAGAATTTTTTATCCTTCGTGATTTGAACGATGTTCTTTCTCTGCATATCCCAAAAATATGTCTTAATGATTTACGTTTCGGAACTCGTCTGTTCTTTTCATTCCTCGAATTATATACTTTCATTCTGTTCTTTCTCATCTTAAAATTATAATCTTTTATTTACAGGACTTACCTTGCTTGCAGATGTTGTGAATTCCAGTTGATCTTTAAATGTAGACATATTTTCCCTTTCTATCAGATCGTATTTGCAGAACATCAGAAGCAAAATGTGCACCTTCATCGTTACGTTCAATGAAAATATTATTCATCGATAATGCTCAAAATGTGGTACTGAAACGCTACAAAGACATGCAAGTACGTGATTGTGGTTGCCAGTAGCCGCTATTAGTCATCAGTTCTTCACAATCTGTTGCAGAACTTTTCATCTGTATATATTACATATTATATTTAGTCTTTTATGTGCATAATTTTATTCTTTTTAATTTCTTTTTATAAACACTCCAGTTACTTTTGGATACCTTTCAGTATGTCTAAATCAAGAAAAAAAACTGGAAAATATAATAGATATTGTTTCTTCTTTTGAATACTCGGAAGATTTTGCTTTCCACCGGCAAATCATGACATCCTATACCATGTCACAAATTTCAAGGCCCAAACTGATCATTCAACCCTGAATAAAATATGATATCAAGTTAGTGTTATATAAGGTCAAAATATGTCTGAAACATAGCATTTTAGGTTAGACATCACACCTGAGTTATTTTTCGGAAGTTTTATGAAATAATATTACGATTCTTTCGCTGTACGTCAGTTCTTGCTTAATAGAAAATCTTTTAGAACAAAATGCGTTTTGTTTTAATTGATCAGATCAACAAAGAGTGTTTATAAACTTAAGGGCTCTTTTGTTAACTATTGTGTATATTATAATTTTATGCATTATAGTTATGTTTTTCTCCCAGGAATTTAACGTATAATTAGCATTTGTATTTCTACTTATGTATAATAATTGTTTACCTGCAATATCTCCATATATTACGGTTATTGTTGTTCTTTTATTAGCTTTTCTGAAACCAGTGATTAACTTTTCTATGCTTCTTTCGTACGGATCGGATGGGTTTATCTTTTGTTATTGCACTTTTTAAAATAATACTGCCAATACTATGCACTTCTTATATATTGTTATCATATTTTAGGTCAGCTTCATTGGATGTTATGTTCTCTTATTTGATTAATCTGACCATTTTGTCATACGTCGAGGATAATAATAAGGTTTTAAATTATACCGTATTTAATTGTTTGCAAGAATATTCCTTATGAATTGGAGGTTGCTGCATAGCATGGCGCTGTAATGGAATTTTCTTGTAAAATGAGAATAATTTACTGTTTGTTATTGTTTGTTAAAATATGTATCACTTGATGTTATCTTTCATACTGAATCATATGCTGTTTTAGATAAAACTTATATGCAGTTTTGCCTTCTACATGATTGCATCACAATTTTTCATATTTATATACATAACGTGATAAAACCAGTTGATAAGAGCTGGTTTCTAATTACAATTTCGGAGGATCACTGAAATTTCCTCTACCCTAATTGCTTATATTAACAGGTTATAGTTTTAAATCAACTTTGCTATCATCGTTCCCGTGGAGTTTTCATGGTTTGGAGATTTTTCTTCGGTTTGTTTTTATTGCTTTATTTTTTAAGTTAAGCGGCTATCATTTTGGATCGTTATGAAGCGATATAAGCGAGTTTTTCTATACTATAAGCTTGCACAGTTTTTGGCGGCATTGTACATCAGATGGTTCCGGAAAAGTCCAAGTCAGTACATTCGTATGCATCACAAAAGTCAACGAATTTCCATCAGAGGAAAGCACTGTCGTTATGGTTATCAAAGGTTTCTATTTTTTTCCCTGTTAGATTTGACCGGAAAAGTGGTCATCTTTCATAATGTCTTCTTACCAAAGATTGAATTAAAAGGATATTGGTTTTTACCACTTTGAAATTTTTTCATCTGTTAGCTCTATCCAACATATACCGTTTATTCATCACCGGTAAATGCATTAAATTGTTTTGTTCAGGAGATTATTGTAGCTTAAAAGTTTTAGAAGAATAGTAATCAAATTATCGCTATTAGCCAGAACAATTACTTAGGCGAATTGATGTCAAGAAAGTTGTTACTGGTTAAAAAACTTAGAACATGATAGTTTGAACATAAGCAGTCAATTCTGTTACAAAGTAGAAGAGTATAGATTTTTAATTCTATTTGTAACCTTGAAATTCTTAATTTAATAATGGCTTTCGAGATTGTTACTAACTGTAATTTATCACTTACTGCATCACATAGTTTGATGGTATGACATGGTTATTTACTAATTTTTTTGCTATAAGCTATTTAATCATTTCATTTAATCTACTACTTGCTTTGGCATAACTTCAGTTTAAAATTTTATTTCTAATTCCAAGTCTCGGAAATAATTTTACAGTTTCGTCTTCGAAGCTAACAGAGAATGCTGTCAGTTGATTTAATTTAAAAATTTCCCGTTTTGTATTTGCGAATATTTTCAGTTCTGGAACAATAATATGGATCGGTTGTCGTTATGCTTTTCTAATTACAGCTAATAAAAAGGATGTAAAAAAAATTGTTGTTAAAAATCGTAACAACAATAATCAAAAAATGACTATATATCCTGTCGAAATATATCCAATACTATGTGATGAACCTGTTGCTTTCATCGATGAACTTAGTGCATTTAATCTTTCCAACAGAAAGTTTCATCTTGACGATATATTAATTGAGGTATCTTTTTTGCATTTATTTGCATACTTTAATTTATTTATAGATTCCTAGTGTCATCATAACTGCTTAGTCAATTGGCTTAGCATTTCACTGGTCATAAGAGCTTTCATCACTCGAGAAGAGTTGCTGATTATATCAGTTAAACTACTTCCATTTAATTCATCCTTTCAAATTCATAATTGTATTTCGTAGGAAGTCAGTCATGTGTTACTTATCTAAATTCCATGTGATATGTGAGTTTATTTGACTTCGAGAATTATATTTATGATAAGTTACGATCTAATTAATTGAATTGAGAAGATTCATTTCTTAATAATTGCTTCTTTATTATGTTTCTAAGCTATTTGAACTATTATTTGATGAAAAATGATGCAGTTTTAATCATTCCCAACATGTGTTCATATCAGATCATACCGTTTTCTTTTTTTGTGCCCACTGCGATAAATAAATCTTTTTGTTGTATCATCCCATTCGATTTTTATAATAAAATAAAGAAGATATTTTCCCAATTTTTCGAAGCAAGAGACAATAATTAATTAAGCTAAGCAGCAACTAGGATCGCAGTTCACATACTACTGCTAGTATAATAACATTATTTCTGTAGCCTCGTTATATTCCATAAAAAATGGCAATTTTTCTTTTTTTTTAATTTATTTTTAGACTTCTTGTTCGTCAGATATTGTCGATGAGGCAGAACCATGTATTTCGTGTGGTGTTCACATTGCCTTAATTATTACATCTTTTTACGATCCATTATCTGATTATTCGGATGAACTTCGAGAATATTTTCAAACACCAAGGTTTATCTTTTTGGTTATTCTTACTTTTTCTTCTTATCCAATTATCAGCAGAAATTTTCATTATATATCATAAGTTGTTATTTGGTGTGAGTGGTCAAAAAATTATGATCAAAAGATCATAATTTTTTAATGTTTCCGTTGCATCAGTTTAGATTTAAATATGCATTTACCTGAAATTGCAAACTTCCACGAATCACCACCGTTAATACTTCCAAAACTTTCTAATTTACTTCCTGATTATAACTCTATTCTAATCTCTTAACTTTCTTTATGTTAGATGAATATCTGTTTGCTTTCATCATATAAAATATATGTATGATCTTAGGAAATTTCACTTAAATTCGTAAACTCATATATTCTTCAATTGATGTAATTCTTATGTAAATAATTTGTAGGCTGGTTTCGGTGGGCGATATCATTGCTGTTCATTGGCGTAAACCATGGAGCAGAAAAGCGAAAGAGATTTTTTTCAAAGTATTATAATACTTTCTAGGATAAACTCTTTATCACCGCTAATTTCTGAGAGTGTAAATGAGAACTGAATTAAATGAATAAATTATATTGGCTGTTTGGAATTGACTTCTTTAGGAAAGTTTAACTTTTATTTTTTTATAATTTTTACTAGTGATCTCTTAATTTTATGCAAGTATCATATCTTCAGATTCTTTATTTCGAGGATTCGGAGGGACTGTCGGAAGCTATCGTCGATTCACATAATACAACGTTATATCAGGTCTTATTATATTCAGTTTCTCTTGTATGAAGGAGGAAATAATTGTGCATTTTCCATTTTTTAGATTGTTTTTAAGTTTTTTTTCTCTTCTTTGTTGTTAAGATTTCGTTTCCATCTAGTAAAATATTGATCAACGAACTTTATAACTGTTTCATATTTCTGTCTAGTTAGATTTTAGTTATTTCTCTGCGATTTTACTGGTCTTTCTTGTAACTACGAATTCTTAAATATATTCTTAGGGCTCTCTTGTTTTTCTTAAAAAATTTGATTTACTCCGGATGTCATTTAAAATATTTTACAGGATAAGGGGATTTATGACAGAATACCATACAGTGATATTACGTGTTACGTGCCGGAACAATTCCTAGGAATAGCGCGGCGAATTTCTTCTCTTATCGAAGCTAATTGTAGATTGAAAACATCTTCGCCAACTCTGATCATACTTCTTAGTGGTTCACCTGGTTCTGGAAAAAAGTTATTCCTAAAATACTTATCTTCTCTAACACACCTGGATGTTTACTTTTCCAATTGGTTTGATATTTGGAATGGTGCATCTGCGATTTATGAAACAAATATTCGTAATGCTTTTGAAAAAGGTTTTTTCGTTTTTTTTTTTTTGATTACATTATTCAACTTCATAAATGTCTTTTTTGATAATTTTTTTCTTAAATCAACTTCAAATTCAATTTACTAATAAGAATATTAATTTAGACAATTTTCAGTTGCTTATTTCTTAATTCGTTTTAGCTTCAACAAGTAATTTCTCGTTATGGGCTCTTTTGAATGCAGATTTACTTGGCTACGACACAGATGGTGCCAAGCAAGGTGCTTTAAATTTCTCCACTTCCAACAAACTTCCCACTAACTTTTTTTTCCTAATTTTATTTTTAGTTAAATTTAGCTCAACACAAAACTACAAGCATACTTCATTGCAATAATTACATTCAAAATGACTTCTTTATTTCAAAATTAAATGATAGAAAACATTGTATGTTTATCTCATTTTGAGAGAATAAATCAGCGATAGATTAGCAGTGTCTGCCATGGAGTTTTAACTGAAGTTCTTATTATCTTATTAGGTTACCTGAAATTCAATAGATAAATGTTGTATTCGAAGGGTGAGGAAATTGTTGAACTATGTATGAAAAGTGAAATGAAAGAAAATTTTCAGGTTAGCATATGATTATGTTACTAAACAGTTCTGTTTCATCCTTAAAATGATAATTATCTATCATTCAATTAATGGTTATTAGCTGATTTCTGCAACTCATTTTTTCCAAGTGTTGGTGACTTTAATTGCAAGTCTGATTTTTTTTTCAAATATTTTCAAGCAGAATTCTGTATGTTACAGATGCTCGAGGGTTGATATGTTTAACGAAACTTCTTAAAACCTGCACCATACCTGCCATATTTCTGGTTTGTAATTGCAATAAATTATCAACCCTACCGATTTCATTACGCTCTTTAATTCTTTATCATTTCCAAATTCCGTTACTCACCGAAGAAGATCGAAAATCTATAATTATGCATGAACTTGATGAGCCAGATCTCATCGATATCGCTACCATCGGCCATCAGACAAGCGTAAGTTGTTCTACATTCTTTTTTTCTTGGGCCCATCCATTTTATAATTTTTGGCATGCTTCAAATTCAAGTTTAGCATATTTTTTTCATAGATTTTTTAGCATACTTATTTATAATCCTAACATCAAATTCATCGTTTAAAGAAATTTGAACAACAATAAATTGCATGGAAATCGACGATATCTAAAACTTGGCAAATTTCAGGGATTTACTTTATCTGATCTGCATGCTCTTCTGTCGGATGCATTATTTCGGAAAGATACTACAAATTCGTGAGTCTTTTTTTGATGCTATTCAGGTAGGAGCAGTCAGATTTCTCAAATACTCGGAATTCATTTTTGCAGACCGAAACTAAAAACTGAACATTTCATATGGGCGATTGATACGCGTAATAAGAGATTAGCTGATAAAGTTGGAGCACCCGCTGTAAGTTATCAATTATTAGTTTTGAATTTAATTTGAAACTTTATAATTCAACTGAAATACAGTTTCTTTAGGAAATCATTCTTTAGGAAATCACAAAAGCAAATCCAACTTTTAATACTTTGGAATATTGATTGTTTACAAATATTAATCGGTAATATGCGACGTTGACTATTTAAGGACGAGGATTTGATAAGCAAATCAATTAATGTAAAAAAAACTTACTGGAAAGAAAAACCTTTAATTTCTTAAATTTTTTAAAATGTTGGGCAAAAGTTTATAGGTTTAGAAATGTGTTAATTTAAAACTACAATTTCTCTATAATTTTATTCCTAGACAAATTTATAGATACCAAAAGTGACATGGGACGATGTTGGTGGTTTAGAGGATGTCAAACAAATTGTTATTGAAAGTTTAATTCTGAATTTGCAAGGGAAGAAAAATATGAAACGTAGTGGTGCTTTGTTGTACGGTCCTCCTGGCTGTGGTAAAACACTCATTGCTAAAGGTTTGAGTTTCATTGTTAGAATCGCTAATTCTGAAACTCGTGTTGTACCGTATTAACTTAGAAATTAAAACTTCTTTCGAAATTGAAAAGTTATGAATTTTAGTTTGTATCCTTTCTCACATAGCTATAGTAAGTTCATATTACAGGTCGATGTTGTTTGATGATTCTTTGACATTAAAATATTGAAAGTGTTGTTGATTACTATTTTGCAGCTATCGCAAATCAGTTTAAGATAACTTTTCTAAGTGTAAAGGGACCTGAACTACTCAACAAATATGTTGGCCAAAGCGAAGCAAATGTTCGCAAAGGTAATGTGCTTTTTTACCAATCTTAATTATGCATAATTATTCCTAAATCACATCACGTATTATTATCACGATAATAGAAGTATTGTAGATATTTAAAAATTGCTTGAATCATTTCTTATAGTGTTTGAGAAAGCGCGACTGGCTGAGCCTTGTGTGTTATTCTTCGATGAACTCGATTCTCTTGCTTCCAAACGAGGTCGTTGCGGTGATTCTAATCGTGTAGTTGATAAGTGTGTTTATCAGCTATAATTCAAGATCAACTGTCCTATAACTTGTTTGTCAGCTATAATTTTTGTAATATTATGTCGTCGTCATTTGCGCTATCAATTTCATACTTAATTTCAGCATTGTATCACAATTGACTGCAGAATTAGATTGCTTAGAAGATTCAAAAATCTTTGTTTTGGGTGCTACAAATCGGCTTGATTTGTTAGATTCATCGCTGTTGAGGCCAGGAAGGTAATCCGGAAACTTATATAATATTCTGTTATAATTCGAGACTTTTCTACATACCCACTCGTTGTAACAAATGAAAGATTCATTTCTTCTTATTCTTTTTACTCGTCCTTTATTTGTTTAAGGTTTGACAAAATCATTGAAGTAAGTGGAACAAGGGATGTTGTAACACGTGAACGTATACTTCGTGCAGCTAGCAGGAATATAACATTTGCCGATGATGTTGATTTAAAAGAAATTGTATGCCATTAATGAGTTAATTTATCTTTAAAATATCACTAACAGTAGAAATTAAAATTGATAACAGTTGTTGACATAATTCGTGATACTGTGAATGTGATAGCAGTAATAGTTTTTAACAAAGTATGTTTGAAGTAATTTTGTTAACATAATCTGATGGCTTTTCATTAGTTTTGGATTCATAATTATAGCTATTTATCAAACTTTAGGTACGTTACTGATGTGCTCAAATTTTTTGGTGAAACAGCTTATTTCAATTTTTACTTTTTTTTTTTAAAAACTTGCTGTTTAGGCAGCGTCATGTGGTCATTTGTCGTCGGGAGCAGATTTACATGCAGTAATTTCCCGTGCACAGATGGATGCAATACGAAAGCGCATTGGAGCTATAGAAACCGGAATGGCACTACCTGAGGAACAGCTGTTAATCACACAGGATAATCTCAAAAATGCAGTAAGAGAGGTTAGTTTTTCTTGAGCTGTTTTCCTGATTTTAGAATAAAGGTGAACTTGATTAATTAACATTTGATTTGATTATAAATTCTTTTGATGTTTGATCTTTTAAACTATTAAAGAAAATTATTGAGCTTTTGAAAAGTTACCACCAGAACGTAGAACTCTATAAGTCAATAATTAAGAAATTACAATAGCATTCCTGCGGAAAAATGATACTTTTGCAGATAACTCCATCGTTTGGCGCAAATTGTAGACAGTTACATGGACTCTAAGCTTCTGATTATTTTGATATAAAGACTTAGACTTTTTTGGTCCCCGAAAAATAGCAATATTATCTTCATTTCTTCACGAAAAATCGTTGCATTAAATTGTGTTTTCTGCATTTTCATTTACTTTGTCACATCCTTATTTCTTTTTTAAAAAAATTGTGTTACTAAAATTGTTTTAGCCTTCGATCTGGTGCATATTGCACTCTGCCCATGTACTCTGATCATTCTTATGTAATATGTTTATAATAATTTTCAATTGTTGGACATTATGTACTAACGTATAAGTGCATATATTCTAATCGATTTTGCTCAGAACTTATTTTTTGACCTCCTGAAACTTACTGTTAGTAAGATTCCTGTTATTCCTTCAAACATCTTAAAGTGGGCACCTGCTCGTCAATACCTGTCCACATGATTCCTTCCCAGAATTTTCCAATTTGTCATTCATATCAAATAAACTAATTGCGAAGATTACTTTTTTTTAATATTTTTGATTGTTAATGAACAGGTGAACGATAAATTTACATTCATCCGTAAAGAAATAATAAATGACGGATGGTGTAGTGCTTTTGTCTCAGTGATATTACAATCATAAATAGTAAACTGATTAGAATAACTTAATGGAAAGTTAGTCATAGAAAGAAACTTAATAATAAAATAATAGAAAGATCAATATTTAAACGGGAAATGAAGTGAAATCACTATACATTTCCAAAAAGTTGTGCAACAATTCTAGAATTTCATTGTGCAGAAATATCTGCTATAAGCTGAATAAATTTATTTGTGGGAAGGCAGTCTCATTTAACTTATCTACTACTTAATTTATCGGTAATTGCTGTGATTAGGCATCCTGATTGATTAATTTGAGCAGTAACATTAAAGAAATTGCACATAAATATTAAATATTTTGAAAGATCTATTACTATGATATTTTTCCTTCTGCTAAATTTAATCTGTTCAATTTTAAAATCTTCGCTTTTTTTTAAATTCACAGATGGCAAAATTGATCATCTGAAATACTTTACGTAGTAAGAGAGGGAATTGATCATTCATTTCCAATCAATTTTATATTAAATTTTAATGCGATATTTAACATGCATGATTTTCAGTGATTTTCCAGTTTCTCTAAAGATAAAAAGTTTATTTAATTTTCTATTTTTATTATTATTATTTTTTGATAGCATCTGGAAGTTTCTATACCTTTCAATTTGTTGAGGATAGGTCGCTGTAACATTTAAAATATGAGAAAATTATTTTATTTTTCATTTAGAGGATGATATAGAAGGAAAGTTAGTTCATTATATAACTTTAATTGGTTGATTCTATCATAATTACATTCAAGTATTCCTTTTCAATTTTTAATTACTGATACTTTTCTATTGTCATTATTCACCTTTTTTAGATTCCTTTTTTTAAAATTTGAACACTTTCAGTTTGTTAAGTTCCTTTTTTTGTAATGCAAATTGGTTGTTACCAAACTATTCCATTTCTATATTTATTGCTATTAATGATTGCATGGAAAGATGGAAATTATTGCCATTGATAATTGCATGAAAAGATGGAAATTTCTTTTTTGTTGTATATAAGGTCATTTATCTTTTTTTGATTAGAAAGAAAACAAAAAGAGATGAACTATGAAAAGGTCATATCAATTAATTTTTTCCTCACATATTGTTTCATCGTAATCAAACTATTGCTAATATTTTTTTAAAATTTAATAAACTAACACAAAATAATCGTTTCACTTTTTGATCTTTTACTCATATAAGTAATTTGATTTTTCTTGCTTTTTTCTTTTTTATTTTATGGAGGCAAGAACATTGCAATTTAAGGAAAGGCAAAGAACTCAAAAAAGAAAAGAATCATTGAAGTCTATTTGTTTTTTTTTTTTTGGCAAAAAGAGAACTTTTAAGATAAGGGTGCTATTAATTTTAATTGACATTGTTAAGATTATTTTCATCACTCACATAAAAGCTTTCATTTGTTTGTCTAAATGACAGTGGCAGTGAACTGTCACTTATTTGAAGTTAGACGGCAAATTTTTTCGACTATCGTAAATGAATACTTCTACATATTAATTTGACTCTCAAAATTTGAAGAGAGGTCATAACAGTGACCGTAAAATGATCATTAAGTTTTGTTGCTGTTGAAGGGAAACATAAAAGAGAAAGAAGGATTAAAATATGCAGCGAAAGTTTGACAATTAATTCATCATCTTAGATACTTTTTGCCAGACGAGTTGTACTTTCTAGTCTAATTAATAATACTCAAAGATAAGGTTTTTCAAATAATAGCATCAAATTCTTCATTATGATCTAAAGCTAACGATGATTTTGACATGGATAAGTATTTAAATTGAAAATTGAGACTCATTTCATTTTGTGAAATACTAAGTCTGTCAATATCTAACAAAATTGCATTTGTTAAATATGAACTTTGGATGAAATAAAGTTGCTCTGAATGAAGGAGCGCTAACAAAACAGGAAACAAAATCACCAAATAGACATTTATATTATCACAAATAGAAGAAAAAATGACAAAATATTTATTGATCTTCTTAGCAAAAAAGAAAAAATTCCATTTCGCTAAATTCATTTCATTTCAATGAGAAATTTTTTATCTAATTAAATTTTTACATTTAATTATAGTTATACGAAATAACTAATTAACAACTAATAGTAATTATACCATTTCTAGAAGAGAATGCTATTGTTGAAATTCTCGTTTAACTTCCGCCCAATTCAAGAATACACGTTTAATCACTAATCATTATCACTATTTAATGTTAAAATTAATGCAATGGAACGTTTAGTTCATTTAGCTAAAGCACTACAATTTAATCAAAAAATGGGTCACTCGAAGTATTCATTTAATATAAGGCTAATGTGACATCACTTTAGGAAGTTTTGAAGATAAGTCGAGTCGAGGACACGTCGCCTTGCACATTCCCGTAATCACACATCTTATTGAGTATGCGTGATATGCGTGACAATTGAAGCTCAGATAGGCGTCAACTGTTACGCAGCTTAAGTACTCTTACACTTTTCTATTAAAGTTAGACTAAAATTATTGCTGTCATTTCTTATCAAAATTATTTATTGATCAATTTGACAGTTACAGTCCACTAATTAATCATATTACATTATGATAAATTTATGTCATACTTACCGTTTGAACAACTTTTTGCAAGTTAAACACAAACTGAAATTGCAAGTAAACTTTAAGAAACATTCAGTTCCAATTTAAATTAATTTGAAGGATTTATAAGTTATTTTAAGATTATGATTTCCTTTAAAGTATACAACTTTCTAATTCAATTGCAAGAAAAAAAAAATAAGTGAATAATATCCAGTAATTTCGTGCAATTTCGATTTATTGTTTTTGAAAAGTTTTCCAACAAACCGTAAATCAAAATGATTAAAGAGTTGGAGACAAATTTATTTACTTTATTGTAATAGAGAATGCTTGATGACTATTTGTTACTTTAAAGTTAAGAAAGTTTCTTACAATCAAAAAAATTTTTATGGCTTTAGCAAAATTACATCAAATTACATCAAAATTACATCATAAATTAATTATTACAAGAAAAAAGGCATTAAATAAGAAAATCTACTGATTAATTGAAGACAATTTATTTATTTTGGTGACAATATTACTAACTTTATGAAAAATTCACTTTTATGTAAGTAATAATTTCATAGTTAAATATTTATGTGTAAATACTACTTATTGCTATTTGTTAACATAATTAGCATTTCGAATCATTTCTTCTCTTTAAGAAAGTAGTGAATTTTTTGGAATTATGACAGTAGTATGTTTAATTTTTTTCTTTCTCATAATCGTTATTTTTATTATTATTATTGTTTGGCTGAGAAGTCATGTTTTTAAATTTGAAGAATTTTAAATATTTAATTTTTGAGCAAATAAAACACTTCATATTCCAATTTGATTTTCAAGATGTTATTTGTAATTCAATGTGAAGTATGCTTTTTTCATTTCCATAGAATATATTACTTCATGATAATCTCTTGTCTGACCTGAATTTTAGCCTTAATATTTCTTTTTTTTTTGCACAGCTCAAATCATTGAAAACCACTTCTCTCTTTGAAATCAGTCATTGCTTCTTTTGGATTTTTAAAACGTTTAATCAAAGGTTACCATCATTGGTTGAAAGTAATTTCTGGGTTACAATGTTGACCTCTAACGTCAATTCCAATTAATCACAGATATTGCTTGCATTAGCAGATTAACACAGTTATTTAAAATTTTTCATTTTAAGTATCATACTGGAAAACTTACTCAGAAATAGTTTGTAAGTTTTTTCTTTTGAATTTTTAACTTTTTATTGAATTCATCACTGCACATATCACAATTTAGCAATTTAACTGTTACTTGGATTGTGTGATATTAATAATAAGCAAATAATATTTCATTAATTCTAGACTTATTGACTAGTTAAGAGAATAAAATAAATGTTATCTCTGTTTTTCATACTTTCACATTTATATTTCAGCGTCTTCTTAACATTTTAGTTTGACTGACTTTCTTCAGTGAAATCGACAATACCTGCAATTAATAAAATTCTACGACTATGTTTAAACAACTGAAAGTTAATTTTATTGAGGAATTAAAAAAAAACAGAGAAAAAAATGAAAGCATTATAGAAAAGAAATATCGTCGTATCATTCTTTCAGTTATAAAAGAAATAGAATGCTCTTTCCGTATTTATCCTTTCGGTTATAAAAGGAAAGGAACACTTCCGTATTACATATTATCTGTCCCTGTTATCCTTTCATTCGTTCGAAAAAGAATTCTTCGAGATTCATCATTTATTTCTATATTTGAAAGCTTAATATTCAATCATTTTTAATTCAATAACTGATTAATCTTTAATTGATGAATGCTAACAACTATTCTAGAAAATTTAAATTACAGCAGTTATTGATATAACAGATAGAGAGTTAAATTATCCGAATGAAATTGTATGAGTATGAGAAATCGAGAAATATTGCCCGAGAATATCAGTCGAGAAATATCGCCGAAGAATATCAGTGTGTCCTGAAACGATTGATAAAGCATTCCTTCCGGTTGAATTAATTTCAGACTTTCCTGTGGTCACAAATGCGCACATTGTATCCTTCCTTCTCACCTAAACCAGTTTTCTGCTCTTTTTTCTTTTTTATTTGTTTGTATTCAATGCTACATTGTTAACAATTGATGAGTGGGCGCAAATTCCATCCAATCACACTGAAAACACCGAACGTTGATTTAAAATTAATGCTTTGTGTTAAATTAGTCGTTGTTCGTTATGATCGTTAGATAAATACAAATAGAATGAAGCAGAAATAAATGAGAGAGGAAAAGAAGTGAAAAGAGAGCTTTTGGAGTTTCTCGAAATAGAATACCAAATTAGAAAAAAAAAAAAGAGTTGAATAGGAAATGAAGGATTGAAATTCATTGGAAGAAATTTGAAACAAATATGGTTGTGTGAAGTGGAACGTTTTTTCTTTCCATTTTATTGAAATTTCAAAATGTTTTAATAAGTCTGCTCATTTTCACTTATTATTTCGTTACAATCAATTTCACGCTACCTCCATTCTGAGATTTCTCTTTTCAGCTCTTCTCCTTTCAACAATAACTGCAAATGAAAATTTCAATGGAATGAAAAAAAAAACGTTCATTTCACACAACGAAATTTGTTTCAAATTTCTTTCAGTGAATTCCAATTTTTTAAACTCGATACTTTATTCTCAGATTTTTTTTGAAAAATAGAAAAAGAACTGCTAAAGGTATAAACTGAGTTTAATTCGATAAAAAGCAAACAACTAGTGCAAGTTGTATGGAATGTTTGCATGCATCCAACATGTGCAAATTACATGCACATCTGACCTGCATGCTTTGCATGCATTCAGTTTATATTGTATGAATTATTACTATTTCTGTGTTATCACTAGCAATAGTGAAATTTTTAATGGTTTGATAATTTAGTGATATTTACTAATGTATTTCATTCATTATTTGTTATATTATCATGATATGAAATCCATTAATTGTTATATTATCATGATATGAACTGATTAATCATATTTCTTTTACAAAAGTGGATTTTTAAATTTATTTTTTAACATTATCAATTTATTTACCGCAACAAACCGAAATGAATTTGCTAAATATTTCATTAAATACCCATTGAACTTTAATCGCTCAAATTTTTAGGTTTCAATTAAAAATATGACTGCTACAAAAGGGAAACATATTAAATTGCAACATTTCATTATGATTAGTCTTTCATCGTCAAATGAACAAATTTTTAATTTTTGTTATTTTCTTATTTTTGTTTTGAAACTTCAACTAAAATGAAATTCGTCGCATCATATCTCTTTAACACTTTTAGTAATACTTTTCAACAATGTAAAATCCGACATGACAACTTTTGCAACTTTGAAAAGTAAACATATTATGCATAATGTAAGTTAATATTCATAGAAATCCATTCACTATAACAGTTTTAATTCGTTTTCTTTTTCTCATTTCTATGGTAAATATCTAAAAGAGTTGAAAATTTACGAATAAATTTACCGTTTGCTTCATTCCATTTATTAATTCAACTGTAATACTTTCATTTCCTTCCATTATCTTTTAAAATCCTTTTCAACAAATCGTTTTGCTTCGTATGGTCAGCAATGGAAATATTTAAGATTTCAACATTGACAGAAAGAATTTCAACAGTAAACGTTAGACCAGTTTAATTGTTAGTAAAATATCAGAAATTAATTATTCATCAGTATCATACATCAAAAAGTTACCATCAGCAAAAACTGATTGATTAAAACTTCTATACTATACGTTATGATATCAATTTTAAAGCAAAAGAATGGAGAATACTTTTCTTTCTAAAGTAATTTCCTTTTAGTTACTTCTAGAACTTTCAAGTATCATTGATAAATTGATTTATTATGTATTAGTATTTTTGATTTACTGATAAATATATGCTTGGCATATAAAATTTATTTCAAATAAGAAAAAGGATGGGTGAAAAATGAGAACTGAAAAGTCAAAAGTGATAATGAATCACATCATTCACACCAATAAATTGTTCGTTTTTGTCATTCTGAGATAAGCATTTCTCAGGTTGACCTACTAAATAGTAAACAATTTTGGCCTTTGTCAGTTATTGAATCTTTTTGTTTGTTTAATTATATCTGTTTGGTTAATAAAAATTAACAGTGTTAGCCATTTATACATAATCTCAATGATTGTTTATTATCATTTTCATCAATTTTTAACTTTTTAATCTTTGTTAATTCATGCTACTATAATTTCTACGTTTAGCTATTTAATGAAGAATTTGTATCATAAATCATTCGATTTAATCCTATTTCTTAACTCTTTTTCGAATTGAAATATGTAATGTGAGAGTGACAGAAAGGGAATGGTAGAAGAGAGAGATGGAAAATGATGAGAAGGGCAATGGGGCGGAAAACGGAAGAGATGCGCTCGAAAGAAAATTAGAAAGAAGTTAATGAAATTTGTTATCAGTCCTGTGCAATGCTCCCTCCCTTTTCGTGACCATTTGAAACATTGTCATTGTTTTGACCATTCTAATCGTGGCCATATGTCATTGTCCTCATTTGAGCTGCTTAAATCTCGAGGATATTGCAGACTTACTTACTTCAATGAATAGGCTTACTTTTCAAAAATTTCAATTTCTAATAGGAAAAAGAGATCCTATTTCGGTCTTATTTTTTTTTTTTTATTATTTAAATGACATTTTCTATTTTAATATGTATACAAGTGATCTCACTATGAAATTCATAGAGCAATCAATATGAAATTAAATTAAACTTTGACCTTTTTTTTTAAAAAAAAGGAGAAAAAAATTGTTGGAGGCGATTTAAACAAGAAAGAAAAGAAATGATAGTACTTCTAGAAGATATCACTTAATAGAAATTAGATATAAACGATTGTTAATGGAAGTTCAATTGTGATTGATCCTATACTGATAATAACAAAAAAGCTTTTTATCAAACATTTTTCAGTAAGTTTTATTATCAGTGTTGTTGCTGCTATTGTTACTATTGATATATGATTCTGTATGAAAAGTGATAACATCAGTGAAACTAGACGAGTCATTTCGGGTTGTCCTTGAAGTCATCTTGGCCTCAATTTGTTGTGTGTGTGTATGTGATAATATTTCGATTCTAACATACATATATGTCTCCGTAATTCTTTAGCCTTTCCTCCTATATCATTCAGTTTACTGACAACAAGGCGCCAATCACAGATTATCACTAACATCGTCTCATTATCATCACTGGTACTATTATCGATAACACTACTTACTATATTACTATTATTATTCTATTACTATTACGATTACCTGAAAACTGGAAAAGTATTATTTGTGAGTGATAATTGTCTTTTAAGCTTTTTCAAATTAGTTTCTTATCCGAAATTAGCAAACAACGATTTCTACTTTTTCTTCTATAGCAAAAGCATTCAGCAAATATTGCCTGCCACTAAGTGCGGTCAAAATACTTTATAATTCGAAATTATTTTATTATATGAACTGCAATAATTCAATTAATCTTTGATTACTATGTTGTGCAGAAAGAGAAGCAATCAGATTAGATCACACTTCACACTAACACTGATAATTTTGATAACTGTTGCACCGAATGCTGTTTTGGCTGAACGAAGTTGCTTCACAGCAAGCCAAATTGCTGGTATCATATTTGTGACATCGTTTACGACATTCTTCGCTGTTATTGGCATCGCAATGCTACTATGGTACTTGTATCGAAATCGAACAATTGATAAAAGTATGATATTTGCAATTTTAATTTAATCTGTTATTTTAGAAATTTGAAAATTCTGAAGAATCTCAGACTTTGTGCATTTTAAAAATTGTAAATTTCTTCAATGACACTTTTATATTTTTAAATGTTGCAGTGCAACAAACTTTTAAATGTAACAAAGTGCAAAAAAAAATATGAAAAAATTAATTAAGTGTTATTAGTTCAAATGTAGTTTTCCTCAAAAGGTACTTTTTTTTCGGATTTTTTAGAGGAGATTTTAGGTACATTCAACTTTTATCAATTCTCTGAGTAATTTAATACAAAATTCTAGCTAAAAATAAAAATTCTTGAAATCTATCAAAGTTTAGTAGCACTTGTTAAATAAAATAATTGTTTAAATAAATGAGTGGTACTTGTAAAATGAGTGATTTCATGGCAGAATTCTTATCTTTTCTTCATTCTTGAAAATAAAATCAAACTTGAAGTGAATTATATTCATTCAAGTCATTTAAAATCTTTAATCTTTTTTGCAAAAAGTTGATCATTGGCTAAAGAAATTTGAGAAATATTTGAAAGAAAGACAAAAAAGAAGAAATTATAAAATTTAATATATTAACTTGTGCAGTAATTTTTTTCCATTTTTTAGCGAAATAATTTATCAAATTTATGAAAATAATAAAAAAAAGTAAAAATATTTGGAAAAACCATCAAATTTCTACTTATAATTTGATGAAAAATTAAATTATATGCGTTGCTGATTAAAAATACAAATTATTATAATATCCGAGAAAATTTTTCCATATTGTTTAAGTGATATTTGCAAATCTGAACTGAAATGTAAGCTGTTGTAATGATAATTGGAAATTAAAAGTGAATTTTATTTTGTTTGAGAGATTGGTGGAACGGCACCAACTCGTTATCAGCGATTGTTATCAGTAGCATTAGAAGACAAACATTCACTCAGCCACATTTCATAGCAAAACGGCAAAATGTAAACGTAGGCAAATTGGATTTGAAATCAAAAAAAAGCGATTTAATTAAGAAATGTTTTTTGTTTTATTCTTCTTGGGAAGGACGAAAAAAGTATTTATGTCTCAATAAAATTGTTACGATACGATGTTTTCAATAATTTAATCCAAATCTTTTATTTGGTTGAAATCTACTCTTTCATTTAATTAAAATATTTTTGGATTAAAGTATTTGTCTTGCATGAGATACTTAGATTCGTTATATTCCACAAATTTAAATTTTTTTTAAGGAACAAATTTTTATTTCGAATTAATCATTTCAAAATAAACGAACAAAATACGTAACTAAACATTGCAAATAAAAATAACATTTTATTCATAAATTCCATTCCCTCATTTTCATGCACAAATATAAATTTTTAAAAAACTTTTTTTTTCGAAAAATTAATGAAATTTTAAAAGAATTACAAAATAATGTACTTTTTCATCTTTTTGGATATTGTTAAATAGTTCAAATGTCAAAACTCGATAAGACATTGTAACATTGTGATAGTACTTATTCCCCCCCCCCCCCCCCCCCCCCCCCCCCGCCACATCTCATCAATAATTGTTATACGGCATTTTTGCATTCGAATTTAAAAATGTAGGAATGAATAAAGTCAAATTTTGAAATGTAAATCTTTTTGAAAATTATTAATCCCACACGTGAAAATATTTTATTGATTTGTCTTTATTACTTCAACAAATTATGCATAACTACAAAATATTATGAAAGTTTTATTTCATCAAACTAAAAACTAAATACTTTTATCTCTAACATAGTATTACTTCTCACCCAGAAATCTTTGTTTTTGTTTAAAATTTTAATAAATAATAATAAGTGAAAATCAACAAATGGAATATTATTTTGGTGATTATTCAAAGTTAGCGATAATATCGCACTTTGAATGCAAAGTAATTTCCCATTAATTGCGCCGTACTCATTTCTTTCCTTTTTATGAAAGAAAGATGAAAAAGTTAACTTAAAAAAAGTGAAATCAAATTAAATTTCATTGATCAAGATAAGAGATAAAAATTTTCGGAATATTTTTACGCTTGAAAAGAAAGAGATGAATATTTCCAATTTGAATGCTCAAATTTTTCAGTCTTTTTCTTCGGCCTTTCTCAAATGGAACAAATTAAGTTTCAGAAATTGCAGTACTAGTAAAAATTGCAATATTATTTTACTTGTTAAATTCTATCCTTACAAATGCATTCTGTCATATATTATTTGTGACAGAAAAACGCCTCAATTTGAGACGCATTTCTCTCACTCTTACGTCATTTTTGTCAATTTTCACTTAGACTCTTTCTAAATTAAATTACAACTTATTTTTCGATAAAATTAAATAATTTCTTTCTTCCTGCTCGTTTTTCAAGTAAACTAAAAATTTCTCCTTCTTCTTTCAAACTTCCCTTATCATTTACTATTTTAATAAAATAATAATTATTTCTTCCAAACGGAAACTTCAAAAGAATTCAGCAATGTTTATTTAATTAAATTTGTGGCTGGTAAAGAAAGTTTGAAAAAAGTCTGACGAGAGACGAATGATTGCATTTAGAAATTGCAATTTGCGAAGAATATCACAACATATAGAATTAAAAAACATGGTTATCCAGAATAAGCCTATAAGAACTATTGTGATAAATAAGTAGTAATCAATTTTTAGAATTCATTACTCAAGTATTAATTCTTTGACTTTATGAAATATTAAAGACGATAAGTAAAGAGTTACAAAATTTTTAAGTTTTACAACTGCTTTTCAAAATTGTGATCGTTTTGCAACGCTTAATTATTTGTCATAAATTATTAATTTTAAACTAAAACGAACGAACTGTTTTTTCCTTTTAAAAATTTCACTTACATTTTTTATAACATTCTATGATAAATGACAATAAACTCATGAATTTTGAGAAGAATGAAAATTTGAAATGCAAAAAGTTTTGACTCATTTCACTCTTATTTCTAAATAAAAGGAAATGAGAAAGACCTAAAAGAAATGTGTGTGAAATTTTAAAGATTCTAATAATTCATTGTATTTTTTCCAACAAACTGAATGCAATCATTTTGTGAAATATTAAATTGGGAAAGTTCTTAGAGATATTTGATGATGCAAAATGAAACACTTCGTCTAAATTAAAATAAGGCCGATGAACTTTCACCGCCATTTTACCATGATTAAAATCAATGAAGTGTGTAATAATTGTGCGAATAATTTAGCGAATACAAATCTTTGTCGCAAAAAAAAATGAAAAAAAAAACATGTTCCTTTGTTTGCTTATTTTGTAACATATTATAAAATAGTTTATAAAAAATTATAAAATTTACTCATAAATATTTACTTATAAATGTGATAATAATGTAATCATAAATTTATATATTTTTTGAACACATACAATTTTTAATTTATAGCAATTGACGTATTTTGACGTAAAAGATTCTCTCTGAAACATTAATTAAAAACAATTAAATTTCAGATTTTATAGCCACAAATGAAAATAATGCTGTAAAATCGGGGAAAATCGTCTACAGTGAGCGAATGAACGAAATGGAAAGTAAAGCGGTTGAAGCGATCATATCACCGTCATCGATTGATAAGGTTAGAAGAGATAATTCATTGATGATTTTTCAAGGAAAGCAAATCATAGATCAAAAAAGATGAAGGAATCGTTTAAAAGGTTAAATTTAAAATTATTTAGCTTTCCTTGCAATTGCATAACAAATTACTCTAGTTTCATATCCTTTGAATTTTAATTCTTTCATTTTTCCAAAGAAAAAAATGATTTCATGTTCAGATGACATCATGCAGTTCGTTGACATGCAAATGTAACGATGACTTGGATAATATTGGCGTGGAGAAGCAAAAAGTTCAATCAAGACAACGACGCCAGCCTATGCCTAATGATATCACAACTAATGGTTCCACGAATATCGTAATGAAATTTCAATCTAATTTATTTTAGGTGATATCAAATTTTGTTAAAAATTTTCAATGCTAACTTTTCCATATCAATGTTCCAATGCTTTTTTCTTTTTTCTTTTTTTAAAATAATTTTAGCTGGAAGATGTCGTTCGGTGCTTGCTGGAAAAAGATACCAGCGCATTGGGTTTTCAAATAGCGCAAAGGTCAGATGGTATATGTATCAGTTATGTTGAACCTAATGGTCCGGCTGATCGTTCCGGAAATATTTTTGTTGGTGAGTTTTTCATGATGAACAAAGTGAAATAATATATTTGCTCTACTGATTTCATTTAAAAGTGGAAATAACTTGGACAAGTTTATGTGTTAATAATTTTTTTATTAATTGTATAACTGAGAATAGTGTAAAATCTCAAACAAATGTTATAGCATACAAAAAATTTTGCATTATTCTGCTGGAAAATGACAAATAATTATTCAATTAACAGTTAATTCCGTTAGAAGTGGAAATTTCAGAAATTCATCCTGCCTTATATGATTTGATAATTTCAGGTGATAAAATAAAGGAATTAACAATAACCTTTGAGAATATGCCAATCAGTGATGCTTTGATAATTCTTAGCTGTGCTTCAACTTATAAAGTATGTTCTATTTATTGTTTTTTCTTTTTTTTACACTGTTTAATTTTTATCTAAAATATGTGAATTCAAGCTGCTCAAAACTATGTAACTAAAAAAAAAACAAATTAGGTACAGATACAAAACTTGAAAATGAGATTGAATTCAAATAAGGACATGTTTGGATATGAGCAAAATTCACAAAAAAATGATTCCAAATTTTTCATATTTTAGATTTAGTTTTAAATTTTTTTCGCAAATTTTCTGGAATTTTCGAAAACTTTCGAGAACAATTTGCAGATTCGGTTAGAATTAGAAAGAGCAATAATCAATGACACAATCGAGCCAGATTGTCCGGAAACAGAAAAACATTTTGATATCTCTTCAGATTCTATTCAGCAATTTTCTGCTCTCTGTAAAAGCTATTCCACCTCCGATTTAGCACTGCGACTGCAAAAAGCGCAAATGTTTGTTTTTGAAAAATTCATTTCGTTTAAATCAAATATTACCATCGATCTACTTACTACCTTGAAAAGCTGCAAATTAATTCAGTGAATTTCTCATTAAGGTTCGATAAGGCTATAAGTGGTGGAAGCTTTATGTCCAAGCAGAAATATCAACTTCCACGACGAACCGTTATAAATACAATTAAAGAAGAAGCATCATCGATTCCTGAGACTCCCGTAACTTTGTTGCCAAATAGTTCACATTTAAATTTCACGGAAGACGCTGAATTTGTTATGACACAACCAGTCATTAGTGAAGAGACCATAGTGATCAGTGATCCATTGCCAATCTTGCGAAGCCTTCGAACTTCTCCCAATGAAATGTTTCCCCAACCGCAAAGTCCGCCTTGTGTCGTAACTTCCGGAACTGATTCAAAATCAAAATCGAATTCTGCATCACAAAAAACGTTACGGCTTCCAACGCAGATTCTACCGTCATCCAACGAACATTCCGTACTTCCGCTAATACCACAGGAAAACCACAAAGTAGATGAAATTAATTGCAATGGATTTTCAAAGTTTGTTGAGGTAAGCTTTCTTAGTGAAATAAACAAGTTTGATAAGATCTGTCAGAGTAATGAAGTAAGACTAAATAAAAAGGAATTTAATGCTCAATCTAAGAGATATCAAAATACACAAGAATTCTTATCAGTTGAAGAGATTAAATGCATTAGTAATCATGATATAACCGCTAATCAACCGGATTTCGAAAACTTTTTCATTTTTTTGATACCAACAGAAGTGATTATCTGATTTACCGACTGGACATTCCTCATCTTTGTTGGATTTCCAAATAAAGATTTCTCTTTTTCAATCATTTGTGATTCAGCTATCATTTCTCAGACAACTATGAAAACTCCAATTAACTGTAGAGCAAAAGAATCAAATATTGTCTCATTTCTTGATTAAATGTTTGATGCGACAGTATTTTGATCAGTTCGATCGAAGTAGTCAAATAAATGAGATTGCGCACTTCGTTCATTCCTTTATTTTTCATTATGCATTTTCATTTCTTCATTGAATACATTAAATTTAAGTAATGCAATTTTCAGCGATCACATTTCATCTATTCAAATGCAAATATCAAAGATAGTATCCGAAGAAATTCTATCGAATTTTGTGAATTAATTGAGCCAAAACGTGATTCAATTGTGATCGAATTTGAAGAGAATCAAGGAGATAACAGTTATCAACAAACTGATGAAGAATTGATTAACTTACCGAACTGTAATGGTACATTTGATGAAGCGGAAAATAATTTGCATCAAGCCAATTCCCATATCGACAATAGCGCATCAGCGCCAATAGTCGATGCATCAAGTAATACAACTATTAATGCCAATCATACTGAAAATGATACTATATCGGAAAATATTTCCAATGTAACTAATGCAGAACATAACACTTCTCATCATCCAATTTTCAAGATTGAAGCATCGGATAATTTGTCTAAGAGAACAGATGTTGCTGAAAGCAAATTCAATAACTTCAAAACAGATAACCGATTTTCAAACAATCCTGAAGAAGTTGTAGTACTGTCGAATCATATAGATGCAAATGAACTTAACGGCATACATATAATGGAAAGTAGTATACCGGTTTTGGAATCACCGTTAATTCCCCGGAAAACAATTAATGATGAAACACTTCCAAATGAGATCAATCAAAGATCACCAAAACAAAGTCAGTTGAGGAAACTATCCGGTAATTGTGGGACTAATGAAGTGATTGCTGGGAAAGAAATGAGAAAAGTAAATGGCATTACTGATGATTTAAAAGATGAAGGAAATAACAAAAGTAACATATCACAAAGGTGACCTTTTGACATTTAACCGCTATTTAATGGCCATTTTTTAATCAAATTTCAATAACGATTTATCAAATTTCTATGTAATGCTTAGTTGTAAGCAATTTTTCATCAATTGCAGAAGTCCAAAATGGAGTCCAAAGGTTCAGTCACACATTCCAATTGTTACTAGGACACCGTCAACGAAATCCAAAAGTAAACTTCCAAAAGTCGAAGGTAATAAAGTTTTGGGCAGTAATGTGCGCAACAAAACAGCAACTGATGATACCGTGAAGGTAATAATTTTTGTCAAATTTTATTCTTACGATCAATACTATGCCGCAATTTCCCTCTTAATTCAAGATTTCTTCTCCTACTTCACCCAAAAGATTTCTTCTCTCTCTAATTTTCTTCTTCTACCTATGAACTTATCACATCTATCACTCTACTACACCTTGGTATAAATTCAATAATGAAATTAAAATTTTGAAAATTGTTAAAAGGTAATAAGCTTTTCATGCGTAAATATTTTATTAAATTATGAAATTTTATTGTACTTCAACTTTTTAGAATTTGCAACTTTATTTCTTCAGAATAAAAAATAAATAAACTTTTTTTGATCATAGAATTATTAATAATAAACAAGGACGTCCTTTAAGAGAAATAAACAAAGAGTGGAAATGTCTATTTTGCAGAATGATATGAATGGTGCATCACTGTACATTGCAAAGAAAGAGGCGTTGCGAAAGACTTATCTTCCATTTTCAAAAATAAACAAAAAGTAATATCGTAATTTGCATAATTCATTACTCATTTGATTTTGATTTAACTATCATAATATATCACATAGCTTAACTATCGTAAACTTGCTTTTTATCATGAAATATCATTATTTTAATTAATTTTTTAAATCAATGATATTAATGAATTTACTACTTTTAAAAATAATTTCCGCTTTTCTTCGAGGAAAAAGTATAAAAAGAGAAGTATTATTGTGACAGCATTCACACTATGAAAGATTTATGGTTTCTGCAAAAAAAAAAAAGATTGAACTTTTCTACTACTACTATTATGTGTTATCCACAATAATTTGTGAACTTTTAAAATTTGTTGAAATTTGATATCGAATATTTTATTAAGAAGGAATTCCATTTCTTTTACAGTGAAGAAGTGGATTTGAATAAGGAGCGCAAAGCTCGTTTGGAAGCCAATCAGGCACTATTGCAACGACAACAGGACGAACTTAGGACATTAGGCATTTTGCCATGAATGATTCAGATTTCTGTTTATATAACTTAAAATACCTCTAAATTATATCCTGGCATTCTTCTTCTTCTGCAGAAAAAAGAAAAATTTTTTCTTTTTTTGGAAGTTTTAATTTTAACTTTTAATTTTGTGAGCAATGTGATAGATTGAATAAGAACAATTTGACAAATATTATTTATATTTGTAAACATCTCTCCATATGTAATTGTTATTATCTGTGCCAAAACAATACTGTGATAATAAAATGCATTTTTCTTAAATTTTATTAGTTTAGTCACATAATGAATTACTTAAATTGCTATTTATTAGCATTTGAATTATTTTATTTGTATATATATGCACAAGGAAAGAGAAAATTTCTTTAATAAAAATAGTCTCATTTTATATTATTTCAATTGTATTGTTATTTTGTGTTTTCCTTTCAAATGCATTCCTTTTAAAAGTGTCAATTATTTGCTGATAACGTTTAATCATGATCGAATAAAGATTTCTTGTCTTGATTTCAAAGGATGAATTGAAGAAAGTAAAGAAGTAAGGTGAAATTAAACTTTTCATTTTCAATTCTTATTACATAAGTCTCTTCCAAAAATTTGAAAGTCTAATTTTAGATGATAATTTGCATATAAAAAAGTTAATTATTGTCATAGTTGAACGATAGAAATTCATTTTGAACTAGGCATTATACAGAAATTAATTTTCGTACTTTTGAAATTTATTGGCATAAGCTAATAGCAATGATAATAATAACAATTTCTACATCAATTGTGTTCAATTAATTGATTCTGTCAAATAACACATTTAAAACTACTTTTTCCATTAGATGTTTAAATCTACTTCTCAGAGTTAATTATACAATTATTTATCATCAAATGAAATGATTCATCCGTTCGAGACTACGATCATTCGTTAACAGAATTGTTAATGATCCTTGCGATGTGGAAAGATGAAACTGAAATGTTCGAAGACATACTGATAAGAGGTGATAACAGATGAATCACGAAAATGGCGCAATAATTTATTGTGTGGTATTCGATGTACGTTTCATATTTCATTTAACAATCATATGATTTCAGAGGTAAATGAAGAGGAAGGTAAAGAAAAAATGGAGAAAAATGGATTTCTTCCTATTATCACTTGGAATATTATCGGTTGCTGATAAAAACTGATTTAAATTTTTAATCTCTTTATGACTTAAATAATTTTTTTATATAAACTTATTATCAAAGATTTGTTAATTATTATCAAAGATTGGTTTTTATGCATTTTTTTTAACTTTATTTGAACAAATATTAATTCATTTCTACAAATTAGAACAGTTAATAAGAATGAGGTTTGGAATAAAGTGAAAAATAATTCAATTTAAACAAAAGAACCAATATTGATAATTTCATTAGCTAATTAAATTGTTATTAATTAAATGTGGAATTATTAATCAGATTTATACAAATTAATTTTACTTTCTTTGCTTGATGAATTATATGGATGATTGTTTGAAGATCAGTGCGATAATGTCTAAACACGAAAAATGCTAAAATATTGTTGACAGAATTCAAAATCACAACCTGCGCCATGTCAACACCGCATAACATAAAATGTGACATTGATCGCTGATGAATGTTGAGGTATAGTTTGGGGTACAAAGATTTATTTCACATTTGTCGTGGAACTGCGGGAAGTTGACAAATCATATAAAAAGTAATATCGATCGTCCTCATACTTTACTCTTCTGCACTAAGAGAAATGAAGCCATAACGGGTTATTTTAGGCAATAGTATCTGGTATTACTAAATTAGTGAAATTGAAATTTAGTATTACGTGTTACTTAATATTTTGAAAATTTGAACCTTGACATTGCTATAAAGGATTTGATTTTTTTTTATTGTTAGCAATAAGGTAAGCAATAAAGATGTTAAATTACACAGATGGCTTCCTGTAGACTTCAAAAAGTAAATATGTTTAAAAGTGAATTGATTGTACTAACTTTTTAGACGTTTTCTAGAAGAAATGCAACATTTGCTACTTCCTAAATTCATTTGTTCATTCGTTATTTTTCTGTGTTATTTTGTGCATTTCACAGTAAATCTAAAATTTTCGATAAGCGTTATTGTAGTGTTTTCTGCAAACAGAATATGTCAACAATTCTTTAAAAAATGCAAATAAAACGAGCGCAGTTTGTCATTCAATAAAGCATAAAGTTTAATGAAAAAATGTAGAAAAATCAGTTACATTTTAAAGGTAAGTAGTTTGTAAAATTTGTAACGAAAGAAAAAAAAAATAGAAAAACTTTAAAGCTAAGTGCAAATTGCTCGTTTTTTGATATTTTCATCTTTATCAATGTTGTATGCTTCTTAAAACAACTTTTTTCTTTTTGAAAAAGGATCTCATAAATGCTTTACTATATAACTTCCTACCTTGCACTCTACTTACCAAACTAATTTTCATTTTACATTGATTTTCCCAACTATAAAATAGTTTTTTTGGTAGTGTAGAAAATTCCATTCGTCCGATACTTAACATAAAACTTAAATGAGAGAATGGGCTTGCAAAATGAATTTGAAATAAGATAGTTCATTTTTTAGAAATGATTTTTTGAAGTGCTAATTTCTGGGTCATGATTAAGATTGAGTGCTGAAGATTTCACCAAATTCTTTTAGCACTAAAAAACGATGCAGAAATATATTTACAACAAATATTTCAGTTCTATGGTTGTTTTTCTTGATTATTTTGTTATGATACTGCTATGCACATTCTACTTGATCATATCTTCAGGTTTGTTTTTTTTAACAGTTGTACCAGAATTTAAGAAATTCTACGAAGTAATCATTTTTCTCCTCTTTTTTTAATGAAAAATTCCGGAAATAGTGGAAGATTGCTTAAATAAGACAAATAGAGATAAAACAAACATTTAGAAAAGAAATAAATTTCCAAATAATCAAAAATATCAATTCACTATATTTCCTAATGCTGAAAATATAATCTGTTAACTGATTAAATTTTCATATAACTAAGATTATTTGCTCATAATAGATGAACTTAGAAGTAAATTGTTTACTTCCTATCTGGCTGTTATCACTGCATGAATTGTGCTAAGAAAAAAAAATTAAAGAAATAATCATTTGCAGTGAAAATTTGTGGTGATAAGCAAGCAGAAATCATTAAACTAATAAATCATAGCAAAGGATTTCTTCCTTTTTTCTTCTGAGAGAAAATAATGAAAATAGGCAGTATTCTTTCTCTGTGCAAGCTTCGTCTTCGTTATCAAATTTATTATCTTCATTGTTATCAGAATGAAGAAAATACGAAACGATTTATTTTATCTCTCCTTCTTCTCGTAAATTTCCCACAATTTTTCTCTCTCTCTCTCTCTCTTTCTGCTTCAACTGTTTTATAGAGGAAGAAGAGAAATGATCGTTGTCTTAGTGATTGTTGTTGGTAGCTAACGGATAGCAGAGATTAGATCATATGAGAGAAATTATTAACTAAAACTTAGAAATATATTTGAAAAAGACAGATTCGGAGAGGAGAGAACTGAGAAGGAACGTTGGATCGCTAAAGATTTATCTAAAGAAATTTTTAGATTATTTGAAATCAGTCACTTCCTATATCCAATGCATCTGTTATTTCAACTTTCACTGCTTTCTATAACTCACTGTCTTTATCAATTTCAATTTTAGAATGCTTATTCATTCATTTTTTTAAAAATATTTCAATTGCTTTACTTACATCTATGCCTGTCCCCTCTCTCTCTCTCTCTCACTTTCTCTCTCTATACGTATGTTTGTCTTAAATATTTAACTTTTCCCACTTTTCCTGACATTTTATTCATTTCTTTCTTATTTACAGAATTATTTGCTGCTTTATACCAGGTCAACCTTAGTCCATGTAAAGGTAATATACTAGCATATATTTTGGGTTATTCATTTACTTAATTAACAAATCTTTTTATCCTAGAAAGTTTATTAAACTTTACCTTCAAATATTTGATTAGTAATAGCTGAAATTGCTGATAAACTTATATAATCTAAGAATTAATGTGTTAAAACAAACAATTCAATCCTTAAATTTCCCATCTTACGTTACAAGGAATGCATATGCTTGTTTATACCAATTATATATTACTTTTGTCGTGTTTACAACTGTGCGAATCAATTCAAATACAACTCATAATGCAAGTGATAGTTTGTTTATTTATGTAAACAATCGTTTGCAACTAAATTCGAAACATAGACTTTCTGCAGCAGAAGTTTTCCTCAACCTTTCTTATCTTTCAAATCCTTTCGTTAAACGTAACGCTGCATTTATCCGTTGGTTTACTATCCGTCTTAATCGTACTTTGAATATCATAAAAATATTCCAATTTACTTGTAGAATGTAAAATATTGGAATATAAAATCGTTTAATACCACCGATAGACAATCATCAGTTGTTTATCTTTTAAATTTGCAATTGAAGTGGTCAATATTTTTTTTGAAAAAAGAGGATATTATCATTTGCAAAAAGGGAGTAAGTCACTCATAACATTAAATTTTAAGATGAAATACTATAAAAATATAACTTTATTAAAATTCAATTTTCTCCTTATTACTGATTCTGAAATAGCAGGAAAAGGGAACTTTTTTTAAATTAGTTGCTTATCAGCGTATTATTTGTAAACTGCAATGCTGTCATTTCTTCTCACTCTCTTTCTATATCAATTATCATAACTTGCAGAATTTTTTTAAACATTTTTTTAAACCATAAAAATATCGTTTTAGATGGAAAAGTACCACTTCAAAGGCTTCCGTCACCATTTCATCCAGCACATTTTCTCCGATCATTAAAGCATTAAAAAATTTTTCTTCTTGATTACACTGTTTTCGATTAGAAGAATAGCTGAAATGAACGCTATAGCTGTTAGCAATTAATAAAAGATTGCACTACTCTGAAATTCGAATAAGCATTGATTCAGGAAAAGTTTTAAAGTTTAAAAATAGAAATGAAATCTGTCTCAATTGGTAATCCTTTATTTCCATAGTAGTATCAAGCAAAATTAAGAGCTCAATTTCAAAAATTCCGTTATAGATAAGAACGCATACAATTTTTAAGGGCATCGCAAGAATTCAAAGGGAGAAAACTTTTCGATTAAAAATTACTTTTCAAAATGAATTTCAATATCCATTGATATAATTTGTGCGATGAATTTGAATTGTATTAATAAAAGTATTAATTATTTAGTACTTTTTTACATATTTTTACGTTGAATTTGCTACGATAAAATACGTGAAATCATTGGAAATATATCTTTCAGGATTTGAAACACATTTCAATTAAAGTTTCATATTTATGATATCAATATTTTTCAGTCTTAAATTGTACATATCGCTGAAATAAATAAACACCTGTTTGAAGCAATTTTTTTGTGAAATTTATTCGTTATTTGATACACTGACAACGTAGGTTATTATTCAACCGTAATGTATCCTTTAATTAATTAATTTTAGAAATGCACAGTACATTCATTGTGAATTAGTCTAACTCAAACTGTTCTATTGATTATTACAGGTCAGAAAATGCCACACAATATCAAGGAAGAGGAAGAGGAAGAGGAGGAGGAGGAGGAGGAGGAAGACGAATCACCGATTAATTTACGTAAGAGTACAGGTTTCAAGATGGTTACCGGCGTGACACCAAACGTAAGTCAAACTACGACACAGACGATGAGCAGCGCTGATGGTCAGCAGACTAAAATAGGTTCATTCAGGAGATTTATATTTCAATTTTTATGCTCTTCGAATCACTTTCTAAAATTTAGTAAATACTCTGATTTATCGTCTTTACAATTGTGAACCATTGCGCTTCCGAAATATTTTGTTGATCTATGAAAGAAATTCATTTTCAAATTTTTAGTTCATGAAGCAACGACAACAGAGACAAAAGTGATTACATCACAAGGACAACCACAGGTCAAACTGGGTCCGGCAGAGGTTGCGACAAAGGAAGCGGAAACTCGTGCGCAAGTTGAATTACGTCAGGCAAAACTTATTGCTGAGCAAAAAGAAGCAATGGAGAAAGCACAGCAAGAAGCGCTTCAACGAGCTCAGTTGGCTCAGCAGCAAGCTATAAAAGAAGCGCAAGAACGTGCCCAACGTGAGACTCAGATGCGTATTCAGCAAGCCCAAGCTGAGGCAAAGGCCAAGCAAGCCGAAGCTGAAGCAAGAGCTAAGCAAGCCCAAGCTGAGGCAAAGGCCAGGCAAGCTGAAGCTGAAGCAAGAGCTAGGCAAGCGCAAGCTGACGCAAAGGCCAAACAAGCTGAAGCTGAAGCAAAAGCTAAGCAAGCCCAAGCTGAAGCCAAGAAAAAAGCTGAGCAAGAAGCTTTACGACGAGCGGAACGTGAACGGGCAGAACAACTCCGTGTCCAACAGCAGGCAAAGTTGATGGCTGCTCAACAAGCTCAAATTCAAGCCCAGAATTTGCATCAAAATCAACTATCAAATGTTCCACAGCAGAAGAAGCAACAAATTAATCAGCCACAGCCTCAAACGATAACAAAACAGCCCCAAGTGCAAGCATCAAAATATCAGGCACCAACAAAACAGGTGCAACAAATACCTCAACAACAGCAGCAAAAAAAAGGTCCAGCAGTACCTGCAAAACCTGCACAAGCATTGTTAGCAAGTCAAACTACGCCTTCAGCAGCAGCAGCAGCAGCAGTTAGAGGTGGTCCAGCAGGTCATAAATTATCTGCACAACGAGGTGGAGGAAGCATGCAGCAAGTTCAGATTCCAACACCTGCTCAGCAGCAGACATCAGCGGCGCAACTAACTCCAAACACTGGAGGAGAGAGGATTGAAGTGATGCGGGGCGGTGATGTACAGCAAGCTTACCTCAACAGTATCATCAAGCCTGCAGAAGCATTACCGCAACAAGAAGTGAAGCCAATACATACTCAGGTAACTCTCTTTTACCTTCACTCATAAAGTTAAGGTTAATTGTAACTATCATTCTGAGAAAATAAACGAATTCAGTGGAATATTAGCTGAACTAAATTTGATATTTCATGCAATCTTCAGTACAAAGTAAACAGGTAAGTATGTATTGTATTATTTCACGTAGGATTGTTTTTTGCATAAATAACATCACACTACATAGTTACTTACGTATATCACACTATACCAGTTATTTGATATAATACTTTTAATATTTAAATTTATATAAAGTGCACAGTTATTATGTTATGCAAATACTACGAGTACAATAAGAGAGCGCAGATTGTGAAGCAATTGCAATCTTTGTAAATATGTTAACTATATCAATTAAAAAGTAAATATTCTTGTGTTTAAATACAAATTTCTTCCAAATGTGTAGCTAATAGAAATTGCAAAAGAAGCCATTCGTATGAAAGTTAATTTTCTACAATACTTTAAATTTATTTTAACCAAATAAAATTAGGAGAAAAAAAATTTTAATTTGATCACGGATTCTAGGATGAATTTCAGAATGATCAATCATGGGTAACACAAAATCGAGTACCCGTTGAAATTCAAGCTCCTCAACCAGCAAAAATCACTATACCGGATTTGCACGGAAGTGTTGAAGTCAAGGTCAAAAAGAAATTTTAAAATTTAAACCAATGAGAATTAAATTTATGAAAGTGGAAGATATTTCAAGTTTCAGTTATATTCAGAGATTTAATATATGAACAGCTGATTGATTATTCATTTGTAAAGTATATCTCCGATTTACTCTTTTTGAAAGATTGAATTTAAACTTAGCAATTATTAGCCTATAATAATTAGTACCATGAACGATGTATTCTTTTTTAGCAGAGCTTTTTTTTTTAATGAAATTAAGAACGATCAAAAGTTTGGCTTAGAAAAAAAGTGAATTTAGAAAACAGAAATTGTAAGAGAGTGAATATGAATTAATTTTGAAGAAAATATTTCTAATTTGAAAGGATATTTTAGCCAACAGTGATTGTTCCACGCCCGGTGCAAACAACGCGGGTAGAGTGGAATGAATTTCCGCAGGAAGAAGCAAAAGAAATGATAGATGTTCCGAGGGTTAAAACCGGTGAATGGCATCCGGACAATCAGGTTTCTGGATTTTGTATGGAACAGATGGAATTGAATGTTCCGTTAATTCTAATTTTCTAGACACAGTACTGTAAGGAGAGTGTACGCCTTCAGAAGAAGTATGTAATTGAGGAAAGGATGAATTTTATTATTTTTGATTGAATCTTGAAATTTAAAAAATTCATAGGATGAAATTATTGGTGCACAATCGGTTAGAAGCACATATCAGCCTGGTCGTATTGGACAAATTTGGCCTCCTCCACAAAATGAAAATATCGCACCACGGTTCGTTCATTTTGCTCAAATTATGATTTTTTCTACTTTTTTTTAGAAGTCCAAATTTATGTGAATTAGACACTAGGACATTTGGTCATTTAATATCATTGGCCATATGCTAATTAGTCTAATCATTTGATCATTCTTATCAGTGCATCGGAATTTTTTTTCTTTGACTTTTACATTCTATCTTCTAAATACCTTTAACAAAAATGGTATACAAGAAAAACCTTTGATTATTGTGATAAATTCATTTGAGCTAAGATTTTGTTGCCAGAAGTTTAAGTAAAGTTAACCTTAAATAATATTAACACTTATTATGTGAAGGAAAACAATTTGAAATGATTTTATTGTTACAGGCAAGAAGTAACGGTAACTAAAGCAGCTGAAGATACGGCTTGGAGACGTGATGTAAGCAATAATTTTGCGTGATAATTAATTCCAATTGAAAAATCACCTTAAAAAAAAGCTTTTTTGTAACAATTTCAGGCAAAAATGGAAACTGACACCGGAACAGCTTGGAGTAAAACAGTTCCGCATAGTTTACAAAAAGTTTGGCCACCACCTGAAAATGAAGTTCGTATAGATAGATCTGTAGGTAGGCCTTTAAATTATTAATTTTCTTTTTTAAATTCAAAATGACTCAAACTAATATAGGCTTTCACAACGTTTTTTTTTTTAATAAATGATATTAAATATTTTGTATTACCGTAAATATTAATTTTCGGATGACTTCCTGATGTGAAATTCCTTTCCGTTTACTTCAACGACTGTTTATTAGCACAAAGTTTCCTCTTCTTCCATTTTAGTGCATTAGTGACGCGTTCATGAATCCTTTAGATTTGGTCTAATGTTTAATTCTTTATTTGAACTTTGACATCTTCAAAAGAAATATCTGAAATGTATATTTCGCAAATTTAAAAAGAAAAAAATTTTAGGTTCTCGATTAAAAATCGTGCAATGGCCACCACCAGAATTTGAGCAGCAAATTCAACAGGATGTTGACATTCTTCAAACACGATTACCTGTGAAGCCAAATCAACGTCAGTGGCCACCACCACCACCCGAATACAGACGTAAGTTGCGTGAAATACGAGAAAATCAAAAATTCTTAGATTTTCTTTTCAAACTGTCATAAATTAATGCATTCGTTGAATAAATTTTCAGCAGCTGTAGAGCAGAATGAAACAGTGATGGAACAGAAGACAACAACAAAAGAGGTTAGCAAGTTTTCAGTTTGTCTGACCTTTGACATCTTGCAGTAAGCCGAAGTAATCAATCTTCTCATTATTGCATTAACGATGTTTCCTAACTGTGTTAAAACCAAAAAATGAGAGAAATAAATAAGTTAATGTCTGATAGCACCAAAAATAAATTTCTATTTTAAAATTAAAACATAAAACTAAATCAATCCTTTCCCTTCTCTACTTTTTGATTTCTCTCTCTCCCTCTCTGTTTTCTTCTCTGACACTTTTTGTCGTAACCTTTCCAGATATTTTTCTCTTTTCATATTTTTCGAATTAAAAATTCTGCACAATTTTTTAGTTTACTTAATTTATTTATTTTTTTATTTAATTTAGTTTATTAACGTAAAACACAGCATTTCTCGAGATTCATATTCAATTCATTGAGAAAATATTCGTTTATATCATTTTACCGGTTCTCCTCGTAACCGGAAAAGTTGTCCATTATTTTCTTCAAATTATCGAAATTTCAGGTACCCACTCAACAGATGCAAAAGAGGAGTACAATAACGAAAGGAATGGTACGCGTTGGAGGAGGAAGATGAAATCAAATTTTTTTTTCTCTCTCTCTCCCTCTCTCTCTCTCTTTCTCCCTCTTTCTCTCATTTCCCTTCTGTTGTTTGAACAATTTGCAAGCACAATAAATTTTAAAGTGCAAATGTAACAAAGATGCCATGCGGAATTATTATTTAGTGTCTTAAGCACTTTCTTTTCCTTTCTTACTATTTGCTTATTCTGAAATTGAAGTATTATTCTGTGAAACATTTCATTGTATATTTAAGTCATTCGATACATTTTGTCAATCTTTTCAATTTGAGTGTAATAAAATTTGACAAATTTTCGAGAATACATAGACATTCTCGTGCAAATAATAATGTGAATATCTTACACAGTAAATAAAATTCGACAAAATCCTTTCTAAATATACTTAAACTTTTTAAATTATCTATTGAAATTGGCTATAAATTATTACCTTTTTAAATTACAAATGACGACGACAATAGGAGTTTAAAAAAAGAAAAAACAACTGACTTCCAATAAATCAGAAAGTAGTTTATGTTAAAATTATAATAATGAAAGTATTACTCAAACCAAAAATATAACCAATGAAATGAATGGTAGTAATAACAATCCATTTGGTTTTACTAATTTATCGATCAAAATAGATAATCCGAAAGGTCACATTTATTTAGAGGTCAAATATGGTCAAATACCGAAAAATAACGCCACATATGAGCTAATAAAAAGAATGGTGACATTCCTATGGAATTTCAATTGATGAATGACAGATAATGATGGATTCAACAGATGAAGGAAGGTCTGAAGTGAAATGTAGCCTTAACTGATCACTGTCAACTTAGAACAATTTTTGAAATTAACAACAGTAAGCCAAAATCTCTACCAGTACCTGCCAATTTGAGCTTGAAATAGCATAATCTTGATCGGAAGAATGCGGATTTGTCACATCGAAGGTTGATCTTGATCGGAAGAATGCGGATTTGTCACATCGAAGGTTGATCTTGATCGGAAGAATGCGGATTTGTCACATCGAAGGTTGATCTTGATCGGAAGAATGCGGATTTGTCACATCGAAGGTTATTGCCATGAAGAAGTGACATCGATAATAATCGGAAAAAGTTAGTATTGTAACCATATTTTAGAATAATTTCGAGCTCACTTATTTATGCAGTAGAACAGAAATGTGTTCTACTGATAACACTTGATAAACTTGATATTTTGATAATTATCAAAAAAGATTGTTCTATGATTAGATTTCTAATTTTATAGCAACGATTTAACTTAACTTTTTAACTTTTCTGAGAAAAAGATGTAAAAGAATTATAATAACCAGGTGGGAATTTTTAGTTGCGAATTGCCTTCATACCTTATTTTGTTGCCTTTTCTTTTAATTAAGCAAATGATAAATTTCTTCTCAAAGTTTTAACATAGTATTAAGCCTGGGAAAAACATCAAAGTACAAATTTTGTTGAGAAACAGTAAAACAATATAAAAAGAAGATAATTAATTAGAGCGATCACAGCATGTGAAATGCCACTTCTAGAAAACAAAAAAAGGAAAAAATGAAATCTTCATGAAAGGAAGAAAATTCGAGAAGAAAAGATGAAATTCGCTTTTGACAGCGAATAATAAAAGCAATTAGTGGCAAAATCAAATCGTAAAATTTTATCAAAAGAATAAACGACTGCATTTGTTGAAATACCCTTTTGGGTGATATCCTTCAATTCTCTTTCTTTTTGATTAACTTAATAAATTTAAAGACAATATAATTTTTGAAAAGTAATTATTATTGTATTATTTTAAACGATGCTAGTTAGAAACAATTCTTCCCACTTTCTATTTTTCATTTTATCATTTCTTTCACGTTTCATTAGCTTGGTTTTATTTATTTTGTCACATTTTAACTTAAAATTCAAAAAAAGAAAAAAGAAAAAATTGATGTTTACTTGCTGAAACGTAAATTTTGTTTGAATATTTTGTCCGATTTTCTTCTCTTATTGTACTTTTTGGATAAAAATTATTCACTCATTTCAATTTTCACTATCAAAAGAAATCTTTGAGGAAAATTGCTATTATCATTATCACAATGTGACATTCTTATCGTTACTCAAACAAAATGCATTACTTATGTTCATTTCATCACTTAGGTAAATAATAATATCATTGAAAAAGCACTAATGAAATACAGCAAGCAGATAATTTTCATTATTTGTTCAATTTACCTTGCTAATTACATAAACCAGGTAAGTCTCTTTGTTCTAGTCACTTCCATTTATTCATTTTTTAGTTCCTTTCTTCATCACATTTTCCTTCCTTTTTCCAAATTCTTTTCACAAACTGTTGAACCATTTTGGATAATATCTTAGTTGCTTATTCATCAAAACTTTTTAAAAAAGTTTCTAAGAAGTAAATAAAATTATTCCAAAAATAAACGAAAAGAAAATTAATTATTATATTTGCTGTGAAATTCAAATCTCTTTTTTTGATTTTGGCGAATAACTATGAATAACTTAGCTTTTCGTTAGAGATATTAAATATTACCATAAATAAACCTGTAAGACAATCTCTCAAGGAAAATAATGAGAAGTAATAACTTATTGTCAGTCCATAGCTAATAAATACTTTCATCAAAAAGTTTGATACCATTACTTTGTGATCTAATTTGTTTGCAAAATTTATAACTTTGTCTTTGCTAGGCTACCATTACGGATGACAAAAGAAATAAACAAAGTTCATCCGCCGCCATACCAACAATTATACCTGAACACGAATCATTCCTTAAAACAAATTATGTAAGTTTGATTTATGTTTTTCAGTAAGTTTTTTAATAAGTTTTCTCATTCACGTACGTATGTATCATTCTACACGTTGATTTAAGTGAAAATTAGTCTTTGCTGGTAGAATATATTTCTTTTTAGATTCCCAACATAATCCCTTTTTTTAACATTTGTTTGATAAAAGAATAGCAATTATCATTAATTTGCTTTTGCTAATATTTTCATCTTAGAAGGCAAATGCGCCTTTTCAGAGAGTTTTGCTAGCAATTGCATCTGACTTCAATTCCTGCCAGAAATACTCACCTCAAAATTACTAAATAAACTTCATAGAGTAACTGAAAATAATATCTTTCATCTTCGAACGATATCAGTGATATCATGTAGCAATCATTTTACATCTATCAGCAAAGTTCAGAGTTCATTACGATAAAAACAGTTGTAAGCATATATCATTCAGTGTTTCATTTTTTATTATGAAGTCGAAGTTAACTTTCTTCACTATGTAAAATACATTTTATCTGAAATGAAATTTACAGAGCAAAACAAATGACAGTCACCCCATTTCATCAATTAATACAGACATTTCTCGAGGTATGCACTAATGACCTTCTCAATTTCTACTACTATCTAACAGTTCAAAACTAAACTTTTTAAGTACTTTTAAAATTAACCTAACAGTTAATTTGTATAGCCATTTAATTGCACCCTGTAATAACACATTGCCAACTTAACTTATTGATTTGACAAAATTCTTTAGACCATTTCAAACAATGTTTTAGTACTAAAAAAATTTTAGCTTTTGAAAGTTCAATTAAACTAGCTTTCATCTGAATTATTTCATTGCAGTAACAAAGAGAAAACAAGAAAATATTACGCGGTTTTCTCCATCGACCATACCTCGTCCTTCTCTCAACGACACTGAATGCAATGACCTCACTATGCGCAAAGTGATCATCCAGGTTACTTCTTGCTGACACATTTCAAATTTAATTTGATCTCTTTAAAAGCAGAACTATTTCTTCTGAACACAAAAAAAAAAAATGCTTACAGATGGCATAGAAGAATTCAATGCATATAATTTTACAGCATAATCAGTTATATTTCGATTTATCAATGTAATAGATTTTAATTTTTATCAAAAATAAGTAATAAATTCGAGATTAATTGTTATCGAATTTTAAAGCTTTCAGAAAATGAGAAAAAGTATTGGTGAAATGAATTTTTTCGATTACATCAGCTACTTGCTTTCTTCATAATTATAATTTCAAAAAAAAAAAAGAAAAAATTTGCTTGTAGAGTTAAATTTCCAACCGACTAAGTTTACTCTTTGATTTGTTTAAACGAAAGATGAAAATACGAAATACTAAGGATTTGCGGTGAAGCCGTTATATCTTTGAAATAAGTTTCATAATATTTAAATTTTGTTAAAGGATTGAAATTTTCTCGTTTTGTTGCATCCACCATTTAATTAACGCTTAATCGAAATAAATTTTGTCCCAAATAAAATCAGTAAGTCATATTGTGCCGTAAGAAAATCTATCAATTTGCCACCATCCGATAAAATTACAAAAAAACGTATCGAAATTTTTTCTATTTATCATCGATCTGAAGATATACTGAAAGATGAATTTTTCAAATAATACATTAGACAGTAAAGATATCGAAAAACTTTAGAAATAAAATAATAACTAGAAATTAAAATATGGTAGGCGAACTGTTAAAAAAAGCATTCTAATTTATGGCTCAAATCTAACACTTAATTAAATCAATCAGTTTGACTAGATCAAATAATTAATTAAGGATTAATTGCATGGCGGGCAGAACTTTACCCTTTCACAAAATATTTAATCATTTCATTTCAGAACATTCACTCAAATCCATCGACGGCAAAACGAAAGATTCAATTAGCAATGCGTAATAAGTTCAGTGGTTTTATCGACACAGTCTGTTCCACCAAACCATTCAATTATTTGATAAATTCGGATTTATACTGCGAAGTTCAACAACACAATATTACGTGTTTAGTGTTTCGACAAGCTATTCGATAAGTTGAAATGCTACTCTCTCTCTCTCTCTCTCTCCCTCTTTCTTTATTATGATTAGAAATTCCCTCTCCATATCTTTCTTTTTAGTATAATTGAAAATCTCCATCATATTTCATCTTTTTAAACCAAATTAACCTTTATTTCTTGATAATTAATTAATAAAGCAGCATCTTCATGTATAGAGTAACACTCTTGTAATAAGAAATAAAAATTATTACTGCGAATTTTCAAAAGCTTTTTAAAAATTTCATCTTTATTTATTTTTTTAAATTTAACTGTTCGTTTATTTTCTGATAATAAATGGTTAATTAAATTTCCATCCTATTTTATTATTATAAAAATAAGAAAAGTTTTCAGTATTTTCACATTCAGTCTTTCATATTAATTTTAAAATTTCAAACCATCAAACTTGATCCAATATTTTATTCATAATCTTTTTGATTGCTCAATTTCTTTTTCACAAAAAAGGTTTCAGTCTGGAATGATTGATTCATTTTTGTTAAATTAAAATATGTTAAATTAAAAGTAAGTTTAATTCAATATTCGTTGTTCATTATTTCAATTTCAATTACAATCATCGACAATAACTAGCTAAACTTTAACAGTTGTAAACTAGCTGAGTATATTACACGTAAGTGAAGATTAATGTTTAAACAACAAGAAAAAAATGAGTTCTTAATTCATTACTGGAATTGAAAACATGAATAATTGAATGTTATAGCATTTGAATAGCTGTGGCACATTTTGTGCAAATTCTTTCTATCAAATATTTCGATATAATAATCGATATTTGCAACATATTTTTAAAAGAAAAAACTTGTCATCGTACCCTTTTTTTCGTTCTTTGATCTTTTAAATAATCATTTAAATTTCAAAATCATATTAATGGATAGTACTGAGACTGAGGACAATGATTAGTTAGTATTTAAACAGAATATTGTATGGTTCATAAGATTTTGTAACATAAGTTAAAAAAAATGGTTTTCATTTAGTTAAAAAGTTGAATTTGTTCAATCAATCGATTAATGACCTTGTGTAGACCAGGTAGATCATTAATTTTTTTTCTCATTTTCCACAAAATTTCAATGACTCATTCACAAAACAATTTTTTGAGATTCTTAAAAGGTTTAAAAGTATTTGTACATTACTTTTTTGCAATATGATTATCTGCGGTGAATTTCTGATAATTTCGAATTTCGCAATTCGTTTAGCCAACTTAGAATTCGCAATTTTTGGTGACAGTCAGAAATGATCGATAGAATAGGTATTAACAACTTTGGATTTTGTACCTTCAATTGATAGTAATGAGATTCTTTTGTTTTTGTTTTTCTTGAATCAAAATTGCATTATAATTATTAAAGTCTTCGGTGGTTTGATTTTCTTTTTGAATCTTAGAGATTATGGATGTCAAAGTTTTCATTTAAAAAAAGGGAAATTCAAAATTTAAATCTAGGAATTTGGAACTTATAATTTCATTCAAATTCCTGTTAAATGATGAACTCATATTCCTACTGCGATCAGACCAATGCGCATTAATCATTCTTTGTTAAAAATTAAATAATTGAAGAACATTCAATCATTTTTGAAATTTTTCCTTTTTACATTCCTCCTTTTAAACCTTTTCAGTATCAATTCTTTACCATTTATTTACCATTTTTCTTTTAAATGCAGCGAATTCATTTGAACTATTACGTGCAAAACTGCGCCTGAATATTTGCGCCTATCATGAACTGTGCTGATTAATGTACCAGCAAAGTAGCATAAGTGATGTAAAATATTATTTGAACTTGGCATTACAATTCCTAACTTTTAGAAATAACTAACCAGTTGATTTAAAGTTAAAAAGGAATTTTTAAATTTTGTGGAAAGAATTTTCGAAATTTATTCAAAACTACAATTCATTTAAATCACTCGTACAAAATTTATGATTCTTTTAAAATGGGCAAAATCAAGTAAACAAGTATTTGTTTCTCTTCCTCATTGCCAGTATTTATTCTTAAGTATTACTTAAGACTTTAATATTACCAACTTATATTTACTTTAACTTTTTTGCACTTTACTCATTGGTTAGTAGCAGTATTTAGCCATCAATATTTTACATTATGAAGTACAGACACATACATACACACACATACACACATATACACACAAACACACACATACACAGAAGAAACGGTTACAAAAGATTTTGGTCCTAAGTTCTTCTGTGCCAAAAGTTCTATTTTTCTATTACATAGGCAATTACTTTGTTGATTAATCAGTCAAATAATCATTCAAGTTTTTTGAAGGTATAATTTCGCAGTGCGTAAAGTCTACCGAAAACGCAAAAAGTAAATAAAGTTTTCAGCTAAATATGGACGTTTCATTTTATTATCAATAGAATATAACATTCAAATATGTGCAAAGTTACGAAAAATTGTTTACGTCAAAATGATAAATTCTTGTATTTGTCGCAAATATAAAACGCTCACACTTTTTTCATTTGGTGGAAATTCCATTTTTCCATCTGTCAGAATTAAACTAAATATATATTTTTTAAAATCAATTTCACCTTTTTTTTCCAGAAATTTGAACAGTTTTTAAAATGTTACCAATAATTTTGATATTTCTTTCATCAATTTCACTTTTCACGTTTTGTGACGTATCTACAAAACAGATCGATGAAATATCCGTGGAAAAAGCCGCTGTTAGTTCATTAATTATAGCCATTAAAGACAACTTTATTAATACTATTTGATACTTTTGATCTTATCCAGCAGATCAGTACATCAACATTGCTAATTTCAGGTTATACTCGTACCAAAAATATGCAAATTTGTTCATCCCAATATTCTATAGAGAGTAATTTATTTTTAAAGAATGTTACATGTTTAGAGTTTTTTTACCCAGAAAGAGTGAGAGAGAGAGAGAGAGAGTTTTATTCTCTTAGATATATCTGCCAAGAGACATATCTCTTGGATATTATCTCAGAAGTTTTGAACTTTAAAATTCACTTTTTAAAAACTATTTATTTCTTTGTATTACAACTTTTACTTTTTTATTTTTTCTTTTAAAGGACAGAAAGTTCATATAAAAAATATTGAAATTTTTCTTAATTTTAATAAACTAAGTATGAATTTGCAGCAATATCTCAGCAATTACGGATATATGAAAGAGATTATCTCACAAACTCTGCCGAATTTACCATCCAGTGAAGCCATTTTACGGCATAATTCATTAACTATTAGCGATGCACTCAAGTAATAAATTTCTTTTTGCCATATGTTTTTTCTTGAAATTCAAATAATTTACAACTGAAATCTTATGCCTAAAAACTAAATTTCAATCAAACATGTATGAATTTTTTTCAGAAAATTTCAAAAATTTGCGGGTTTAAAACCAACCGGAAAATTGGATGTAGAAACTATGAAGAAAATGCAACAAAAACGTTGTGGTCGCCCAGATGTCATAGCATTACGGCAACAAGGTCTATCTACGAATTTATGATTATTGATTTTTCTGATCCGATTAATTTTTTGTTTCATTACAAAAGAAAATTTTAATCAGTAATAGATTTATATAAATTTTACAGGTAAATATAAATGGGAGAAGAATGACCTAACCTATTCAATCGAATCACTAACAAACGAACTATCTGAGAGTGAAGTGAGGTATTACTAATTTGTTGAGATCAGTAATGTTATGCTTAGGAATTAAAGAATCAATCACATCTTATTTACTAATATTTATTAAGCTTTTATTCAACTCATATTTTTTCATTTCCTTTAAAACATGAAATTAACTTTGCTTTGCATGCATTGAAAAAATCGAATTTTCAGAGACGCACTCAAAAAGGCGTTTGATACGTGGTCAGCCGTGACACGTATAACGTTAAATGAAATATCCAAAAAGGCTGACATAACAGTTGCTTTTGCACGACGTATGCACAATGATCCATGGCCTTTTGATGGCGAAGGTCAAAGTTTAAATTTAATAAAAGTTTAATTTTTCAGAGAAGAAATATGTTCTATTGCATTTCTGAAATTTAATGAAGTTGAAATTTTGTATTCAATCAATTTTCCGGTTGAAAGCAGTCTTTAAGGAAGGCTAATCGCAAGTCTGTCGTAAAAATCAAATCAATTAATGCCAATAAAGTGTCAAAAGCTAATGTACCTAATACGTCCCTTTGTAACAAAATTCTGAATACGAAAGAAAAGTGATCCAAAAAACCTGAAATTATCTCTATAGGAGGTATACTAGCGCATGCGACACTGCCATCTTCCGGTATTCTTCATTTTGATTCAGACGAGAAATGGGTGTATATGAATTCAAAAGCCATTTCAAGGTATATACTAATAATTTCCAAATGTTCAGTTGCTTGATTCATTGATTTTGGTTGTGAAAAAAAAGTAGGATCTGATGCAAGGTGATAAAATATATTTTTAAAATGAACTGAAAGACACATTCATTTAATTAATTAATTAGCAGTAGCTTAGCTGGTAAATAGATTAAATACAATAATTGAAATGGTTAAGAATTTCAAGAGCAGAAATCAGATGTAAACTGTAATGATTAAAAGTAACTGCGCTGATAAAGATTTCTCTTTTGATAATTAGTCTATAAGAACTACTGTAATTAACTAAATTTTATTTTCTTTTTCTTTCATTACTTGTAACTGTTATGTCAAATTGAAAGAAATTTCCCAGCAAATAAATTTGAAATATTAAAAGTTTGGATTTTTTGTTAATAGAGAGTAAATCAATGAGTAAAAGACCATATGATAGATTTATTCAAGATAAGTTAACTTATCAGCTACTATGTTAACTTAAAGTTGTCCTTAACTTTTACTTTAGATATGATACTACCGATGTACTGCAAGTAGCAATCCATGAAATTGGACATGTGCTGGGTCTCGAGCATTCTGCAGATTCTGATTCCATTATGCTACCATTCTACCGAGACACAGTTGACAATCGTGGAAATTACATCACACCCAAATTGTCTGCATCCGATGTTAGAAACATACAGTATCTTTATGGTAATTTATTAATTTTATAGTGAATTAACTCAAATCAAATAGATTTTATTTCTAAAATTACGAAAAAGTTATTTTGCTTCGAGCAAAAGTTATTACTAAATCGTGGAGAAAAGGAGTGATAATTTTAGCTACAATTATAGCATAAATTAAATGTTATAAACTGATTGACAAGCAATAATTAATTGATTACCTCATTTTCAGGAATAAATGATAAAGAAGCAAATGGAAGAGGTCAAACAACAGGTACTCATTTATAAGAAATGATCAAAAAACGAAGTCTTTACATGAAACATTTTGCTTTCTTTATAAAACATAAATGTTTTTTTTTTCTATACATATCGTTCCTTTTTTTCTGTAAGGATTCTTATACTGTTATCACTTATCACTATAATTACTGATTACAAATTCTAAAATCATATTGAAGATCTTTTAGATCATCTAATGCTGATACTGGTAGTAATTCAGAGTATGGTTCTAATTTTGAAACTGATTCATCGAATGATAACAATGATTCCAACAGTGATAAGAAAATAGATGTCAACTGTCCGGATGAAGTTGATGGTATCATTACAAGTAAGTGTATCTTACCTTCACAGGATGATTGATAGTGTTCGCAATGTGTGGTATAAAGTGATAAACGATGTTATCAGCGGATTAGATCATTCAATATTGCATTCTTGCAACAATGGTCTTATCACCATGATAATATCATATCACGAGAAGACAACGTTTATACATAATTCATTTTAGCGGATGGTTCAAATTATTTGTTCAGTGCTAGCAAAGTATATGAATTTGATCGTGCAGGGATTAAAAAAGAATATTTGTTGAAGGATCTCTTCCCAAATGCACCTCCATTCGTCCAAGGTGCATTATCGAATTCACGTACGGATAAAACGCTTCTATTTCACGGAAAAATGGTATATTCATATTTGAATTAAATTTTGTAAGATGCTTTTTTGTCACAAATCAAAATGACTTAGTTGAAATTTTAATTGAGTTTTATAGTTAGCAATAGCTAATATTAATAATATTATTAATATCAATTTATTTAGCTTATAATTATTTAAATTTCATCAAAAATTAACAAAATTATCTGGTTTTCAGTGTTTGGAATGTAGTAATACTTTAGAATATTTGATTATTCTTTGAAAATTCAAGAACTTTATTGATTTTAGTTTTGATTTCAAGTGATTAGATGATAACTAAATTGATAATATTGTGTTCATTTTCAGCAGTGAACTTCCATTTCTTTCTTATATCAATCAAACTTCAATGTAGGATCAAAGATTAGAAATAATAACATTTTCTAATTTTAATTACCTTTCAAATACCTGTTTATACTATAATCAAATTTTTGTAATCAAATTATTTCCTAATTTTGATTATAAATGAAAATTTTTATGGAGCAGCAAAAAATGTCTTCCGCAGGTTTTTGTATATAATCTTGAAAAAAATACAAAGAAATTTGTATTACAACCAAATTATCCGAAGAAATTGCCAACTGCTCTAAATTTCAAACCAATGGGCGCATTTTTATGGCATGAAGGATCACAGGTTTTAATTAATGTGAGAATATAAATCTTTTACTCAAATTCATTTTTGCTTTTGTGAAAAAACTTTAAATGAAATATTTGACTTTTCAGTTAAGAATGTCCAAAATAAATAGCATTTAATTTATTGAAGAAATTGTGCAAAGAGAGAGAGAGGGAAAGAGAGAGTGAGAAGAGAATATGAATTTGTTATTGTCATAAGAAATGTGAAATAAATCAAATTACATTATTTTCATTTTGTTATCACAATTCAGTTTATTGCATTCTTTTGTTTTCACTTAACTTAGCATCAAATATTTTTTTATACAAGTTAGCATATTGGAATATTTCTTGGTTATTTATTTATTTATTTGCATTACTGAAGATATGCCTGCATTGTAGCACCGATCGTACCTATTTTAATATCAAAAAAAATCTGAATTGTGGTACGAGAATGATCTGAAAATGATCTGATTTGTATAATTGCACATTTCTATGACAATAAAAATACATACATCACTATGATTTATTGTAAACCTATCACATCTTTTAAAATTTAACTTTTTTTAGAGCAAATGAAATTTACAACAATTTACTTACTTTCATTTTGAGGGTAATCATTTTGCAACATATGATGAGAACTGGAATCGTGTGACATTACAAAATGAAGTGATAAATTATTTCGATAACTTTCCGGAAGAGCCAATTCGAGGTAATACAATTCGACACTTTTTGATTGCTGGGATATTTTAAGAAGTTGGGAAAAAATAATAATCTTTATAATTCTTACTGTTTTTCATTCTTGTTAGTGTAAAAAAAAAAATTAATTATTAGTATAAGAAATTGGGAAGAAAGTGCCGTATAAATTATCTGAAAAATTGTTTGTGAAATAAAGGGAAATTAGAAATTTTTTAAGAAATGATAAGTGGAGAATATTGTCAAATAGTGTCACAGATCGAGCAAAATCTTTGAAAAGATTGAATTCAGGCAAAAATTTTAAATTGCTAATTTTTGAAAAATACCTAGCAATGGATTTCAAACGTATAATTACCAAATTAATAAGTAGTTGTTAGTTGTCTTAATTGGAATTGTGAATTTTTCCGGTGTACTTATCCGGCGAATGAGAGTGCTATTGTTTGGTGACAACAAGGTTTACAAATATGACATAAAAGAAAAGAGAGTGATTGGAAGAGCGATGCCATTAAAGACATTTCTTCATTGCTAATGAAATTGCTAATGTTTCCTGATTGATTAGCTTAACTGTTGTGTAAGTACTTTTCACGGAATGAATTAGATTCCAGGAATAAAACAGTAGATTTTAGTCTAAAATTATTAACAATTTGTTAGAATAAGGACGGAACATCAAATAACTATTCTTAAGATGGAAATGATCAAAAAGAAATTAATTTATGGTTTCAAAATGAATTTGGAAATCAAATAGTATTTCACTCACTTGAAATAATCGTGCATGTGGAATGTTTCAGATTGAAAAGTTAAATGAAATATAATTTCTTGTTAGAATTTTTATTTGATCAAAACAAATTTGTGTAATATTTTCAGCACTGTTTATTGACAGTACCAAAAATATCAGACAAATGCCTAAGCAAAAGTCTCGGAATTATTCAATAAAAAGTTTTCTAATTGATCTTTCATTTTCATTAAAATATTATTGCGCATTTTAGGATCGAATATCGAAGAATTTTTCCAACTTTTTCCTATTTGTAATTATAATTCATAAAGTTTGGCGGAATTATCAGAACTGCCCAATCGTCTTGTAACGATCATTCGTCTACAACGGAAACGAATAAATACATATCCCGCCTGAAAATGCTACCGGTGCAATTTAACATCTACTTTAACCTTGAAAATTGCATTATTAATTCTTAGGTGCTAAATGATAAATGATTTGAAGTTTAATTTCTACAAAGAATAACAACGATGATATCACTGCATGATTCGAAGGAAACAAATTACACCTGTCGTAATTATGTTATATGTCCAACATTTTTTGTTATTTGGGTTTAATGAAGTGATTTCCTTCTATTTCTGTTTCATAATATCAACAATATCAGAAATTTGTTGAAATGGACAATTTCAGGAAGATACAAGTTTATAGCCGAATTGTTTCAGATAAAGAAGGGATGAAGAATTTCAATTCCGTACTACCATTTTCTCTCCTGATAAGGTCCCTATGGAATAAGGTATTGGAATATTGCATAGGATATATCCGATCCGGGTATCACCTAATAACTCAAATCTGGGAGCATAATAAACTATTGGGAAATTTATTAAGATTGCTTCTCCAAATGATCAAAATGATAATTTTATCACTGTTTATTAATGTTAAATGAATAACGTTGCACAGATTGCGTCTAATACGTCTAATACAATGAAATATATGCCAGTCATTTGATATTTTTATTGATAATATCATCCAAAGCTATTTCCAGTGGGCCATGTATTCCTCTGATAATCGACAACAAATCCTTCGCAAATAAAATATATTCTCTTACTTGCTGCTTTGTCCAGCCGAATGGTGCACAACGTTCGATGTCACGCACGTTATACAGTTTATCCGCCAACTGTACAAGTTTTGCCTGAAATAGTCTCTTTTGCTGATAGATTACATAAAGAAGAGTGAAAGAGAAAGTCGAATAATCCAGAATGGATGAATTAAAACAGTTGTAATCGACGAGTAATTCGCATCTAAATGTCATCAAAGTTATCAGTCCATTGAACATAAAATTTGTTATTTCTTCTTTATTCGAAAGAAGTACACAATGTCCTAATTAGGACTGATAATTGGAAGATAACAGATTGAGGACTGATAATTGGAAGATAACAGATTGAGAGGAAAAGTCTTTTGTATCGTACGGAATCTAAATCACTTCCTCCTCAATCTACACCCTCCATTGATATTATTTTTCCTCAAACAAATTCTTGGCGAAGGCGTTTGTAGCATTTACAATTGAGGAAACAAAATCATTTCGAAATTTTTTTTGAAATAAAACTCCGAAAAATTCCAACTTACCTTATGTGACAATTTTGATGCCTTTTCCAATTCAGATTTCATTCTTGCTTCACGTTTCATACTTTTAATCACTGTACATTCTTTAACGATATCTGCTACCTTAATGGAAAAAGAAATAAATTCTGTAGTTAATGTAGACGTATATTTCGACGTAACGTGTAATTGGAGTTTTAAACATGTTTTAAATTATAAAATTTTTTTTATAAAAAAAAAAAACATTTCCTAGATCATTTCTAGGTATTTTCGCACATAAATTCGCATAAATTGTTCTATTCATTTTTTCTAAAACTGATTGAAAGAAAAAAGAAACATTTCAAGAAATATTCTTTTTCAAACAGAGAAAAGTAATAATACCTCATCGCCAAACATTTCTCGGATTTCTTCATCAGTTGTTTTTGTGTCCTCAACAATATCATGCAGAATAGCAGCAATGATTGTTGCCATATCTGTTATTTGTCCTTCATTTGTCAAGATGTAGGCGACACCTACGACATAGAAAATATTCGGAGAAAAAATAAATGGAAATTAAAAATCAGTCAGTGATGCATCATCTTACGACAAAGATTCCCAAAGACCAAATGAAAAATAATAAAATTAAGATGAAAGTAAAGATCACTTACCAATAGGATGGTTGACGTATGGCGTTTGCATGGCATCTTTTCTACGTTGTTGACGATGACGTCGTGCAGCTAAATCTGCAGCCTTGATAATGAGTGATATGTCATTGGTAAATGCACGACTGATTTCCAGTTTGCCATTAATCTTAGCAAGCTTATCGGATACTTTTTCCGGCATTTCCGGATATATCGATTTATAAGACGGAGGAGGAGGAGGAGGAGGCGTACTATGCTTTTCGTCTCGATCACCACTTTCTGCCATTTTCGATCACAGCTACTAATAGCATGAATAATTAGACATGATACATAAGGAAGACTGACACAACGTTTATTTTCTACTTGGGTTTAGGATTCGATCGATCCTAGCGGTCCTAGGTCTGATTTGGATATTAAAAATTTCAAATTTCATTTCTAAGTATTTCACAGATACCATAAACAGTGTTATCTCTTGTAACAGTAATGATACAATTCAAAAATGAGTAGCAAAATTCACAAATTAACTCACAAAATCCTCAATTCATCACTAAACGATAACCGTTCAAGACAAGCGTTACTTTTTCCATATTTTCAACATGTAAATGGAAGAGTATAGAATTTTCTAACCGGAATAAAATATCAAATTGCCAACAAAAAAGTGGTATATATTTGTGAGGAATGCGACAGTGTTCAAGAATGACATACGTGAATGCCTCGATGTCGCACAGGAACCCGTTCTCCTTTTCCGCCTGGCGAAATGTGCTGTGTTGTGAAGAGACACTACTAAATCCTTCTCTCATACCTCTTTCATCTCTTTTCGATCAATTTGAAATCATTCCATATGAGGAATGAATGGTACGAATAGACGCTACTATAACTACAGTACAGATTTTATAACTTTTAAAATCCTTGGATTTTGCTGATTACAGTTAATTTTGTTTCTTTTTTACCAATTGAAAATGCTAAATTTATCAAAATTTCCCGGGAAGAGAACTCGGGGATGAATTCGTTCTAGAAGTTCAAATTAACTGAATTAAATGAATTCTTCTTTTTTCAAGTTAATGCTAGAACTTTATTTACTTCAGCACAGATAAGCTAGAGCAAATAACACTAGAAATAATGATTCAAATACTTGATAGAGTAGTGGTTGACACATTGCACTGATAAGAATCATTCATTCATTGTCACTTATTTCTTTTTTTTATCTCTCCTTCTCTTCTACCTAATTCGCTCTTTTTCATCTCTCTGTCACTCTCAGATAAAAAAGTCACCTGTCGCATGAATATGACGACGTGGTGACATGCAATACTGTAATATAAACTAATCTGAAATTGGGAAGTGTCAAGACAGGAAAAGAAGCATGAGTCTCAAATGTTTTTTTCCTCTTTGATATGCGTTCTACACAAGATCAAAGAACACAGAATTTCCATTCGAAACACTAAGCTGTCCGCCGCAGGATTCGAACCTGCGCCTACCGGAGTAGATTGCGACCTGAACGCAACGCCTTAGACCACTCGGCCAGACGGACTCCCACGCTCATACCTCACTAAGCAATTTATATCGAATGATTGATTAATGTAACGGAAGATTATCTCTCTCTCTCTCTCAGTATCCTCGGAAGTACGTGGGAGTTGCCCAATCCTCGGAGATACCTGGGAGTTGCCCAACATTCCTCGTCATCCGATTTTTCCGAATATTTGGGCAATAAAAATGACAGAGATGAAAGTTTGCATCTGAACGACGTCACACCTCCAATGAGTTGACAGCACTCCGCCAGATGCATTTCAGATAGCACTGTTAATCAATGATAAGTGATAATCTCGACAGTAGTATGTGCGAGATAACGTGGATTACCTCGCATTTCACGTTACAGTTATGTTTGTTGTACGTCACAACATATCAGTTACATGTTAAATGCAAGCACACTGCACCACTGCACATAACGTCTATGCGAAGTGGTTGCCACTGCATTTCATGCGACGTTAAATTCAGCTAGCGACATCCTAGCGACGTCCCATTTCGCTAATGTGTTGCACGCGTGAGAGACGCAACCTTGAGTTGTTGTAAGTCATTCAGACGATGAGAGAAACTGCGAGTAGTCTAGGCGGATTTTTGAGAAATAGTGTTTTCTTGATGATAGAAGGAGGTGACAGAGTAAGCAGAGATTATTGTAGGAAGTCACTAACGATAGAAGAAAGATTGCAGGAAGAAAGGAGACGTTAATATAGTATTATGGAATTCAGTGATCATGAGATGTTGAAGAATGACGAAATATCGTGTAGCAGTGATTGCAAGAGACAATTGTTAGAGTGCCAGAGAGACTGATTCTCTATTCGTTCTCTTTCTCTTCCTCCTTGCTTCCTTCTCTCTCTGAGCATGGAACGAGAAGCAGGTACTTTGCATTTTTTGCATATCAAATTGGGTGGTGATAAGGTCGAAGTAGTGGTGGTTTATTACACGTTTATTAGCACACGTAAGTAAATTTAAGGAGACGAGGAATACAACTTGTCATTTAGAAGGAGGGTGATTCACTTGCGTGGATTCCATCAAACCATTTGTGAAACTTACGTCTGTTTGCTTAGTTCTATCGGTAGCATATTAAGCATGCGCTCTAGTAACTCGTTATAGTGAAGACTGGACGAGCTTTATAGATTTATTGACGTGTGATAGCTACGCACGCATATAAAATGCACGGAAAATTGAACGGTAATGATTTTACTTATTTCAGGTATACATTTATGATATAACTCAGTGTTAGGTTTCCATCTGTTATGAATGGCAAGCGACGAAGAGTTGAGTAGCACAGATTCTGGAAAGCTTAACATCGAGAAAGCTCATCTTGGCCCTCCGGATCGTTGGCTTTATTGTCCACCGCTAGGCTCGGTATGCGCAGTATTCTGTTTTTTGCACTTTACTCCAAGTTGATTTCACGGTGATTCATTTTGGATATAGAAAAATTCAAATTGTCTTCAAGTAATGTATTACCATGTTGCTCATAATATTTGGAAGATTGAAGAACCCTTTATGCAATTCGAATTTTCTTGATATTGAAGAGGAAGTGTGTGGATAAGTAAATTTCATAAGCATTTCAGGTTGTTGCGAAACATTTTTTGCCCTTCAAAACTCCACTTTGCAAGCTGTATGATGAGCAGGTTGAAAAAAAGTTGCAGTTTCATCCACGAGATGTCTTCGCATACAAGTTTCGAGGTGCCGAACCAGGTGCGAGAATTGGGTTATGGGTTGATCTCACAAAAACCAATCGTTATTACAATAAAAAAGAGGTAAATTTTAATTTTTTTTAATTGTAATTTCTAACTCCGTTGTAACTGTCATGTTGTTCGAAATATGTTTTATAGCTTTTATGAGATGAATAAATTTTCATTTACATTTTTATTTCTGTTTAGGTCGAGAAACGGAATTGTATTTATAGAAAGATCCCAATGAAAGGTCATGGAGAAGCACCGTCTGTTCCCGAAACAGAGCAGTTTTGTCGGATAGTACGTGGATTTCTTCAGGTTAATGATCGAGTTTCATCGTTTTGTTGCTTTGTCTTAAGTTATTAGCTTTTTTTACAGTTTTGAACAGATTTTCAGCCGGCTATAATATACCATATTCTATCATAGAAGAGTGAGATTATATCTCCATCCAGTTTGAAAACATAAGTAATATTGTCATCCTGAAAGACGTTCTTACATTTTATATGGAAAGAAATAAAGCTTTATTGATTGTTTAGATATGATTCCTTGTTATTAATGTTTTGTTATTAATGCATAATTCCAGGCAAATCCAAAAGACATAGTGGCAGTACATTGCACTCATGGATTTAACAGGACAGGCTTCTTGATAGCAGCATATCTTGCAAGTGCTATGGATTGGGCAATTGATGCTGCCATTTATTCCTTTGCACAAATGAGGCCAAATGGCATTTACAAGCAGTTTTATTTAGATGAACTTATGCAGAGATATGGTGACGAAGATGACAGAATTGAGGTTTTTTTTGTTTTGATCGCATATCGCTGTTTGTGTTAACTTTTTATATCTTTTTTCTTCAGGAGTTTATAGTACTTTTTTCTGCATCATGTGTCGTGAATAGTTAAGACCTTCTTACATTTTTTCTGACAAAATTCACTTTATTCGGAAGCAAAATTCACTTGATATTCATTTCGGATTTTCGAGTGATTCAAGTTTGGTTTATGTATTTTTCCCGAACATGCATTCAGCGAGTGATAAGCATAGAATTAGACGAAAAAAATGAAATGAATTTTAGGCACCACCACGTCCTGCCTGGGAAAATGGCCCAGTTGATGGTGGTAGGATTTCACTTAACGACGTCGGTAGTGGTCAAACTATCTCAAGTAACACTGATGAACTTATTGGTGTGTTTTTTGCTTTGCTTTTTATTTTTAGCCGGCTCGATATTCTGTGTTGTCGGTTGCGTTAGCTTGTTTTTGATAATGAGTGTAGTGTTTTCAAGTAGCAAGTCAAAATCCAAATTTTATTTTTTTTTTTTATCCAGTCATTAAAAATTGTTGCTATGGCTCATACTTGCAGTGGAATAGCCATCAGCAAAAAATTAACATTTTGAGATTTATTGACTTGAATCTCCTTGTTTTGAAATTTTTGGAATTATAAGCTATTTCCAGATGAGCCTAAATTTATGGATGGAGCAGTACCTAGTGTCAAATACGTATCAGATCCCATAACGAGAACCATTTTACAAAATAAGGTTATTTCCGCTTTTATAAACCTCTTCTAACTTTTTATGCCAGCTATTTTAGTTGATTATCTCGCTTGATTTGTTGAGCTTAAGTATTTCTCTGTTTCAATATATGATATTTTCATAGCAGTGGATTTTTGTACATTATGCTTTTACAGTCGTGGTCTTTCTAATTTCTTGTTGAAACTTTTTTTTTTTTTAAGAAACTCCAGATTTGCTGAATTTCTTTTAATGAATGTTTAACTGTTAATTGATTGTCCTGTATGAACTGTCCTGCAGAACAGATGCAGTTTCACTTTTTTTTTCGATTTGCTACCTGCCCGTATGTAAGAACTGCTACTGTCATATTATTTTGCAGTCTTAGGGTTCAAATAAAAGATGTGAATATAAAATGCTTTGATTTGCATTGCTGGCCTATACTGTTGTCCGCCTATCATTTAAACGAATATTTAGATTCGGAATATGTGTAACTATAAAAGAGATGGTTTTCCTGGCAGTCAACCAGTATCCATGGAAAGAGATAATTTACGTTTTTTGGCTGAAAGGAAGTATATGGTATCTTGGAAAGCCGATGGGATCAGGTAAATAAGTGACTTTTAAAGTTTATCCCAGTATTGTGATTCTAAAAGCGTAGATATAGAAGAAAGATAAATCAATTATAATGAGAGGGATTCAGTAGTTGATTTATTATTTCATCAATTTCTATCTCTAATAGATATGTTAATTTAGATATATGGTACTTATTGACGATAAGGATTCAATATACGCATTTGATCGAAATAATAATGTGTTTAAAATATCCTGCATAACATTTCCGCATAAAAAAGAATTTCGTCATATTCAAAATACTCTTCTAGATTGTGAAATGATAATCGAAAAGGTTCAGTTTTGGAATTTGCTTTCACATAAATGGATTACATTGTTGCAAAAATGGCATTTTTCGAAATTTCAGAGTTTGATCGTTTCATCTAATCTGAAGTGTAGCTGATTCCCCAGCTGGTAATGAGGTTTAGGTCGGAGCACATGTTAAATGTTCGAAATTATCTTCTGTAAACAAAATGAAACTAATGTTTTGATCATAATGACATTACATTTCTACAGGTAAAAGGAGAATCTGGTGATATTACCGATGTACCAAGATTGCTCATCTACGACATTATTAAATTTGAGGTTTTCATTTGATACATTGTGCTGCTGTTGTGTAACATAGGGCAAAGTTTCCATCATGAACTTGGAAGCGAATTTAAGAATATTTGAAGTATCAATGATGAATGATTACTTACTTTTAGGGACAAAATGTGGGCGAATGTGATTTCACTACACGTTTGTCATGTATTCGTGAAGATCTAATTCAACCACGTCGTGATGCATTGAGAAGCGGTCGTATCAAGAGAGAGAATGAACCGATAAGCATACGTAATAAGGTATGATAAGGATGTTCGTTGTTTTGTTATTGAGTAGCTTTTGCGGCAGCTTAGTTTTTTTATTCTTAGAACTGTTTTTGCAGGATTTTTGGGAATTGGAAGCAGTTCCAAAACTATTTGATGAGAAATTTACGAAAAATGTTGGGCATGAAATTGATGGCTTAATTTTTCAATCGGTAAATGAAGTAAGTCTCAAAAACAAGTGTATGTTTTCTTTGAAAGAGTTAAAGAAGCTGCCTGATTTCTCTGATTGTTATTTTTTACTTTCGATTTATGCGATTTATTCGAATCTAAGAATATTTTCTTTTTTTTTTCATTCTTGAAACTTTTTGCAGGATTTTGAGAAATGACCTTTATTGCTAATTAGAGGAAGTCTTTTTCCGTACTCTGGAATCAATGCATTGTATTAAGATTCAATTTATATTGTTGCCGATATATTACTTTAAGTTAGCTTTATAGAGCAATATTATGCTATAGAATTTTAGTTTCTAATTACTATTAATAAGCTTATGGTTTATTACAATGAAATCAATATATTCCATTTACTTTTCAGCCATATCGTTGCGGACGATGTGATACGTTGTTGAAATGGAAGCCTCCATCTCATAACTCAATTGATTTTCAATTGAAGATAAGGCGTATATCGAAACCTGGTGAATTGCCAGAGCATATTGGCTTTCTTTTCGTACAAAACCAGTCAGAACCAATGGCACAAATGAAAGCTACAAAGAAGTTGCTGCCATATGATAATAAAATTATTGAATGTACTTTTAAAGTTAGTCTTTTATTTGTGTTGGAGAATTTTATATTTACTGCAGACTAGCATGTGATCTACTTAATTACTGACATGTAAGTTAACAACAAAGTGGAGATAATACAGCTATTAATCCAATCACTTGGTGCAGCACGACGTTCGGTAGAAGTTCCATTTGCAAAATACCTTAAGCTTGCTGGCGTTAGCATAATGAGATTGTTGAGAGCCTGTGCTGGCAAAAATTTTAAGTATTCTAACAGTTTCATTCTTTGTTGCTTATGTTTTTTCTTTCTTTGCTGCTTAGAAGTGTATTTTTATGGATAGTTCCAATGTGTTTGCATTGTTTCAGGATGGTAAATGGGAGTTTATGCGTGAACGTACAGATAAAAGTTTGCCTAATTCAAGCAAAACTGCAAAAGCTGTTTATAACAGTATCATTCATCCGATTGATAAGGACTCATTAATAACATTCGTTGAGAAAATATGTATGCAGAAAACGAAGAAGAGACCTGCTCCACAATCAGCTAATGATGCTATACAGAAAATTGCTAGGACATAAGCAGTTTATTCAGCTTTCATTTGTTTAAAATATTGTTGAACTTCGATGAATACCTTATTTCTTCGATCTTCAAGTTGCATCTTGAAAAATAATTTTTTAATGTATATTGAATCAGAAATCTAACTTTTGAGACTTTATCCAATCTAACTTTTGAGACTTTCATCAAAGCTTCTGTTATTTTATAAAGTGAAAAGTGATAATTGTTTTAATTATAGTTCAACGTCATTTTTGCTTCATTTCGTTGCATGTCTCCAAATTCCAGTATTGAGCTGTTAAACTTCATCAGTGCTATCAACAACGAATGAAAGTTTTTTCATTTTTTCTTTGAAAAAGGGTTTGGGGTGCACTTCAGATTTCACGACACTTTATATATTCTTGAAGTTTTGTTATTTTCATCTCTCAGAAAACGAAAGGCGAACGAACAGTGTACTAGCAGTGAAACAGACTCGGAAAATTCTTCTTTTGATTATTTTGCTTGCGCACTTATTTGAAAACTGGTCATTTTTAGAATTGCAAAGATGACTGTTTCATTGAATTAGCTTGACCTACACAGTTACAAAACTTTAGAAACATTAATTATTTCTGGCACGGAACTGATTTCAACATAAGTGGTGTCGAGTATTTCAAAATTTAGAATTGGATTTTCAGGTCATAAGTTGGACAAGTGCATGGGTTAATTTGTTCCATACTTTTGTACATATTATGCTACACTCTTGCTATTTGTACTGCTTGAATTTTAATTTGTATTGATAGAGAACGGGTTTTTGTGTTGTTTTGCAAAATAAAACGTTACATTTTGCTTTCATTTCCACAAGTAATTTGTTACTCAAATACTAAAATCACTCAAATCTAGTAATTATACGTGTCTTTTAGTATTCATTTAGCAAATGCAGCATGGAAAGTATTTGCTTCGAAATTCGAAAAAAACTTAAAGGTTTCAGAGAAGTATTTCTTAATTAAAACCTAAGTACTGTAAATTATTATTTTCACATGATAAACTGAACAAATCAAATTTATGATAGCAAATGCAGAAGCATTAGTACACATAAGTTAGAATTAAAGATTAAAAGTTATCAAAAGATAATAATTCTATATTATTTGGTGGGGAAATTTCAAGAAATGCATATAAGTTGTGTAATTTATTAACGCAACAAACCTCTCAAATATTCATTCCTTCAGTGATGCAAAGGTTCTAGTTTTTTCCCTCAGAAAGGTTTCCGTCTTTTTTCTGAAGTAATTAATGCAAAAAGTCAATTTTGAAATGAAGCAAAAGATCAAGAAAGGATATGAAATTGAGAAAATCATTTACAGCATATGTAATAATAATTACTAACACAACGTATATTGTAGTTTTAGTGATTAGTAAAAATATTATAAATTTAATTGTTGGAAATGTTTTGGAATATTAGATCTGATAAGAGTTATATTAGTATCAAATTCCATCTGACGTTAGTTTATGCTCTAGAAAATTAGAATTTTTGTTTTGTTTTAAAAGAAATCAAGAAATGAACAAAGTACAGAGAGTTTGAAGATGTGAGATAAGCGCAGGGAGTCTTATCATCGTTCAAGCAAACTTTACTGATTAATGACAATTGTCATTATGTATAACTCTGACTGAGCAATTAATTAAACTATTATTTTCTATTAATCCATTTCTGATATTGCATCTATTCGAATTTTGTAAAATCTGGGAGGAAATTAAAGTATGATAATAAAATACTTTTCGGAAATATTATAAAATTGAAATGCTATTACATATTTAACTTTTATGTGGTGTTTTAACAAATAAAAATATGCAATACAAGTTTTTTTTTTTTGCTATAAAAATATAATTTTTATATTTGTCTCTATAGTGTATTCTATTTTATGATATTTTAGTTTTATTTAAATCCTTGAATATTTCGCAGATAAAAGTTTGTACTTGTTGTGATCGATCATAAAAATGGTGAAGTGATATCGTTTAGTTTTTCTCTTCTTGAAACTTTCATATAATATTCATTAGCAATTCCTGTTTTGTCCTATACGTAAGTTTTCTTCGGCAGACAATTTTTAAACAATTTTTTATAACAAGAACTTATTTATTTATTAAAATTAGATCGTATACCTAAATTTTTGCTTGGAATTGTGTACAAGTGCGCAGGTTTGTTCAATTAAGCAAATTCGCGCATCTTCTACTAAAGTTAAGTATGAGATGAATACAGGTTTACTACATGCTGTAATTACATAATAATAGTTCATATTTCAGTATGAAATGGATTTCAGGTTTCTAATTCATTACGCATATGTTATGTTATTGTGTGACCATCAATGCCATCTTCGTTTCAATGTTTGTTCTGTTTGTATCATCGAAGGATGTCAGTGATTTTGCACCTGTAAGACTTTCTCATTATTATTTCACTTTAGCGATAGTTGAATTTGAAATTTGAATCTTTCAACTCTTTTTTGTTCATGTTGTATTGAAATTATTATAAAAGAAATTACTTGCACCAAATTGATACTGAAAAATTAAGACGGAAATTTGTTTGTTATTTAAACAATCTATGCAATAATTTACAGGAGTATTTGACAGAATACAATTTTTTAAAAAAGCAATTTGATACTCAATTATTAAAGTATGGTCATGAAGCTCACAAGTAAATGTTTTTTTTTTTTTTTGTAGTATTAAATCTTGATAATATTTTTTAATTGGACAAAAATTTCATTCAATATCTTGTCATACATCACTGATAATTTCTTATTTTGATACAGTCATTCATTAGCAATCTAATAGATTAAGAATTATATAATTTTCATAGCATATTGTTGACATCATTATAATGCAGCCTTAATAATAATTATACTTGAATAATAATAATTAATAATAATTATCCTTAATAATAATTATACTTGAATTTAGTTTCTAACAAATCTTTAACGAAACATAAAATTAAAACTTCTCTTATCAGCAAATTTCAAAATCTTTCATCACTTCCTTTATCATACATCATTAGGTATCATATTTCAATGCATGAAACATAGCTTTAAAGTAAATATAGTAGTGAATTATATTTGAAAAACATTTTCAGATTATTTAAAAAATTTAAAAATCTAATACAGACGGGTCGATTCGATAAGCAGAAACGACAAAAAATCGGCGAGACATGGTGTGCACGACAGGTTGTTAATGACTCATATTCGAATGGTCCGTAATACTTCTGACATCGTTTAATCTACGGAAGCTAACCGGAAGCACTGATATTCTAATTAGTAACTTATGAATAAAATAGAATGTGCAATGATTAGCATTTTAACTTTCTCTGCTTATGAAGCTTATGATTTTCAACTAACTGTCAACCTACGATCATTTAATAAAGAAGATTAAGGTATTTTTTTAGCCTTGGATTTAATAAATTGAAAAATTGAATGCTCAGTAGAGTCAGATCAGTAGAGTCATTAACAACCTGTCGGATTATTTTATTCTTTTGGATTATTTTAAAATCGATATTGAACACAGAATTGAACAGTTTCTGCCAAATTTCAAGACCTTCCCTTGATTTTATCAAATATTTCAGATTCAAATAGAGCATACAAATGGACGAGTAAAAATTTGACATATTCGATAGGAGCCATTCCTAAGCACTTGTCCAGAAAAATAGTAAGGTATAATAATTATTGTTATTCTATAAAAAATGCAATGAAATTATCTTTTTCTTTTTCGAAATTAAACAATTTTAAAAGAAGTTGCATATATATATTCACTAAGAACTTTCGATTCAAAAAAAAAATTTCAGAAATGTAATGAAGATAGCTTTTGAAGAATGGTCAGCGGTAACACAATTAAATTTCATCGAAGTAACAAGAAATGGGAATATTAAAATTGCTTTTGTCAGCGGAAATCACGGAGATGGGTATTCGTTTGATGGACCAGGTTTATCATCTTTTTTTATTTTTTGTTGTCATCAATACTTGTGGAATGACCAGAATCAGAACAAGCATTTTTATTAATTAAAAAGAAAATTTAATCGAGTTTATGATTATAGTAATTGACAATACCACTTTTTTGTGACTAAGATAATGTTTGGATAATGATCAAATTTATACAACAAAAATTTTAAGTGTGTTGAAAAGTCCCATTTTTAATTGAGTAATTTTTAATACATTATTTTTACTGTAAGTAGAAGGGAATAAGTTGGCGCTAACTGTAAGAGAATATCTGATGATTATGAAGGTATGATGATACCTGTACAAGGTAACGATATTTATTTTTCAATGCAAATAGATTCTTTCCTGATGACACAACCGCTTGGTTCTTTTGGATAGATATTTAAAAAAAAAAAAGTGAATTGAAATTCAATCATTTTATTAGTATTCATATCTTGCATAGAAGACAAAAATTGAATTAAATATTTGAAATATTTCAGTAAAATTTATTGAAAGAACTGAAATATATGAATGAGATTTTTTTACAGGTAAAATACTAGCACATACATTATTTCCACCTTATGGATTAATTCATTTTGATGCAGATGAAAGGTGGGCTGCAATGATAAACACAGAACTTTCCAAGTTAGTTTTAATGTTTTCATTCTAATCTTTTTTTATTCTTAAGGGAAAAATTGATTAAATAAATTGAAAATGTTCTTTTGAATTTAAAAAAAAATTGAAGAAAAATGAAATTAAGAAAGAAATTAGGAAAAAATGAAATTAAGAAAGAAGAAATTATTTTAGATATGATACCATAGATTTGCTACCAACAGCAATCCACGAAATTGGTCACGTTTTGGGTTTGGAACATTCTTGGGAAAAAGATTCTATAATGTCACCTTTCTACCACTATCAGACAATTAATGATGACGGAGAATACGTGAAACCGAAACTTACTAACTGTGATATTTTACGCATACAACAATTGTATGGTAATTTTTTTCTTTTTCAGACTAAAAACACGTAAGTGAATGCTTATGGTGCATATTAAATATGTTGAATGTTTAATTATCTGTGGCTTCTTTCCTGTTTATTTTATAAATTTCAGATCAGAAAAACTTTTTTCTGGAGGGATTGGAACAAAACGAAAATTTTAAAAATTGCAAAAATTGTTGAAATCATCAAAATAAAGAACAAAATGATCAAATCAAAGTTATTATGAAGAATTTCTCTGAGGTGTGAAAAAAATTCAAAAAAAAAAACAATATTCTATCGATCTTTTTCAGGCAACAGAAAGGCTTCCATTTGAGAAGATACTATGAATTTAATGTTTAAACAAATTAGGCAAGTGAATTTATCAGTTAAAAACAAACTGGCAGCATATTAATCAATTCATTGCTATCAAAACATCGATAAGTGAATGGCATGCGTAATAATTTATCACTTATTATCATTGTCACTTTGAAAGCTTATCACCATTAATCATTACAGTTAGCTTTCCATACAAAGATTTTGAAATTTATAACGAATAATTGAGTCAAATTAATATGCGAAAAAAAATTCTATTCTATTCTACCGAGATACTGAGAAAATGTTGCAAAGTCCGACAGCACTTCTAACTGTTAACGCAAATTAAATAAGTAATTCATGAAGTGATAATTGTTACTGATAAATGAAATGGTTTATCTGTTGTTATAATGATTTAATCAATTTTCATCCTTTAATTCAATTTTTTTATTTTATTTCAACCCATTATAACTTAATTACCTGAATTTTTGTAGTATTTTTCTTCCGGTTTAAGCTCAAATTTAAGCTTATTATTAATTTTAATGCTATTTAATAGTGCAATTATATTTAGCTGTTCGTCACGTTTTGTCTAATTTAATATTTCGAAATTACAATGCTAATATATAACCGACAACGTCATAACATACGCTTTTTCAGAATTATTTCTCAAACATTCACGTTTTAGCGCATAGAGCGAAACACGTCGTACATTTCTGAACAAAACATAAACACAAAAGAAATTTGAGTACCTTCAAAATTCTTTGCAGTTTTATTAATTTCACTAAGATAAAATTTAATAACGTAATATCTTCACTGTTACTTTCGAAACTAATTTTAATGTATCTGAATGATAAAATTTTTGTTGATAAAATTGCTGTGACACTAATGAGGTGACACTTGCAGTATTTCGTACTATTCCATGCGGTTGTTTTCTACCATTCTTGGTGTGATCGCTGTTAATACCTACGCGCAGTTTCGTGCACGAATCACAGTTAGTTAAAGTCTAGCAAAATTTGAAGGTTGAAAAAAATTGAAAATTTTTGAAAAAAAAAATGAAATAAAATTTAACTGTTTGAATAAACTGCAACTCATTGAAAAATTTGGCTTATTCAAACATTTCATTAATTCTTATTCTAAATTTGATTTCTTAACAGTTTGCACTAATCAATATAGACGATGTGAGTTAAATTGAAATCGTCGAGCTGATAATTTGTAACTTAAATATTTTATCATAAATGATTTAAATTGCGATACTAATGAGCGGATAGTCTCGAAATTTGATAAAGCCTGAAATATTTCAGAATATTTTAAGCAGATTAAGCAGCTGTCGATGATTAAATGAGATTTAGAATTCAGATTACTGAAAATAGGAAACAATTTCTTTGATCTGACAAATTCTCAGGAACTTAGCTAACCCACCCAGAATCACGCTTGGGCCTTTTCAAAAATTGCGCGAATCTGACAGTTCGGTAAAAACAAAATTGCAGCATTTGTCACGTTACGAATCAATTGAATGCATATCAAAGCAAGCTTATTATGACGTCGAAAATAGTTACATAGCAGTTGTTAGTTTGGACGACAAATGTGACGAAGTTTTAACCAATGCTTTTAAAAAAGCTATAATTAAACCTGAAAATCTTAAAATTCAAGTTATAAAAAATCCCAGAGATTTCGAGTACATATTACGTATGGTACGTTTCAAGAACGCTTATGTAAATTATTAAAGTAAAGGAAAAAAAAAGCGACGAAAATTAGGTGAACCTTTTTAAGTGTGTATGTAAACTGTTACTATCCAAATAATTAACTATTCATAACTCTATCCGATGTTGTTTAGTGGAAAAAATGCATAGTCGGACTATATTTACTTATCTTTACGTGACGTTTTTACAAGTGAAACTTCTGAATCCTCTAGAAATAATTTCTGCTATATAAAAAAGAACAAATGCCTTTTCTTTTCCAGTAATTATGAGATTATTAATTATCGCTTTTGCCTATTTCTATATTAATTACCCAGAATCAGAATTATTAATTCCAGGTGCAAGATTTTTGTTCCGTAGCAATCATTCAAGAATCAATCAAAATATCTGTAACTTGGTTTTTTTTCGACTGCACCAAAAGTAATTTCCATTTTTTAATTAATGGTGGAAAAAATATTCCAAGGATGAAAGCTTAAGTAATTGCAGTTTATTTATCCATTATATATTATACAAAATTAGCAAACGGAAGTTAACTTAATTAAGAACAAAGTAATCTATGTTAATTATTTTAGTCCCATACAATAGCTGAAAAAATTAACAATAAAAAAAATTTTCGTAAAAAAATTTTCAAAAATCATTTTCTTTTTCAATTATTTTTTTTAAATATTTCTATTTGTTTCTTTTTGTTTTCATTTTTCGGCGCTTTCTTTTAAGATAAAGAGAGGAACAAGAAATTTGGAATCACATGGATAATAGCAATATCATTAACAGTTGTTGGTATCACTATCTGTGCGGCAATTGGCGCTTGTTGTTATTTAGCGCTTCGAAGTACTCATCCGATACAAAGGCGAAGGAAAGAGAGTGCGAGGGAAGACGAAACTTCCAATAGAAATGTTGACGAATTGTCCCGTGAAACAAACAATATTAAATCACATTCCACTGTGAGTTCCATTTTTTGTAAAGTAAAGTTGAAGTAAAATTAGCTATAACTAAGTTAGCAATAATACCAAAGTTAATGATAGTATTTGTAAGAAAATTTTAAAAAAGTCGTTAAAATGTTTCAAGTAAAAGTTGAAAGAAGTTAGATTTAACTTTCATTATTTTAAATGTATTCTGTTATGTTGTTTTGTGATTAAAATGTTGTTAACTTATTAATTATTAGCATCTTTTTTAAATAAGGTGCAGAAAGCAATAATATTTAATTATTCATAAATATCTAATTCATTTATTAATTATTTTAAAGTATTAAAAGGTTAAAGGCAATTATTATGAATGAAATAAATTTTAATTTCTTCTAGATATAAAATACTGTGAGGAAAATTTATTCAAATGGCATTTTCAGTTTTGAAAGATACTTTGAAGCAAAAGTGAGAGTATTTAATTTGTGGCAAACATGAATTGATTTTAAATCAACTTTTGTTGAATAGTTGTAGAGTACGAAAAAAACACTTCCTGAAATGACACACAGGAAAAGTTCAAGGAGAAGCACCGGATCGACAAGTTTTTCGCGTATAGCAATAAACGAAACGGATGAGAGAAAAGTTTTAAAATGAAATTTAGAACTTTTTCCTTTAACAAAAATAGTTTTGGACAATTATTGCTTCAAGTTAATTTGAATAAAATAATTTAAATTAGTTTGAAGAAATCAATTTGATTTCAAATACATAATGGCAATTTTATCTTCTTTTCTCATTACTCCAAAACTTCTTGAATCATTTCAAGTTTCATTTGAAATGTTTACATATTGTCTTATTGCTTCAATTTTCGCTTCTAATTCTACTTTTAGTATCGATTGGATGATAGTACTTAAAGCATTGGTTAACTCGTTTAAACCAAACATTTGTGTTACTTTAACTAATTTGTTTTCTCTTCAATTTGCTGAATTCAAACTCTGATTTGTTGTATTAGGTATTGATGAAGTTAAATTTCAATCTGCATTCTTCTAAAATTCAGATAAGCCACACATCTTTCTGATTGGTCAGGTTAAATATTAAATTTCAATAATTTTAATAATGGCTAAATATTAAATCTTGCTAACCATATTTATAAGAGTTGAAGGAATTCAATGAGTGCAGAAGAGTCGCAGTAAAAATTATTATAAATAGGTAAAAAGCCGAGACTGATACCCATTTGGCTTGTTAAGCAACTTGAGAAAAACGATAAATTAAACCAGAAGATTGAACAAACAAAATTTTTTTAACTTTTTGTTATTGTTATCGTATAATATATTTATTTCGTGTCGGTTTTTCTTTTTTTGGAAATCTTTTATTTGCAAATTTAAAAAAAAAAAATGTTGTTTTAATTTTTGCATTTGATATCATCAAAATTTTCATGCTTGATTAACAGAGAGCTTCTCAATTTTGAAGATTGCGATACTTGAAACACTCGAAGGCTTTTCAGGAAAAAAATGCTAAGCATTTAGGCATCATTCATCGAGAAGTATGTTTCAAAGCTCGATTGGATTAATTTTGATAATCTTATGCAATTTCAATAAATTCAATTTAAATATATCATAAAAATTTAAGATAATTCTTTTAAGATTATATTTGATTATACTATTACCAACAAAATTGCTTTCCCTTTATCATATTGAAAATGTATTAAATGAGACAACGATGATTATTTAGAAAGCTGAACTTTAAAAATTTATTAATTTGTTCAGATTTGAAGAAAAATTCTTCAAAATTATTTACATCTGTACAATTTTTAAATGTTTACTTTTTTAGGCACTGGAATGTAGTAGGCTAGGACCTTCATCATTAACCATATTTCCTATATTCCTATTTGACTTTTCCGGTACGTTGTTCTCAGCGTACTGTGACCAGATCATCGAACTTTCCATTGGTAATTCCGAAGTTGCCGTTACCGCCGGGCAAACGCCTTCAATATTTCTACAATTTTAACTGTTAATCTCTCAAATTTGATCATAAAAAGCAATTCAGCTTAATACGTCATGGATATACGTGGGAGAAGGCGTAAAAATGATGTATCCTTCAATAATGTAATAAACAGATTTGCGTGGCAGCTCACGCAAAAGGCGTATAGTCACGGAGAAACTTGCAATATCAAATGAAATGAATTTCAAATTTCCTTTTGCGCATTGCAATAAAATATTGTTGAATACATACCTATTTAAGGCGTTTCGTGGTAATTCAAAAGCATTTTTGAAACTTGCACTAGTAGTTGAATGTGATGAAGACTCTTTATAGTTCCGCTTAAGCTTCCATCTTAATTTGTAATCAAAAAATGAATGTGGTAGGAATACTTGTTTGAATTCCTGTAAAACAGTTGCAAAAAAAATTCTTTTCTAAACTATTTGCTTTTATTATATTTTGAATTATTTTAAAAACTCATAAAAGTTTAGAAATTGCTTTATCGATAGTACAAAATGGATTTAACCACCTTCTTGTGACATTTATTTGTGCCAACAGGAAGGTAAGTGCCACAAAATACTCTTTCATCTGACCGACGCTTGGACAGCGACAAATTTAGCTAGCAAAAAGTGTAATTGACGAACGAGAAACCTAAGTGTGATTCGATGAGAGAAATTTGATGATTAAATTTCTATAATCACAGAGGTAAAGAAGGAAATGCGAACATTTCTGAACTGTTCACTCATTGAGCAATAGATAACAAATGTTGTGCACGAATTACACAGTGATAACAAATCCAGCAGATCTCCGAGACTATTGTAGATGTGACGCCTGAATGCTTCCGGAAGGATACCGGAAAGCACCATCATAATACCTTGCGGTAATTCAGTGATTAAAAATACGCATAAAATTGTTAGTAGCATACGGGTAGTACGATCTGCCCGATAAACAATACTTGTATTTGTCCTGAAATTTGAAATTCCGGATTAGTTGCTTATTCAATTATGCAACAAAAAGCACTTTATGCTAATACACTTATTTAAGTACGTTGAATATTACTTTACCGGATCACCTATATAATGCGGTTTTGTACTACGGATTATTTGATGCAAAGTTTGCTCCTTTACTTTGATAACTGAAGAAAAGTAAAAATGAATTTTAAAAAAGTAGAAGATTTTCAAATATTTATGTCGGTGATATAATCATCCATGAAAATGAAACGGCGTGCTAGGTCACGTACGTCACAGCAGTTTTGATATAGAAAAATGAAATAGTATTACTTGGCAGTGTCAATTTTACTTTGTCCGCGGTTTTTCTTCTTACTCTCATATTTTCCATTGTAGAAACGAGTTGAATGATATAAAAGTTTAAGTCGATTCTGTTGTACTCTTGTTAAAATTTTCATGAGTAACCAAACGAAAGATGACAAAAGTAAACAAGGTGTCATCTTGAATACCGTACCTGATATCCAGAATGCCATCCGGAATATCTGAAGCATCACAGAAACATGGAATTGGTTTAATTTGAAATTCCTTTGGAATAAAACAGTGGACAGTATAACTCTTTACAATAATGCAAAATGATGATAACGGTAAATCAAAGGTAAAAATTAGGCGAAAATTTCAATCATCTGATTGAAAATGTAAATGAACAAATCTTCCGAATTGATTTTTAAGCTTAATTTTAGCTTTGAAATTTAAGGTCAGAGTGGGACCAATAGTTACTCGTTTTTTTAGGCACAAGCAATTTATTCATTCATTTCTCATTAGATTTAAAAATATGATAATTATACCTTTTTATTGCATCTAAGATCCAATAATTTTTTTTTTTTAGAAAAATATATGAAAACTAATGTAATTTAGATTGAAATTAAAAAATGTCAATGCAAAGTGATGCATAAAATGATTGAAAATTAGTACCAAACAATGTGCTTCAAGTGCTAAATCAGAAACACCAGGTACATAAGCTGATGCATCATAATTGCTTGTATCGGTAATATTGCACGTTTCGCCAAGTTTCATTTCGATAATTTTATAAGCAAGAAAATTTGGTGTGTTCATCAATGTGACAAACAATACAACAAATGCTATCGCCATGTATGAATGTCGCAGATGAATCTGAATTCATGATAAACTGTCTCAGAAAATCATTTTTAGCTTAAATTGCTCTGCCAACATTTTAAAATTGCAATTGCACCTCAGAAAATATTAAATTTTATTTATTTTTTTTTATTAGTATTTAAGATTAGATTGCAATTACATAGTTTACTTCTTTTCAAATGAATGAGATAAAAAACTTTTAATTCAAAAGAGTGGTAAATTTTTCGTCTATCTTATTCATCAGAAATATGATAATTAATTACTTAAACAATTTAATCCAAAATAAAGTTTCTTTTAGAAGTAATTGAATAGGACGAAACTTCTTTCTAATTATTCCATTCTCAAAATTCCACAATTCTTCCGTTAATTTCAGAAGAAAAATTTCATTTATCTAAAGCTATGTTACATTACAACATTCAGTACAGGACTGTTTTTCATGGAAATCAAATTTTGTAGAATAATTAAATTTCTATCAGAGCCAGTGAATTAATTCATCAGATTATATCGATGCATCTGATTACATCTAGGCCTTCTCAAAAAAAACTTTATGATGATTGGAACTATTTAATGAGTAGTAAATGACATTATTTCATGTATCGCTGAATATATCTAACAGTTAAACAGCGATCTGATAGTTTGCTTGAAGAAAACAGGCCTTAAGAGAAAGAAATTGTTAAATTATTTTCAGTTGCATTACAATTTTGCATTTATGAACTCCAGAAAAGTGTCTATAAACACTTTGTTAACCGAGATTTAATTAAATTTTTGGTAATATATTATTATTGTTATTATGTTGAAAAAGTTTCAGTCCAAAACCATTACATACCCGCAAGACGTCGACCTTCCGCCTACTTCGTAATGTCATATACCGTATTAGTGCTAGCATAACTGAAAACTTAGCATTTACATCAACAATTGAAGTATACAAATAAGCTTGGCTATTTGTTTTATTGCTATCGGAACTTTATGTTTTCTTTTTTATATATATTTTTTTCTAAAAAAAAGAAAAAAAAAAACACTAATTCATAAAATAATCCATGTGACAATTTTTTCATCCGTTTCCTGATCTCATTACTTAGTTATTTTTAAATTAATAAATTCTAAAAGATATGTAAGTAATATTTTATCGTCAAATTTCAAAGATCTCATTTGATAAAATATATGTTATCTTTGATAATTTTCATATTGGACTGAAGAAAACATTTATTTGATAAGCATTCCAAATGAAATACTTCAACCATTACTACCGTAATCAGCTACTAACCCGATAGCCAAATACTACTGGAATGGCCAATAAGTGACAAATGCGCATGACACACTAGGAAGACAGCCCAGCCATAACTCCACTGCTTCGGGTGACAGTTAGCAAATGCCGCTAATGTATAATGTGTCGTGTAGATCAGATTTGAGAAAAGTACCACCGTGTCACAGCACGCCATTGCTGTCAACGTCATATTTACTGGCGTGCGCATTCGTTTCCTAAAGATTAATCTGGCAAAGTGATATGATAATAATTATCTGTCATCTAATGTAATAATAACTTCATTTGCTGCTTGAATAGGTGAAATAATTTTAGGATTATTCTGTGAAAAAAAAAAAACAATACTAAAGAAATATTTTTTTTCTTAAAATAACAATTCAAGTGATAAATTAATTAATATTTTAACTTTGGTAGTGTCTGTCAAAATAATTAAACTGATAATTGATAAATCATTTCATTTTATCTTTGCTGTTTCTTCAAGCATTGCTATCGTAATAATACTAAGCTATCAAAATGAAACTTACTTTTGCTTTTGTTTTTGTTTTGTTTCGTTTTTTTTTTTTATATTTTTTGTAGAAATTCTCAGCTGCTTTGAAAAATATTGTATATTAAAGGAATAAGATAAACAAAATGAACTGCTTTTTGTGATTTATTAACAATTATCAAAGGAAGAGAAAGGGAAAGATAAAAAGGGAGGGAAAGAGGGAGAGAGAGAGACTGGACTAAATGGAGAGAAACCGCATAAATAAATCATTTCACTTTTTTGTCTATTTTCTCTATTTCAATTCTTAATGCAAAAGTTAAATTTCACAACTGACTAAATGATAAAAGCAATCTTGAATAAAGTTGGAATTGGATATGCAATTATAAAGGATTGAATTTCCACGCTTTTTCTGCTATTTAAAGATTTGAAGATCTTTGGAAGATATTATACAATGGAAAAAGGGAAAATATCCGATCGCATCTTATGACAATTCCATTTTTTAGCTATGCCATTTTTTAGGAAAATAGATTACATTTAGTTGCAAGTAAAAATCAAAAATTAAAATTCATATTTTTTTAAAATCTAATTCTTTTTTTCCAAATAAATCGGTAAAAATTTACTTACCTTGTAAGTACGACAATGTTGCAAAAGTTACAAATAGCACCCAAAATGCATAATACAATGGATAAATAAGTATGAATAGGACTGTAGAAATTATGAACAGCATAGAGCCAATCATATACAATGCTACTTTCAGGTAATTCAATAATGACAGTTTGGCATCGCTCCAAATTATTCATTATTATAAATCCATTTCAAAAAACCTTTCTTTGTTTTTATTGCCTGAATGGAAAGGAAAAAAATGAAAACTGATTAGAATATGAATTAACTGAAATGTATTACTGAACTTTTTTTTGAAATAAACTGATTTATTTTTCCCTAAAACTAAATAAAAAAAGAAAAGAAAACGTACAAGGAAAAAGGAGGGAAAATAAGAATGATCAATAAACTTAATTGAAAATGATCGAAAAGTAGAAATTATGATAAACAACAAATATGTCAGTTATATTGGCGCTTCCAGCTTTGCTTATCTCAATGGGAAATTAACGAGCATTTTGCTGTGACAGAATAAGAAGGACAGGATTGGATGAGATGAGAGGCCTTACTTTTTATTCAAACATAATACTACTACTACTGCTACTATTACTGCTACTACTATTACTACTACTGCTACCACCACTACTACTACTGCTACTACTACTGCTACCACCACTACTACTACTGCTACTACTACTGCTACTACTACTACTACTGCTACTATTACTGCTACTACTACTACTACTACTACTGCTACTACTACTGCTACTACTACTACTACTGCTACTATTACTGCTACTACTACTACTACTACTACTGCTACTACTACTGCTACTACTACTACTACTGCTACTATTACTGCTACTACTACTACTACTACTACTGCTACTACTACTGCTACCACCACTACTACTACTGCTACTACTACTGCTACTACTACTACTACTGCTACTATTACTGCTACTACTACTACTACTACTACTGCTACTACTACTGCTACTACTACTACTACTGCTACTATTGTTTAATTTAGAGTAGTGAGAAGAATAGTTAGAAAACGAGAAAGTTCCATTGAAATTATAGTCGAAAATGATAAAATATTAGAGAAATATTGATTAATTTTGTTGATTTAAATTAATAAAAGAAATAAAAAGGATGGCAAAAGTTGAAATCGATTTAATTTTTGATGCTAAAATAAAATGAGAAAATAATAGAAAAAATTAAGCAGCAATAATGAAATTACTTAAATTTACCAATAATTTCATCAAAAAATAAAAGATAAGGAGAAGAATTGGCATTGAAAGAGAAAAGATGAAGTGATATATGCTATCAGTTATCATGATATGCTATCAGTTATCATGACCACTTAGATTTGTTAAATCTAACACTGGATGTTATAGATAAAATCATTCTTTCATAGTTAATAGCTCTATAGCGTGTCAAGAGATTTATTTATTCATGACAATTTTGCAAAAGTCATTGGCTATTATCCGATTTTGGTCTATTGGACTTTTTATTGCTATAGGATTCTAATTTTTTCTCTCCCTCTCCTTCTCCTTTGCCTCCTTTACCTCCCTCAATCACTAAATTATATTCTGGACATAATCTTTTATTGAAATTTATTTTGAAAACTGACATCATACCACATTTCTCAGTAAAGGCGTTTCACTTTTCATCCATGCCTTTTGTCTATTTCCTCTGTTCTCTTAACATCTTAAATAAACTTCAAGCATAACATTTGTATCGATTATCTAAAATGATTTTAGAGCATTTGCTTAAAAATTGATGAAGAAGAATGGCGATTTTTGAAATGAATTCAATGCAAAACAATTGCGCCTAATGATGTTAAATGAAAAACAATCCCCATTATCAACCATTTATATATATAATAAATATAAATATATTCTGGAAGATATTCTATAAATTAAAACAAATGCATTTTTCAATAAAGCAATTCATATTTAGTTGTCAAGTAAAATAAGAGGAATATTTTAATTCTTTTCCATCATATATGCATAAATCATTTGATGACAAGAAGTTTTCCCTCAAATTATTTATTGGTATCACTTTTAACATAATATATGTGTCGAATGGTTGTAATTTGAAATACCGTAAGTAAATGTGAAAGAAAGAAAGAAAAAAAAACTTAATTTGCTGTATCAAAAAATTATATTCTCTTAATCACATTTTTTCGACAATAAATCACATAATCGTTTTCAAAATGAAAGAAAATTTATTTTCGGAAAATAGATTTTTGTCGCAATGCTTCTTTTTTCAATATTATCGGTCATTATCATAAGAATTTAATGGTTTTATAATTTAGCGATCATCGTTCTTTCAATAATATCAACGATATATACTGGAATGAAAAAATTAGAAAAAAAAAAGTATGACATTAAATTAATGGTTATCATGGCAATAAGAGCGCCATAATAAATGCTATCTCATAAACTATAACAGAAACACATTTCAGTATTAGAGGATCATAGATGAAAATTTTTCATAAAGTTAAATTGTGCAATGAGCAAATATCACTTATTATTATTGCTACTTTTAATTGGCACCAAAAATCAGATAAAGCAGACATTTGCTGTTATTATTATTTTTATCTATTCTTATTATTATTTATTATCATTTCTAATTACAGCAAAAATCAATGTAAACAGAGTAGAATATATGATAGATTCAAATTTCAATTCTTGTGCCATTTTGAATTCGTTGTTTTACTTTCGCTTCTTCTTCTGCAGATTTTATCAAGCATATTTTTCTCTATTAGTTTTCAGAATCTTTTTGCTAGGAAAGTTATAATTACTTTGCGATTTTTATTAACAGATTGATTTTTTAAAAAATTGGGAATAAGGAAATGATCTAACAAGTCCAGTTTATTGTCCGCCATAAAGTGAATGTCATTTCTTGTCCTTGATGAAAGTATTTCAGCTATATTAACTTGAAGTTTATCATTTTTATCATTACACTACCACCAAGCACACATAGTACATGATAAAGGATATGACATATGAGCCATAAAATCCCAGAAATGTACTGCGACATGTCGCGGAAATGCTAAATACGATTACGTCGTATTTCAAAGTATAATCGTCCTTAAATGATTTCAATCAACAAACCACTCACTGATAAGTTAACAAGTTTATCACTAATAAAGGTAACTATAACCGCCATCCATTAAATCGGTGAATTTGATAACACTGTTGATAAATCATCACTACTGATAAAAATAATCATTGCTTCGCAACAATCATGTAATCATTGCTTCGCATATACAAACATTCATTTAATCAACAGATATGTGTCATCGTTCATCAAAGTGAACAAACCATTAAATTAAATTCATGCTAAAATAATGCTTTCATTGTTTAGTGTTATAGAATGATTGAAAGTCTATTGTCTTACTCAAATAAAATAAGCAGAAAAATACAAAGAAGAAAATGTCGCAAAGGAAAACTTAAGGAAGACAGAAAGATAAGAAAACAAACTGCGCTTTTATTATGGTTCATCGAATATTTTGAAACTTCCTGAGCAATTTATTACAAATGTATTAGCGAGTATAACGAGAAACTGTTGGACTTTTCTCTTCGATAGTATCTATTGTTCAAAGCAGTGATTCTAATCAGTACTGATAATTACTGTTAACATTAAACAAAGTTGTGAATTAAATTATTTCAGAAAATCTTATTACTACTAGTTTAGCAAGAAAATAAGTATGCAAAAAGTGCATCAGAATTAATTAGTATGTGGCGCAAAATGTTATCACGTTGTAGAATTTCGGATTATATCTATTTTAAGATGGAATTAAGCATAGTTAATGCAAAAAAAGGATGAATGGATGGAATAATCATTATTTCATTAAGCTATTCAAGCAAAATAACGCAATTACTATGAAGGAAAAACGGAATTAAATATTTGTTGACAACGGATCAGGTAAAAGATCTAAGTTAACTGCATAAAGCATAAACAGAAATGAATTTTTCACAGTGAAATGTTGTAGAAAAAGTGTAATCTGAGAGTTTTTGAACAAAGTAAACTTTCAAAATATTTTTAACAATAGCAATATGCAAACAAAATTGCCGTTTTAACGGAAGGGAAGCTAACAGGAAGAAGCGAAGGAGGGCAGACAATGACAAATATTGATGACAAAAAATTTTTTTCTTATAAAAATTAAATCTTCTGGATATTCTCTATCTTTATCGTAAGCTATTCAAATCCCTTTTTTTTCTCGTGATAAAATTTTCATCAACTAGCAATTGGGAAATAAAATGCTTTACTAGAATTTCAGATATGCAAATATTCTTATGGTAAAATTTTTGCATAAGTTGGAAATAAATCCTTCAGCTATTTTTTTTTTTTTATTCACAATGTTTATTTTCAGGCAAAGAACTTCAAAAGATAATTTCGAAATATATCAAACGGTACAAGTTTACTGCATTTAAGATTATATTTCAAGAAAAAAAAAGAAAACGAAAAGTTTGGAAAACTATGAAAACAGAAGAAGCTAGGCAAAATTAACTTTACAAAGTTTTTTTTTTTTCCTCCCAGAATTCTTTAAATTGCTCCAAATTTTAATTATTTTGAATGCAGCATAACAACATGAATATTTTGCGATATCACACCTCGATAGCATAAATAGTCAGTCATTAATCTTCCTAAGCGATTTAATCACCGATTAATTTCACTAAGTGCGAAAATACTGTGAATTTTTCGTAGCAATAGGATATATGGAGTAAGTCGTATTTGAAATTTGCATAAGCCAAATTAATTGCTATACTTTGACATATTTTAAGGTGAAATTAAATTTCTGATAATGATTATTGACGGAGAAGTAGAACTTTTAATAATTCTAAAAATTCAAATTATGTGATAAGAAAATATTAGAAACTGTAAATAAATCATATCCCCTAGTCTGTTTAGAAAAAAAATTAGTTTTACTAATAAAAAAATTAATCGAAGTAATTTTGAGAAAAATAACTAATTGAAAAGCACTTGGCATTCTGAACATGAATCATAAAAGAGGCGCAAATATACAAATTGATAAAAATTTTCTTCTTTCTAATCGAGTTATTGCCATTCCGGAGTGCCACAAATTAAGTTAGCCAGGAGTATTTTTAATTTTTTCAGCAATTGTTCCATCTATCTCATCCATCCACCAGCTCTCGCATCACTTATTTAATTTCAAAGTTAAATATCATTTCGAAATGTAAAAGATTGTGCGGAAAATACTTTAGTAAATTATAAAATGTAGTTGAAAATTACCTACCAGTGGTAAACTATCATTGAAAATTTAGTAACATTTAAGTGGCGGTATTATGCGTCAAAGCAAAAGTTATTTAAAACTTTTCTTTGCAATTCTTCAACAGACTTTTCCACATCATTTATGTAAGAAAATTATTACAGTTCTCGCATTTATACATTTAGAAATTGATCATTTTGATTCAATATTATCTGATTAGAGATTACTGCGCAAAAAAAAACTCTCTGTAAACCTTTGCGCTAACTTAAATTAAGATCAATTAAAGTGAATGCATGAATAGTTTGTAGAAGATATTGGCTAATGATTAGTAAATACTCCAATTGCTCATATAATTGAAACTTTCAATCAGATATTAAAATAAAAATTATTAGTTAACATTGTCATTTAAATAAAGTCTTTTTTCCACTGAAAATATTGTTATCTGAGTTTAGAAATTGTTAATTATGTGCTTTTGCAATTAACTTATTTTGGTTCTCGTTTCATTTAAAATTTATATTCTAATTACTTTTGATTTAAAATTTACATCCTAATTATTTATTCATTTACTTTAATCACAGTTCGTTTGTACTATTGTTTATCAAGCTTACAAGTGCAAGAATTCATGATTTTCAAATTATATTTTCAAACTTTCTGCCAATTTTTCAATTGTAAATTTTTGAAGATAATGAAATGATTAAGACTTGTAAAAAGCTAGCAGAAATATTTGTGCTCGACTAAGTGTATTCTCGTCTAAATACAATTTTTTAATTATCATTTACTATTGGAATAATGCTAACAGCTAAACTTACTTTTGAAATTTAATGAAACGTAAACATATTATTATCACTATTAGTTGCGGTTGCAAATGTTTGAAATACTTTGAAAAAGAAGTAGCAATTATGAAAGCATTTTGATATCAAATTCAAACTTAAGTGGCAATTGTGTAATCACCTTGGTAATGAATTTGAATAAAAACAAATTATTGGAATAGCTTTTTCCACGCTTCATTATCTAATTATTTTCATTAAAAAATATTTGGTTAAAATGACCCACTCATGAAATTTTAATTTATAATTCGATAAAGCACCTTCCTATGTTTTTTCTTTGTTTCAGAAAAATAATTACTTAACAAATATTCAATCAGCTATTAAATCCCATCTTTGTTTAACTATGTTTCTTTTTTTCGGAGTTAAAAGTTTACGACAAATTTGAGAGAAGTATGAAATAGCATCAATTAATTTAAAATTGAGTTAAAACTGGAAATTCTTTACCCTTGAAAAGGCATTAGATGATATAAACAACGAACGGTGGATGGTCGATGTCGATAAGAATGTGCTAGCAATTTAACTTCTAAATGTCGGTGCCGATAAGAAGTGTGAACGAACCTCTGAATTGACTAGTTGAAATTCGGTGGTTGGCCCAGTGGAATAAAAGAAAGATTGAAATAATTGGACTTGAAAGTATTGGCCATATTAACAAGTACTATAAAAGTTACCAATAGGTAAGTCACTCTCAGATTTAGTAGCATAATTAACGAACCAAACACCTGTTACGTAAGTAATACGAACTTGAGGGAATAAATAGAATATTATAGTGTCTTTAAGTTATAACTGGAATTAAAGAGATCAGTGATCTCTGATCTATCAACATCCATTACATGGTTTTACAATTTAAATGGACATTTCAGATTATTGCAAAGAAAGAGAGCTATTAATGATAGTGTGCACTGTATTGAACAAAGAAATAATTCATGAAAAGACGTGTTCGTTACGAATCGTTCAGCTGTTCCATAATTAATTCTGTATTAGAGTGGTCGTAGAGGTAAGTAATCCATTCTGAATTACAGGTAACGTCACTTAGCAGAGACATTGTAGAGTTGACAAACTGCAAGCTGGTTAATGATTCGGTCCTGAATGATCTATGAGTGAATGAGTTGTCTGGTTTTTCTAGTGACGAATGAGTGAGTCTCTGAATTGCTAAATAATTATCGGATAATTTGATCTAGACTATTTCTTAAGAGAGAAAGAGACGTTCAGACCAGATGAAAACGAGTAGTAATAAATCTGTCAATGACAGAATACCTTGTATAGATCTAACCTTGCCAAAAGGATTGTATTCATGATCGGATTACAAACTTTTCAGCGAAGAATCTCGAAGTCTGAATTATCAGTGTACTGATTACGTCCTTATCAGCTGTACAGATCACTCATCCATACTAAAAGTCAAAAAAAAGTGGACATTGCTATTATTATAATATATTTGAAGAGGAGATTCCTTGTTGGAAACAATTTTTATCGTAGTGCTTTGAATTGATATAAATCTTTTTTCCATTGATAAATCTACAGAATAATTATCATCAACTTCCAACGAAATTAGAAACTACAATACTCTATGATGATATGCCTTCGATATAAGCAATCATTCCTTTAAACTAAAGAAAATGCATGAAAGTTAGTTATTTCAGACTAGAAGTAATATTACCTACAAAACAAAAAGTAGTAATACCATTAATACTTAATAGGGATAACAACTAACCTTTGACCTCAGTTATTAGTAATAACGGACGCCTCACTGATTATGCTCAATTTGCAATTAATTAATTAGCTGCATTGGGTCAATGACAAATGGGAAATACGTATGTATGCTGTGTCCCTTATAAAATCTGTGATTAAGAAAGCTAGTTGAAAATGATTAATACGAGCACAATGATTTCACTTTTAAGCAATTTCCTCCTTATTATCCATGCACAAATAACTGTGACACTGTCACCAACAGCAGTGCTTATCAGTGAGAGCATTAGATGATACTAATAAAACTTCAATGAATGATATTATCATTAAGCAATATCGAATTCCAATCTTTGCAATTTACCGCCGAGAATGAATAAATGCAAGAAATGATGAATTTATAGCTAATGCAAGAATGGCAGAAGGATAATTACGATTGTGGCATTTGGATAAGCGCACGAGGAGCGTATTTTGTGTCAAAGGTAAATAAACAGGAAAAAGTGCAACGCTGAATTCATTAATCGTTAGTAGCTTTCATTTTTTGAGCTTTGACAAGAAATATCGCTCGAGTGATCTGCCAAGGTATTGTTAATATATTACATAAACAAGAAATAATTTCAAACTTTTTCGACACAGTTCAACAAACGAGATCAAAATTCTTCTTTTTTTTTTTGAATATGGAGGACTAGAATAATCTGGAATCGAAACTATTGGCTCAGAACGATTCTGGCATCAAATTTAGCACATAAAAATTTCCTTCTTTTTCCTTTTTGTTTCATTAAATTGCTTCTTCATAGATTAATTTTCAACAGATTGTTTGCTGAAGTTCCGTATTTTCCATAATTTCGTTTATTTAGCAGCTCAACTGTACAATGACCATTATTTAGCAACTTAACTGGACAGTGACCATTGTTTAATAATTAATTGGACAATTTACAAATATGAAGGACAAGTGTCAATTCAAATATCCTTTAACTCTCTCATTTAACAAATTTTTTGTCTTACGAATTGTCCGTATACAAATTCTATGCTTTCGACCTTATATATTGTTGCCTTTTCCAGGTGAGATCGTTTTTTTTTTTCTTTATTAAACTTTTCCGACAATATAATTTTGCCTATTGAATAAGTGAGTTAATAAGCCTATGAAACTTTGGCATGAATTGGTTGTGACCGATATGAATTTCTCATATAATAATTTGGTCACTTATTTTTGTCGTCAAGAATTCATAATTTTTTGTTGTTCGAAACATATTGCAAATTAATTTAGAAATTTACAAAATGATGCATTGATTTTTACATTCAGAGTACAAGTTGAAATTGTGATACTTTTGAAATTATATGTGAAACTTTTTTCAGTAATTTGAACAAATATCGTCCAAGAAATTATTTTTGAAATTTCAAACTTTGGGAGTTATTATTTGAAGGTATGTTCATCCGTTTGGCTGTTTGACTATTTCCTGAAAAATATTCCTTCTGAGCAGTGCTTGAATACCGGAATGTTAGATACGGATATGACGGCATCAGTTTAATGATTACTGTTTACTGCAGTAGCAACTATACTAGCAAAATTCATATAATTTACTCAAGCAGTGCTTTGTGTTTGAAATTTTCATGGTTAAGTTAGAATAAAGTTTTCATCTTATAAATTATCCTTGTTTAAATTAACAAAGTTTATTCAAAAAGTTAATTAAGATGTTTCGTAAATAGCACCTTTTTTGCAGGTAAAATCTCAAATAGATTAAAGTATTGGCGAGATGATATATTATTGGAAATTTTCAGCATCAAATTACAATTTATTTTGCATCACAGAATAGAGGCAAATAGATTCGAGTAATGAAATTAATCCAAAAACTCAATTTTTAATTCCTTTTACAAGAGTTACAAAAGTGAGATATAAATTATTCTAAAATTAATTTTGTGAGTTTTATTAAAGTTAAGGCTTGCAAAAAAAAAAAAAAAATTACAAGAATGCAGTTGTCTATTGCACTAACAACTTCTGTCAGTTAATTAATTTCAAAGTTTTGATTTTCTCGTTTTCACTATTTACTTCTCATTTGGCTTAAATTTAGAGCGGAAAAGTAAAATGGATTGAATCAGTAAGTGATAAGTGATAAGGATGAACAGGATGCTTTAACCTATATACTTGATCCCTCCATACCGATCACTTCTTTAACAACAGTATCAACGACTGTCTTTTATGGATAGCATTTAAATTTCGAGAAAAAAGAATTATTTCGTTAAAAATTATTTCGTAATTATTTCCACTATCATTAAAAAATAATTTCTTTCACGAAAGATTTTTGCAATCTGTGATGAATTTAAGAGATGTGTGAATAAGTTTTCATAAATCAGTGAATATTTCATTGTTTGTCAAATCTGAACGAGCAGTTTCAGGATGATTTGACCAGTACTATGTATCCGATCAGTTAATGAATTGAAGGAAATGATTTAACAATGTTTTGCATTCGACACACAATCAAAAGTTAGAGAATGCATTTTAATGTAATAACAGATATTTGAGTAACATTATCGCAATACTCGAATACTCGTACAATAAGAAGTTAATCGGTAAGAAAGTAATGCAAAATTTGTTAATTTTGATAAAATCTAAATAAAATGCAATGAGCATCGTTTCTTATTAGACAAATTGAACATAAAAATAGACAAAAGAAAAATGATTGCAATTGTTGAATAAATCATAGATTATTTGATGATAAACGTGTAAAGGAATATTACAACAACACAAACAAATGCTATATTCAACGCTTCTCTCAAAACGTACGGTGCGTGGAATTCAACGCAACGATAAAGTGGTTGCAGAAGGATCGCCTTCGATCGTTTTGTTAAAGGATGCTGAAATCATCGAATGTTAAGTGACTTCGGAATGTGGGAAATGAACATTACTTGATCTGTGCTAAATCATTCTGATAAGATAATTGATATGATAAGTTATTAGTTCTATTCAGCATTATGATAAGTTAATAAAATAGTCAAATAGATGGCTACGATGGTGAGTATTAGTTTAGAGTATTGAATGGATTTAATTGTATAAATTAAGAGTTGTAGTAACAGTTAATCTAACTTTGCTGGCAAAATAAAAGGAAATCAATTGGACAATATTATCGAACTGTAATTCTTCAATACTGAAATATGTGCCATTTTTTTTGATTCTAAAATGATAGTGTCTATTGTTCCATTTCACTGATAGTACCACCTTTATTTGCTACAATTAACAATTGTTATTTTAGAAATAAATTTTGAATTTAGAAATTTTAAGATTAAGATATTTCAAGTGAGTAAATAAAATTGATACTTAAACTTTCCAAATCATCAAGCTTCCCTTTTTTTGTTGACATTAAATTTCTTTCCTTGATTAGATGATTGCCTTATCAAACTTATCATATCTGTCTATTATCGAAGGATATTTGTAGCACTGTTGCAGATGGTTACTACTGTGATTACTCGAAAGTGTCACATATTATTTTATCATTATCAAATTCTTTTTTGAATCTAAAAGTTGACTGAAAACACCGACCAAATCCACTTTGGAGCGCGCTGATCGAACAAGAAACTGTCCATTTCGTTGCAATAATTCGCATGTAACCTTCTTTCCTAATCGGCCGTGGTACCAAAAGAAATTGCCTAATATTTCCACTGAAAACACAACTTTCATTATTTATGCATTCCCATTAATTACAATCTTTTTTGTTAAAATTTTGAAGCAAATTTTTTATCTCTTTTTGAAAGGAAAAATATCTGTTGAAAATTTGGATAAAAACAAGCAATTTTTGTTGCATTGTGTTGCTTGTTTTAGAAACACAGTTGTAGTATTTGTTGCAATGTTTTTCTTTAAGCGCTCATTGCAAACTGATATCTGAAAGGCGCAAATGTTTCTGTCTTTTCAACTCACAGGAATAAAAGCAATAAAATTGCTCGCAAAATATGTAATTGCCATGCTGACAGTTTCAAGAAATTTAACATTTGAAGTTTAAAAAAAAAAGACGAAAGTCGGCAGTACATCATGAATGCTTTGCAAATGATCTAAGATTAAAAATTGAGATTAAAAAAAGGAAAGTTCTTTCCAGTGAATAATTAATAAAGTAACTTAAAAAAGAAGTAAATTTTTGTAAATTTATGAGCTTTTTCTCAAAACTAATTTGCATAATATTGCATATTTATTTGCAAAATATAAAATTATGTATGAAGGAAGGAAGAAAAGTGTGAAAATATTAGTGGAATCAATAAAATTTATTGTGCTGCAATTGAAATTGAATAAGAAAAAAAATTATTTATCACAAATTTAAAATTTTTACGAAAGACACTGTTGTCAGACGGATCATAACCGTTTTGATTTTGTGCAAATTAATGAAAATATGATTGCTACGAAAGATAGTCGTAACTACGCCCAAAACGCTGAATAATCATTGCATTCATTTGTTCATATGTGCAATTGTCGTAAGAAATTAACAGATTTTACTATCAATTGGCGGAGGTGTTGATCACATGAAATTAGCTCTTTAGTGATGATAAGGCACAGCTTATCATATCAAACTAACCGAGGAAAGTGATGGGCTCCGCATTATCAGTGGATTGCTAGATAGAACCGATCAATCGGTCCATTAAATAATTAAATGATGCTGGGCTGAATTTGCTAGGCTATTTAACTTCTAAATGTCATTATAGCTTTGATTGACTAAATAACGAAGATAGACATAAAAGTGTATGCATCCAAGTAAAAATAAACTTAAGTAATTAAGTAAGTTATGAAGATATCATCATTTCCTTTCATTATATGTTATTTTTCAATTACTTTACCTACCGGTTATGTAATGAATGCAAATAAGAAATTCTAGTAATCAATCTTTGCCTCATAACAACTCATTTGATTTTATTACTTTTTACACCGACAGGTTTTTAAGCCATTTTCAAATTACTTTTAACTTTTTTTCTTTTCCTCTTTCCTATATTTACAGATTATTCAAAGTTTCTCTTACCTCTATGACACATAGTCTTGTCAAGAAATTTAAAAGCGATTAACTTTCTCAATAATTGATGATGAATCACTCTGAATGAGTGGAACAGAAAGGAGAAAGAAGCAAAAAAGGAATTGTGAAGTAATTTGGGGCAGTAATAATTGAAAGTAACTAAGAATAAGACAGACAGGAAATTAGGCTCGAAATATCAGATAGCTAACAGTGATTGTACAGAGATTTGAGTGAACACTTTGTACAATTGAATGTCACAGAAAAGTTTAGCAGTTTAAATGAGTTGACAAACTGATAATTAAATGAGAAACAATCTTTGTTGGATATTTGCATTCAAAAATTTTGTCATTACTTCTTTTTACCTTATATTGTAAGATTTTCATTGCATTGTTGATATTTACATGCTAAAATAACTTTGTCATTTAACATAATACTCTCAATATTTTGCCCTTTTCGTGCAGTTTCATTATTGAAGAGTGATGACAACTTCAATCAATGCTTATCAACAATATTTACACAAACAAACATTTTGTTTAATCGTACTGCCAGCTGGCTGCTCTATCGGTTGTTACTTTTGATTGAAGTGTTATTTCTGCATCCTCTAATTTTAATACTTGAAATTTAGCCGAATAAGGAAGACTGAAGCTTAGGCTTAAAGCTAATAGACAATTCAATTAAAATCACTAGCTGTAGCAGAAATCACTTGGCTCAATAAACTGATTGTTAAATAAGCCAAGTGAATTTATTTGGCTTATTGTAACTTAACGTTAGATTGCCGTTGAGCAAACTCTCTAATAAATTTCCTGCATGCAATAAAAGGATTAACAAAATTATTAAATATAATGCAATTGTCGAATCGAATTAAAACAAAGTTATGATAAGGTTGAAAGTTTAATAGATTTTATTAAATAAATGATATAAAGATTTGCAGTCAGTATTATATTTTATTTGTATTTATAGCTGGAAAGTTTTTTGAAAATTCAAATAAATATCTTTTCAAAAACATTTTTTCATTTTTCCTGTTTTGATTTTTTTTTAAGTTAAAGCATTTTTTGTGGAAATTTAAATATGAAAATGAGGCGAAATGAGATCAAAAAAAGCAATGAAAAAACAAAAAAAGGAATTGTTTGCATTTATGGTTGGAAGATTTCTTGAAACTTAAAAGAACGTAAAGTTTTTTTAAAAACATTCTACTGTTTTCTTTTTTCCTTAAGTTTGAAAATACCTTCACATTAGCAAGAAAAATAATTTCTAAAATAACAAACATATGGCAGGAGACATTATTGTCACAAATTTTTTATTCCATCATGTCATTTCAACTCTTCTAATTAAGCTCCAAAGGAAAATCTGAAATGGTTGGTATCAAAAAATTAGCTCATAATTGTTGATGATTGTTCATAAAAATCTCTTTTTTTTTCAATATCAGTGTTTAAAAGATTTTTGGTTAATAAAATTGTGAAATTGATATTCTTTCTTTCATTATTTTGTTGTACTTTTCAAAGTTTAATTTATTTCAATAATAACAACTAAAACAGTTATTTAAACAAAAGTGCTTTTTTAGTGCATTTTTCCCCATAATTTTAAACAACAAAAGTCGAAGTTCATTTTTTTCAAAAAATTTTATTCTGCTAATTAATGATTCCATCTTGTAATAATGTATATTTCATAACAACTAGTTTTGAAGTGATTAATCCAAATATTGATTCATACTTTGATATTAGTTAAAAATTTGTTCATTCATTGAATTTTATTTTGATGAATAGCCCATTTTCTCTTTTGTTCTTTCATTTTGAATCTTTGAATTTGCAAAATCTTTGAGAAAAATAACAAATTTGATTTTTTCTGTTTTATAATAATTATTACATTTTTGTTGGAATTATTTACCATTTCTTTGCGAATTTCACTCAAGTTCCTTATTTTTTCATTTTCTTCAATTTTGACTGATATTGCGACTAAGCTGATTATCGCAGAGGCACTTATATTTGCAACTTTTGCGCTCAAAAAATAACTTTTTTAAAAATTAATGTAATTTTAAGGTTTTAATTTATTAAGAAAAGTGACTGCAGCAGTTAAAAGACTTTTGGCTTTCTAAGAAAATTGAACTTAACTACGAGAAAGAAATTTTAAAATTTAACTCTCTCAGTAAATTTTAGCACAAGTGCTAGTTTATTGCTATGGGAGAGAAATTACTTTAGGTTCTAGGAAAAATCTGAATGAAAACATGAAACGGACGAATGGCGCAAAACGTTCCATTGCAATGCCTAATTCAGTCATTTCGCATATAAGAAAAAAACTTTTTTATGCCTTTCCAAACTTCGATGATTAATCGTTGAAGCGGAATTAACTAAATTTGAAGCAATGATTGTTTGTCAAATAAACTTTAATATTTTCCCCTTCTCTCCCAAATATTTATGAAGCATTTAAAAGATTTATTGATGAAACTAAAGTTAAAGTTAGGTGCGATGAATTCATATTAGCCATTCTAGTTTGTTCTTTAGTTATGCTTTACTTAAGCTTGCAATCCTTTTTTCTTTCTTTTTTTGAGAGCAAACTACTTATATTATTTACTATTACATTGAGCGTTGAAGTCAAAAAAATATTCCAAACGTCGTTGAAGTATTGACTGATACGAAAATTTTATATTATTGAACTTTCACTCAATGCGAAATTTGTTTGTGCCATTTTTTCTTTTTTTGGAGAATCTTTTTTCTTTTTTTTTGAAATGGCAATTGATAGTTACTAATTTATATTCCTACCTATTTCATCATTTTACCTAACTTACGTGGCGGCTTTTGTAACCTATGTTTTTTTGCTATGTAAAATTCTGTAGGAGAATTATTCTTAGTTGAAGTTATTAATGCTTTACAGATATGAAGAAAAATGGCGCTATTCTGATAAAATGCGCCAAAGAAGAAGAAAATTTCTTTCATCATAAAGGCTACTTAGATTTGAATATATTTGTCATAACACAACTGTCGAACAGTTCCTTCCTTGTCTTTGTCCTTTCGTCATAATTTGTGATTCCAATATTTGATGGATTTAAATCGACGATCAGTTCTCGTCACCACTATTTTTTCATATGATTGCTCTTACATGAAACCAAAATAAATTTATGTAATAATAATTATAATAACATTTGATAATTTCCTCATTATAAAATGGAAATTGTTCAGAATCGTAAACTTTTTTAAATGATGTCGCATAATACATGCTTTTTATTAAATTTTGCACCTTTTTTTTTAAACAGCAGTTTTGTATAAATTACCATTAAGAATTCATATTACTAAGAATTGCCTACTAACAATTTCAAACCTTTTGAAGTTTCATTTTTTCTCAATCCAACATTTTCATTCATTTCATTTTCTTCTCAAAAAAAACTTCAAAAAGTGAAATGAGTAGCTTTTATTGCCATTGATAAGAAAAAAGGAAACATTCTGCTTTGGTCTTCTATATAATATCAATATGTGATAATGGTTCTGACAATACTTTTGCATCTTGTTTATTAGTCAGTCAGTTAAAAAGTGATAACAGTGAATAATAAAAAGATATTCCAAAAAAAAAAAAACTGTTATTACTGTTGTCGTTATTATTGTTATTATTTTTGTTATTTATTTTTATTATTATTTGCTTAAATTTGCAAAGCAAAATGAGCCCAAATCATTGATCATACATTATTATTCTATTATTTCATGTAGTCATGTTATCACTTTATAGTTAAACATTTTATGGCACAGTAATAAATTGTTAATCAAATGCCATAAAACGACACTTCAATGATTGTTTCCTTTTTGTCGTATTTTATTCTGCCGAAATTATCCAACTCTCCAATTCTTGTGGCTTCAAAAATATTGGAAGATGTTTATGTCTCGGAATTTTATCAATGTTCATTTGTATGATTTGTCAAAAAGAACAAAAAAAATAATTATTTTATCAATTAATTTCCTATTTTTAATTAAATTTAAACATAAACATCACTTCTGGGAAGTTAATTACTTCATTTTGAAACTTTTTTATCACATGAAAAAAAATCGAAATATTCCTCCTATTTGGAACTTTTTTTTTTTTTTTTAATGCTCATTTTAAAGTATTTTGCAACTTTTATAAATGTTAGGAAAATTTCATAAACTGAAGGTATTTGACAAATAACTGCCATTTGTTTCATTCCCTCTGCGGAACCTTTTGTTGTGGGAAAAGTGGTGGTATATGCCTGCGGCGGGACTTTCCAAGCCAGGTAGATGTCAACTGAAGGAAGCTCAGACAAGGTATGTGAATTGGTAAAATGGGCTCATTAACTTAGGGCAACCATCCTAGGAGAAAAACCAAAACTTCAAACTCGGGCAGGTGGAGCTCGTCAACCTTGCCAGAGCCATCCGACATCACAAATAATCCAAATAAACTTGCGCTCTAAGATTTCGCTGCCATTGTTCAAGGCTCGGCAGACGTTGCGATTTATTTAAAATAGCCTTTGCTGAGCTCGAAGGATATAGCAATTTCAAAAAGCCTTGTAGCGCACCCAGATGCAATGCTGCATGCAGTCGACTCTTGCATGTCGGACATCACAGCCTTGCTTGGTATCGCAGATAGTGGACGTAGGATAGTGGTCACTGTGCTTTACTTTTCTACGAACTGCAAGGGTCAACTGGGACATTGCTGCTCCCAATGAAATTTGTCTCAAAGAATGTGATCGGGTCACACACTTCTCGTCAGATTAATCCAAAATCGAACTTTCCATTCAGCAGTTGACTTCAAGAATTCTGTCACCTCAAATCTTGTTAACTTGCTGACAGATCACTCTAATCACATTATCTCCTTCTTACCCATTGCAAACAACACACTGTCCATGTCAACATACACACCTTAACTCTTCAGCTGATCCTCCAGAAACAACGAAATTCCACACCGACTTTCGTCGTCTCAACCGGAAAGCTCTTGCAGACGACGACAACTGCCATTCCTGTCAGAATTCTGCACAGAGCAGCACACACTGTCACAGACACCGCAGTTCAGCAGAAAAGTCTCTGCTTCAAAAAAAAAAAGAAAACGGATCTCTGATTCAAACATTGTACTTTCCGGCTGTATCGGTTGCATCATAGTGCGCCGATGAATTGGCGTTGTTCGTTATGCTTAAGTGGTCCTAGTGCAGAGTGCCGAAAAGACTAGCGCCTTGTGCGATTGTCCACTTCAGGTGAAGAGTAGAAGGGGAAACATTGCAAGAGAGAGGCGCAAAGTGAACAGTCTGAAAATTGCAGTAAGAGACATAAGTTCCGAGCTAACCACCAAAACAGACTTGCAGATTACCCTATAGACTCACTTATTCATTGCTGCACTTTGCATTGAAGAAAATTGCTTCAATGAATGGTGCACAGCCATCAGTCATAGTAACTCACTCATTCGTTCTTGCAAGAAATTTTGCGACATCAACAACAGATGCTGAAAGATGCACGAATCACGCGACCAAACAGGTGCTGAAAGATGCACGAATCACGCGACCAAACAGGTGCACAGTGCTCTTCTCACCTGAGATGATCGCTTCCTTCTTACAGATCGATCCAACAACTGATGAAATCCGCCAGTTTTGAAGAGACTCTCAAGCAGATGAATCTGGCAAGACAACTGCGCTTGATAAAATCCCTTCCGAAGTTGGAATCAGTTTAAATTTTACAATCTTACTGTGAACTTTTGGAAACAAGCAATCTCTTATCAAATCTGTGTGATGCATTCATCATTGCATTGCCGTGATTAAAGGTCCGACTACTCATATTATCGAGGTATTATTGAGGTGTTGTAAGCAAATTTGAAAAACACTGTTAAATGAGAGACTAACAGAGGTGCATTTCTACCTGAGAGCCAATGTAGTTTCAGAGATAATTAAAGCCTACAGACATGGAATTCTTCTCAGATAACTACAAGAAAAGTATGAGGGATGACTCTTAATGGCACACCTTGCACTGATTAAGTACTCCGTGCTGTGCACGAGAGCAGCACGTCAAATTGACGGGAACGTACGTTTGGTCTCTTCCTCAGCCCACTCACAGAATGATGCACGAACCTGAATGAATTTACATTTGAAACTGTACCGACAGGGTCTAATCACTGTGAACTGTTACAGCACTTCTGAAACGTCTTTTAGCCTAGGACATTGGCGGTGACCTCTGACCTCGCTGAAGAATAGCATCCATAACGTTGCGAACCCTTTGAGAACGGAGAGAGAAAGGCACAGAAACTGCCTGATGAAAAAAGACAACGCGCTAAGAGGCGAGTCGGCCAGCATACGAATGTGACCGTTTGTTGTGTCTTGCAACAGACTTGCCTATGTCGCATCGGTGTTTCAAGTTTGTCGCAAGTCGCAAGTGGCTTTCTGGAGGAAACCAACCTAATAGATTAGTTAGTTGCACTTACTGCTACTATCACTGCTCTCTAACATTCATTCTTTCTTATCAGTGTGGCACTATCATATTGCATCTTCCTTCATTTATTTTAATTCAGTCATTGCACTGATCTCTGTACTATGACGTCAGTTCCTCATTTCATTCCTTCACTGATACCAAATAGATATACCATTATTCTGAAAAAGGAGAAAAAGAGGAAGTAGAAAAGATGAGAAAATTATTATTCATAATAGATGTTTGCACATTAATGTCATCAAAAGTGCAATTTATGGCACATCATATTCAATAAATGTTCTGTGATAATTCTGTGATACAGGTAAAAAAAAAATGCAGGTAAAGAGGTCTCTTTTAATTTAAACGATAAAATTGCAGAATTAGTATTATATGAAAGGTACGACGAACTCGCTAAATTTGACAATTTTTCAAGTTGGCACATTTTCACTTCTTGAATATAATAACCCCTCGGAATTATTAGACAAAAGAAGGTGGACAGTGGTACTGATAGAAAAAGGTGTTGAATATTATGGCAAGTTTAAATTGCTTCAATTTGATAAACAAATGATCTGCTAAATTAATTTTACAATTCTTCAACATTCTACAGTTCTTCACTCAACCCTTTTTTCTTATATCAAATTCTTTGCTGGAATAGTTATTGAAAGTGAAATTTGATCAAGCATTTATTTTTAATCACTTCTCTAATTAGCCAGCAATCCATTTCTTCATTATTGATCAAAACTATTTTATTGATTAATTTTTCATCATCACTCTTTTACCACTCATCCATCTTTTACTTTTGATGTTTGTTTTTTTACCTGTTTTCCCTTGTGCTTTTTAAATTTTCATCATTGCTGACTATTGCCGAATCAGATTCTGGCTGATATCTTGAATTTCCTACTATTTTACAGTTGCAAATGCTTTATCATTCATTTAAATTCTTTTTCTCATTACGAATATTTAAATTAAATTTAAGTTTTAGGAATATTATTTGATTTCCAACTAAAATTAACACTATTTCAATTTTAGGAAAAGCTAAAACGCTAGAACACATAACTGTTAATCTATTTCAATGTTTCATTTCCTAAAATGTTTTGGCAAATAAACAGGTATCAGCGGCGACACTTGTTTACTACTTCTTCACGGCTAATATTCTCTCTTCTACTACTACTGTTCAGTGAGTCAGCTTCACTTCCTAATTGGCGTAAGCATTCTTCTGATTACGACCAATTAATTGCTGTGGTTGAATCTGAGAAGCGCTTGCGACTAGCAACAATGAGAAGTGCGACAAGCGGCAATGACATTCACTTGAGAGACGACGTAAATACTCATTCTAATTCCCACTTTCCCTCATACCTTTCCTCTAGGGTGCATAGATCACTGATTGATTACTCAAAAATTTTGCACTTGAAAGTTCTTCAATTTGTTATAAACTGGTTTAACTTCGATTTATTTTCAGTAAGATTAAAATTCCAATTTTTTACACCAACAAATTATTGGTAATATGAATATCACTAAATGTCGTCTCATGAAAAAATGTCACTTTAGCTTCCATGCAAAATTTAAATAGTTTCAAAAACTAACTGCAAAAACTTTACCTAACATATAGTTGTACTGTGTGATGTTGAAAAGCTCTGAATTTTTACTATATTAATGCGCTACATAATTCGAACTATTCTAGTTGTATTTAAAATTAATAAAAAAAAAAAATTAAAAATTAAATAATAGACAATTTCTCAACGCAAAGTTAAGGTGAAACATTTGGCATATATATCGTAATGAATTTCGTTTCTATTTCAAAGAAAAATAATTAACTGATTTCAGTATGAATCAATTAAACTTAATTCTACAATGGCGCATCATAAATCATTCTATACATTGAACGATAAGGAAATTGTCGATATTACTGATCAAGTTTATTCTAATGTTTCAATTGAAAGTATCCGAAATATTTCGGAGCAGCAATTTCGCAATTTTTTGAAAGGAATACTTCAAAGGCATTTGGAATTAGCACGAAGGAAAATTGCTTATCCAAATATTTTTGCTACAACTAATAATTATGTTTATCAAAATAATAGAAGTGAGTATTCTTATTGATTTTTTTTAAATAAAATTAGAAAAGTTTTCATGAAATTTGATTTAAATTTTTTTGTAAATTTAATTTATTTGTCTTTTTTGCAAAATTCGATTTAAAGTCCTGTTTGTCTATGATTCAAAAATAGCAAATTTTCCGGAATTTAGGCTAAACTTTTAGTCGAATCTTTTTTTCGGAAAATTGGTTTCTTATAAAATACTTTTCAAGCATGTAGGATATGATGAAAACCATAATTGAAGATAAATTAAATAAAAGCTACAAGATAGCCATCATTTCTAAAACTGCTATAAAAGTAGAGTTAAGAGTCATGCAATAGTAGATGGCTAACATGATAATATCAATGATTGATGTCAATAAAAGTCGAGAAAAATTTTCTTTAGATGTTTTTAATGTGAAAAATTTAGTTTTAATTATGATATAACTGTGTCTAACTTGTCTAAATTAACTGCATTTTTCTCTTTTTTTGTAATTTAGTAGGCTGCCAGATGGTTTGTCAATTTATCTCATTTTGCATCATAGTTAGTGGCATTTGTTTGTTGTGGACATGTACCTGTTGTATACAGTCAAGGAGCGCCGATGATCGCGATGACAGTCTTTGCGGTTAATATTTTCCAACTAACTCATAATTGCAACAGTTTTTTCCAAAAATTTAAAGAAATTCAAAAAGAATTTTTTTTCTCAAATTTAAACAAAAAAAATAGTATTTAGACTTATAGGAGATTTCATGATCGCTCAATAAATAATAATTGCTTCAACAAGCTTTTCTGTTTTATCATTTTTTTCATTTAAGTAACCGTTGCACTTATTGTTAACTTTTCCCAATTTCAAAGTTAATGAATGGACAAAATTTTTGTAACTTTACATTTTCCATATTTTAGATTCTAATGATTTATTTGTGATTTTTTGAAATTCAATATTTATAAATATGACTGAAGAAGACTGGATGAGGCCTACTCTATTTCAGGAGTTCATCCGACCAGTGTCCCAGCCCCAATTGATTATAGTAAGCCATACATGATCAAATGTGATTCACAAGGCTCCTGCTATGCTAGTCCACTGAACGATGATGAAGTGCCACCGTTGCCAAGCTACAATAAAGCGCTCAGTTATCCAACTTATCCATTTCCAAAAATTCAAGAATTACCTAAATCAGATTGCGTCTGATATAAACTGGACAAATTTTAATCAAAATTACGAATTCAACCTAGAAAATGCCAAAAAGTTATGTCAAATTTGGATAGTTTAATCATAGTTTAAACTCACTTTTTTATTATGTCAAAATGTCATTCAAGATTTTTTAAATCTTTCATATAGGCACTAGTTTATTAGCACCACTATTTTTAAGTGATAATATTTCCTATTCCATCATTAAAGACTTGCAAATATTTAATGTACAAAAAAGAGATGTGCAGTTCTTTGATAATTTCAAAAAATCATAAACAAAAGAAGCAGATTCATTCATCCATCGTTTTTTGTATTTTAATCAAAATATCATGCAAAAGCAAAATAATTAGTTCATAACTGTAAATAAATTTCAAACAATTATGGCATACACATTTGAAAAGCGTAACCGACAGAATTAAGAATGACCAACACAATCAAGAGTGACCAACACAATCAAGAGTGACCAACACAATCAAGAGTGACCAACACAGTCAAGAGTGACCAACACAATCAAGAGTGACCAACACAATCAGCATATTTTTACCCAGGAAAAAGAATGTTGCTTATTCTTATGGAACAAAAAAACCCGATTCGAGAAATCTCGAGACTCGAGAAATTCTTGAAAAGAACATTTTCTGCAAGGTTTTCGAAAGTGCTGTCGAGGCTGCAAGACCGTGCACTCAATTCATTACCTTTGAACTATTAATTATAAATCATTATTCTAACAAATTAGCTTTTTCTGTCAATTGATGGCATTGCAATTTCTTGTACATTTCTATGATTTTCTAAATACAATTTTTCCAAGAAATGGTTTCATCGAGTTTCAGAAACCTCTACTAGCACCTGACCACCTGGCGAGGAACACCTGACCATCTAATCTAGTGTTTTTTGATGATGCAAGGTAGACTTGAGAATTACTTAACACTCTTTTCTCTTTTCTGTGCAGGTAAACAATCTGTAGTCATTGACACTTTTGAACTGCAACTTTTTCAGTTGTGAATGAGCTCAAAAGCCGTCTACCTGTTCACTTCTCTAATTTACCTGAAATGCCAAACAATCGTATAATGACTAACGCTACAACTTTATCAGCAAGATTTTGTTTAGTTGCAAGGCAATAAATGCTCACCACTTGGTCATTTGGTCATTATCAAAGTTAGTCAGTCCTATCTCTTTGTCTCTTGTATTATTGATGTGGTGCAGCTAGTTCTGATCGAAAGTTTTGTCCGAACAATTGTTGTTACCTTTGCACCTAATTTATATGACATTACAGTTTATAAGAAGAAACTACAAATAATGATCGATGAAAAAGAACGATATTTATGGATGATTGATTGATTGATTGAAAAGAACAAGGATTTAACTTGAGTAAAAAATTAGTCACCTTAGGTAAGCGATGACTAAGTATTTTATCTTTTAAGGCTTCCTAATGATAGTTGTATTATATCAGAGTAATCATTGCCAGCCACAATCATACTCAATTTTAATTATCATAGTATTATCTATTTGAGCTCCTTTTTCAATCATTTTTGTTCATTGTTTTGGCAGCAATTCAAGCAGAGTTCATTTAAAGGATTCACTTAATTTGCGCTATTTCTGAGAAAAAGTTATAATTTATGGCTCATTGTGGTTTACTAATAAACCGAAAAGTAATTTATCTAATTAGTAATTTAACTAATTATTCATTATCTTTGGAATATTTAAGTCATAAAATAGCTCATTTGTATATTTATATTAGCATATCTTATTTTAAATTGACCACCTAGTTCAGAATAAAAGACAGTTGCATTATTTATAAATGAATTTTTGTAATCTCTTAGCAATTATTTTTTTTTTAGTTTTACAGACCATATTTTTATTATTTTTTTACTTTTTCTATTTTTCAATTATTCTGGCAAAGACTTTTCTAATTAAGGAAAAACTGGTCGGAAAAGAGAAAAGTGATAAAGGGATAAATGTAACAAAACATACGAAACTTCATTCATTTTTTTCATTGATAAAGAAGTTAATAGCAGCTGATAAGCGATTTCTCTGCCTTTTCAGTTAATGCTGTAAAAGTGATATGATTCCGGTTGCTGATATGATAATCTTTTTGATATAAACCCATCAGCAATGCAAAGTATTTTTCCTATTTTCTTTCAAACATAATTGCTAAAACTGCAAATTTGTTTATTTGTACATTTTGCTAAATTCAAATTGTATAAATTGTAAATTTAAATCGAACAGATATTTTATTTATATTTTGTGCTGCGGGGTGGTCGGATATTTAAAAAGGTCTGTGATACTTGCAAGCTTTTTGCAAGCGTTAGAAGACAAATAAGCTGTTTTGAAAATTATCGATAGATTATCGAAGTTTGGCATTGATTTGATCAGTAAAACTTTTACGAGGAATAAAACCTGGAAATATTGAAAAAAGTTGAATTCAGAAGTAAATGACTTTGTTACGAAAAGTTAGTTTGAGGACGACTTAATTAACTTACTTTTAAATGATCATTTCTCTCCTAGTTTTGGTCAGTGACCAGTGTCCAAGAAGAGTTTCAAAGTCTAACTTTGCTTAGAACAGCTACAAGAGTCTTTGTTTAGTCTGAATTCTGACAATTTATTTGCAAAAAACGAGGGCAGAATCAGAAAGAATTAAAGTGGGCGAATAGAAGGGCGGTGTTGTCATGGCCGATGTCGAAGTGATTCCAAGGGAAGAGGCGGTAAATTTACTTGCAAATGGTTTGCATCGTAATATTGATCAGAAAGCTATTGCTTATATATTTAGAGAAGTGAAGTGACAGAGACTTTCATTATTTCATTTTTTAGCTATAGTTTATCTAAATATGAGAAAAGATGGATGGAAACGGAGCATAGGAAATGATAATTTTGATTGCAGAAGATTAAATTTTATTCGACTTCTGAATGATTTGAGTGTTGATCGAGTTTAAAATTTGGTCTAATACAATTGGATTTTTTACAATCACTCATTTCTTTCACTACCATCTCTTCTTCTACTGCTCTGCTCAGCTATTCATAATATGCAATTGATTTCAAAAAAAAATTAGTTTCAAAAATTTTATAAATTAGATAATTTAAAATATGCAGGGCAAAGTTAATTTAAAGTATGCAAAACGAAATCATCAGCATGGACGACATGCTCCACAATATTTCAAAGAAGGACAATTGATTGATCATAAATTTCGAATCGACAGAATGATCGGTGGCGGTGGATTTGGTCAAATTTATCGTGTCACCGACGAAGTAAATTTTTCTAGCTTATTGCATACTTTGAAATATACCAGTGGAATAATGATTAGAAGCTTTCACCATCGAAGTGTAAAAAATTTTAAAAGTGTCCGTCCCTGTGATCGTTACCAGCCATCGTCACGTAACTTTTTAGCGTAACAAATCAGTATTGGCGATAAAAGTTGAACCGGAAGATCACGAACCGGGTCGAATGATACTCGAACAAAAGGTGATGCTAAAGCTTCGGGGAACACCGCATATACCACAATTTGTAAATTTCTCTTTTTTTTTAAAAAAAATTGTTGAATACACTTACTGGATTGCGTCTGATTTTAGTAACAAATTTGCTAATAAATTTTTGTTGAATTCATAATTCTTTTCTCAAGTCAAAGAAGTAAAATTAGGTGTAATATATTGATTTAAATGTCATTTCAGTATGCCAGTGGTAATTTTTGTGGCTACAATTTTATTGCTATGCAAATATTGGGGAAAAATTTGAGTGAACTAAGAAAACATCAGCCAAAAAGACGTTTAAGCATTTCAACAGTTTCTCACGTGGGATTGCAATCAGTGACAGCTTTAAAAGCTGTTCACGATATTGGATATATTCATCGGTACATGGATTTGTGGTTTGTAAAGAAGCAAAAGCAAAATTAAAGTTTGAATTTACTTCAAAAGATGGTAGATCTGACGAGAAATATTGCAATACAAAAAATATTTTGCTACATAATTTTCCAGTTTAGACTTGATTCTTCAAGATACACACACCGTGAAGAAGTAAGTTTGCAATAATTTCAACAATGCTTCTTTACGATCAGAAACGATACTACATTGACAATGCTAGATGAATTTAAAATTTCTAAAATTTGCTTAAAACAGCTAAGGTTTAATCGTTTAAGCATATGTGCTTGTTTCGATTAGATTAGCCTTATAAAATGAGATAAAATCCATCTGCCAATGTCATAGGTCAGCATCAGATCACAAACTTTTCTATTAGATATAAGAAATTTTGAAAATTTCAGAGATGTAAAACCTTCGAATATTTGCATTGGGCTGCATCCGCACAGACGAACGATTTATATTGTTGATTTTGGTATGGCTCGACAGTACCGCTTTGATGACGGTGTGGTACGGAAAGAGAGGTATTATGCTGGTTTCCGTGGCACCGTGAGGTATGTATCCGTAACGGTACATGAAAGGCGCGATCAGGTCAGTTCACAGATAGAAGTTTAAATCAGAAATTTAAGATAATGCTAGTGGGATAATTAAGGATTGCGTTCCTTAAAACTTCAAAAGGAATGCAACTTTCGAATACTTTGCATTTTATCCTGTCATCTCTTTCTTTTTCAATTTCAAAAGTTTCAAAACTTAATTAATTAAAATTAACCTTTTAAACTGATTATTAAAGATGCTGCAGCATGACATTAACCACAGTGATAAATCCTAAAAGTTAGTTCGACATCTACTCTAAAATTGTGGGTTGTTAAATCGGCTTCCTTAAGTAGTTAAAATGATTGTATCGTGTTCTAATTATCTTTAGGGCCCTGTCGATGATTTCTGGAGTTTGTTTTATTCATTGGTTGAACTTATTCAAGGTTCTTTGCCGTGGAGTGCATTTGTAGAACCGAATGAAATTGCAAAATTCAAGAAAAATGTCATTTTTGATGAATTTGGAAGGTTACACAACAGAATAATTTCTTGAAATTTCTCGTATAAATTTTTTTTCTGTGAGAAATTTTTTCTGTTTCTTCACAATTTCATCAAACTTTATTCTGTGACTGTGAGATGTGGAAAAGCATTGAAATATTATACGAAAGAAAAGAAAAGTTTTAATATTTTCCGGGAAATATTTTTTTAACTCAATTTATTTGGATGATTGTTTGATTAATGCAACAACGTTCATTACTTCTCTTAAATTGCTTTTCCACTGTTTATTAGAGGATAATTTTCAAAAACGATTCAGTGTTTGTCAAAAGAATTGGAAGCAAAATTAATCGTTCTGAAATAATGTATGAAAATTATTCTGAAAAGTGAAAAAATACTGAGAAAAAGTAAAAAAGAAGAAAATGTAAACAATGAGAGAAGCAAAAAATTTAGCTAAAATTAAAAAAAGGAACTGCAAATTACGCTTGCAAAGAAATTCTTTAAGTGAAATCGAATTTTTCATTAACAAAATGCAACATTTTTATGTTATTTTGTTATCAAATAACTCAAAGTATAATTTTTGTAATTTAAGTCAGAATTGATTTTTCAAAAAATCCTTAATTAAGATTAGTACCAAAGGAAATGGAGACAGTAATGAAACATTTGTCGCAGTTGCATTATCATCAAATTCCCAATTATGAGCTACTTACAACGGAATTTAATGTGAGTTATAAATAATTCATTATTTGGACAAGTTCTTAAAACTAAAATTTAATTTTGTGCGTAAAAAAGTTTAATTGCATTTATTCAACAAAATGCTTAGTGCTTAATTAGCTAGTTGATATTGGACAGCCATAGAGCATAAATTTATAGTGTGACTTGAATAATTCTTCCTGACATTACTAAAAAGTTTGATAACTTAAAATTGGATTAAAGAATTTGTATTTTAAAACATTTTAAAACACAAGAAAGCTGCGATGCTTTCAACAAATTGCTTTCTCATTTACAAAATTCAAATAATTGAAGAAAATTCTTTCAAGTTCAGACTTTTCTCTTTTAAAAAAGTGTTTTTTGAAATTAAATTTGAAGAAAAGTTTTGCAGAAGATGCTACCAAAAAATATGCCAGAAGATTTGCAATATGACTGGGAAACAGCGCAAAATGACATAAATTGATTTACAGAAAATTACAACAAACTGCAAATTATCAAATTATGCTAAAAAATGCAATAAAACTTAAAACAACCACAAAAGCATTCACAAACTAATTTCGGTTCCCTTTTGAAAATCCAAATTTGTGCCGAAATCAGATTTTTCACATTGCGAAGCTGAAAAGGTCGTTTCATTTCAAATTAAATTTCCTCATTAATAAAAATGAAAAATTTTCCTTTATTTCTATTCTTTATTAATAATATTGTAAGAAAAAAATGAAACATTCAGTGTTTGTAGTATTTGATATTATCTTCAAAAAAGAATAAAAGTTAACATTTTTGAAAAAAGATAAACAAATTTAAATATTACTTACTAATCTTTTCTCCACTTATAATTGTCGCGAATTTCAATATCGCGAAGCTAAATATATGTTAATACTGCTTAATATAGCAATCCATTATAATTTCCTTTGCAATGCATCGCACTCGTTTAGCTGACCTTTGATCTTATAACAATCCTATGCTATGAGCATCCACCATTCAATGTCTATTGTAACCAATTATAGTTGCCACCCAATGTAAGTTCTTTGTGATATCCATGCAATCCTTGCATTGTAACTATTGTCCTTTGTAACCTATTGTTCAAGTAACTCATTATCATCTAANAAACGATTTCTTCTTTGTAAAAATGTCTGATTATAAACCACTCCCACATCTTAATATGTATAATGCATCAGTTTTTTTGGATTTATCAAGATTGTACGGTTGCTTCTGTTAATAAAGGATTATTCTCTTCCTCTCTTACCCCACATACTTACATCTACATTCAACGAATCTCCCTGCAATCAACAACCTTTCCCGAAATAATAAATTAACTTAACAATCTACCACGAGAAATTTTGCTTCCACAACAATAATCATGAAATCTGTGAAAATATTTGTTTGACACGATTGATTTGTGCAGTTTTGTACGCAAAGATCAAAATCAATTTTAAAGATCTAATGAATCAGTTGAAATTTATATTATTCAGATAATTCGTCTGATAGTTGGAAAAGCCTTTGGATTTCTCCAACATGTCTACCCGTTGCTTTTCCCAAAAATTCTATTTAAATTTGTGAATTTTTATTTAAGCTATCCGAATTATTTAATATTTAGCACTTTGCTAAACTCAAGAGAAAGCTGACAACATAAAAAATTTATTTGTTTTCGAAATTTGAAATACTGAAATTTATGCTAGCATAAATAAATTAAAATGAATTACCGTGTTTGAGCTGTTTGTCATTTGTTAACACTGTATTTATGATTTCCGTAATTACTTTGATCATTACGTCATACGTAGTGCTACTACGTCATTTGTTGTTAAAGTGGAAATTACACGTAAACTCATATTTGCATAAGATGGCTATTAGATTAGAAACGAAAGAAGCAGGAATTTGGGTAAACTTCTTTTTCCTATTTTCTTTTTTATTCAAAAACCGAAAGTACCCAAATTGGTTTTTTAAAAAAACGAAAAATAAGGCGAAAAATGTAAAATGCTAGCATTGAAATTTCTAAAGATATAACTTGAGTTAATTTTAATTTTTGTGGCAAAGATTTATTCAATTCGATATGAAGCGTTCAGTATTGCGAATATTTTGTTAATCTCATTTCTATGCAAAGAAATAATTTTTCATAATCTTCCTTTAGCACAATTAAGCAAAAAACGGAAGATAAGCGTTATCACATCATCCTGATGCGTTATCAACAAATTCACGCTGGGTGCACTGATACGTCTGGAAGTTGCGTACCTTTACGTAAACAAAATAAATTCATCAAATATTTACAATATGTAAAAAGCACTCGACAATACTATTTATTATTCATCTATGTTCCTCTATCTGTTTAATGAAATTTTCGAAATAAGTAAAATGAAACCAACAGTCAGAAATTTTAGTAGCGCGTTTATGATTCCATTAGAACCAAAAAAAAATTCAAACTGATAGAAAAAGCTTTTCAAATTCCATTTAAACTATACTCTGACAAATCATTTGATCTTTCTAAATCAATCAAATAAGTCGTTTTGTGAAGAAAGACTTTCACGACTTATTGTCACCAAACGCCTCCTAAAACCAAGCCTTCTTTTCCTCTTTTTTTTTTTTTGAATTATCTCATAGGACAAAACTGCAAGATTGACGAGGCCACAGGCCACAGTTCGAGAAAACTTTTCTAATTTATCACATTTACATCAGAAAGTAATAAAGTGATTTGCGCTTTATTACTTAGAGTATCACACGTAAATCTGTGCAACTTATGGGCAAAGGTACAACGATTCTATGAGTAAATAACTCTTCACAAAGATTGTAAGAATTGAATTTAAAGTGTCGTTTGGAAGAATTTTCCAGTTCATCGGTTCTGTAAAAATTATTGTAAAAAATCAAAAAAAAAAATTTATTGCAAGAAAAAATAATTGTTAGCTAATTTTTTCTTAAATTAATCAAAAATAATGATGGAGCTTTGAAGATTCGAGTAATTGAGCGCAATAGAACTAATCGATATAGGAATACTGCTATGATTGCTTTGATTACTGCCCAGTTATACCCATATTTCGGGTGACATATTACATTTAAATTTGAATGGGTAGAATAAGATGAAATGCGGGATATTTGATAAAATTTAGAAACACCTTCACTAACGCTTGCAAAGAATGTTTTGAAACAAAAGAATACCCTCATTAGGGTATTCGCTGAAAATTTTAAAAATTTTCCATATTCATATTTTTTATCAAAATGAAATAACATATATATATAAATGATGAGTGATTGTATGTTACTTTAACTTTTATAATTTTTAAAATTGTCTCTGAAAGTTTTTACTTTTTCTTATTGCTTCGGCAATAAGAACTAAATTAACGGTGAAGAGATGTCAGCAAATATCCCGCAAATAGAAATGGAAAGTTTCAATCATTACGAAGGTGTGTTGTTTGATATTAGCAGTGTTATGATAATCAGAAATAATCAAATTTGAAAATATTATTCAAATAATTACTCAGATTTAAAATTAATTATTTCAAAAAGTTATATTACAAGATGTTTAACTTTTTTGCTTAACGTTAATAACTGTTTATTTACTATTTCACACTCAATTCCATATCATTTTTATAGTTTTATCATGTGTAATGTGGAAAATGGCTCAAAGTTTCTTCTTATTGATCATTTTATCACCGCTACAAATGTGTTGTCGGAAGAAAAAAACTACAACAAATGTTTCTGGAAAAGTAGCACAGAAGACGGATGCTTCGAACGATACAACCGGTACCGCTGCGCAGACTGCTGTAGAAGCAAATTTGCGGAAGGCTGATAAAAAAGTTAGTGATAAAAGATAAGAGAAGCGGAGTGAATGTAGCAGGATGAAAGGAAAAATTTAGGTGAACCGAATAAGAACTTTCGAATAGACAGCAAGCACATTTATGTTTTTGAAAGTTCCTTTGAAAAGCAATCATTGCAAAAAAGTGAATAAATTATAGGACAAAAAAACAAACGGTAAAAAGTTTTTAAAGAAGGGAGCAAAAAGAAGCACAAAATGCAAAAATAAATCAAAGGGTACTCATGAGACTTTTTTACTATTTCAAAAATTTCAGTTCCCTCCTAAAATAGATTTCTGTTTAAATGACGTAAGACTGTTTTACACCTAGAATTGCGCCTAAATTGATTGATATGATTGGGATATGTAAGAAGAGTAAATTAATGAAGCGTTTTATACATTATATACCTTTAAGACTAGGATAACTACAAAAAGAACTTTCAGTTTACTAAATTAAATAAAAAAATATTTGGTCGAAATAGTTAAAAATAGGAAAGAATGAATGAAATTCAATGACAAAGTTATCAGTATTAAATTTCTAGAAAGATGAGCCAAGAAAAGATGATCAAACTCAAATGGAAGGATCTGAAGAAAGCAACTTAGAGTGAGTGACTTGAAACTTTCCTCTACAAAAATTCCATTGTTGAAAACTTTCAATTTATAGTTTAGAAATATGTTTAAACTTTCTAAGTATGCTTCTCTTTCCATCACTGCAGAATTGAAGAATTTATAATTCATTACTAAAGTTTCAAGTGTGGCTCTAGCAATTGTTTGAATTTAATAAACTGAGAGAAAAAAAAACAAAATTGGACTGAGAAGCAATCAAATTCAAAATTATGGTTAAGATGAAATAGATTCAATGATGAATAATTTAATTGCAGAAAAGCAGATATCATACCAATGAAAAAAATTAAAATTATGGGCAACATTGATGAATTTCGTAAGGTAATCAAGGAATTAATCATCATTATTTAATTCAACTTATGATGAATTAATGAAAGTGAAGGATATACTTTATATGATAATGGCAAGAGTAATACTATCACAGAGTAAAACTCATCATAAGTTGAAGGAAAAGAAAATGGAAATGGAAAAGGCAGCAGAAGAGATTAAATCAATTCATGAAATGGACAATCAGAAACCACTCAATGCTGTAATGCATTCAAATTTGCATGTTACCATTAAAGAGAATAAATGCAAACTTTACGAGACGAACGATGAACCAACGCTTGATGACGAAGCTGAGGAACCGCTCATTTAAGCTCGCTCATCTCATGTCAAATGTCGTCGATGTCGCATATATTTATCAAACCTATTATTTTCAGCACAAATTTCAATTTAACGACTTGTAGTTTAAGTCAGTTGTAAAATAATGCTTCTATAGGAAGATGAACAGATGATGAAAGCATAAATGCTATTATTATAATTCATTGTTGTGTCATCTGGCACATGGATCAGTGGATCTGACACATAGACCAGTGAATTTGACATATGGATCAGTGGATCTGACACATAGACCAGTGAATTTGACATATGGATCAGTGGATCTGACACATGGATCAGTGGATCTGACACATGGATCAGTGGATCTGACACATGGATCAGTGAATTTGACATATGGATCAGTGGATCTGACACATGGATCAGTGGATCTGACACATGGATCAGTGGATCTGACACATGGATCAGTGAATTTGACACATGGATCAGTGGATCTGACACATGGATCAGTGGATCTGACACATGGATCAGTGGATCTGACACATGGATCAGTGGATCTGACACATGGATCAGTGGATCTGACACATGGATCAGTGGATCTGACACATGGATCAGTGGATCTGACACATGGATCAGTGAATTTGACACATGGATCAGTGGATCTGACACATGGATCAGTGGATCTGACACATGGATCAGTGAATTTGACATATGGATCAGTGGATCAATATGAATAAAAAATGGCGCTTTTCACATTTCGCGCAAATTTCTAAATTTTGCTATGAATAGATTGGGAGAAATTCTTGTAACTATTTGTTTTTCTGCGATTGATTGAACTCATCTTGATGATGTTTTACATCGCAGAGTACTTTTTTAGCAGGGTATGACAATGGTGACAATGACGTCACATACCAGATGCATTTTATTAGAAATTTTATTGAAAATGATTTCTTGTAACTCAGTGTATGTTCGAAGGTTACTTATGAAATTCGACAAGTTGGACTATTGGACTTATTTGCTTGTATTTGCTGCGCAAGTTGCAGTTCCACCTCTTTATTTTCAAGTTCTTTCTTCAACTTTTTCGTTTCTTGATCACTTTCTATTACTCGCCGTTTCAGTTCAACCAAAGTTAATTTACTGCAATTAAATTGAGAGCTCTATTAGTTTTAGGAAATATTAAATTAATAAAATAAATGCTTTCAAAAGTAATTCAAATCCTTTCAGTATCAAAATTAGCAACAGTATTTTAGTAACATTAATTATTTTAGTAAAATTAACAACAGGTTTTCGTTAGACCCACCATTAGTTCTCACCATTAATTCTTACGTTATACCCAATTAATTTCGATATTTAACTCAACTTAACTCAGTTAGTTACCGTGAATCTAATGCTTGTTCCAAGGCCGCCTTCAAACGTTTCGTCCGGTCGGTACTCTTCCGGATATAACTGAAATCATCTTCCAAAGTATTCAGCAACTTTTCCAGTTCTTTAATACGTTTGAATCCAGTGGTTGAGCTTTGTTCCATAAACTTTTCTAAATTTCTTGTTCCCATTGTAAAATTTTCTTCCTAAATTCCGTTGATGACACTTTATCCGTTTTCTCTTTTAATTTTTTCGATCACAAATTACAGATAATCTTTTGTCATAATTTCGAAAATCTCAACAAAAAATCTTTGTTAAAATCTTTAAAAATTTCGACGAAAAATTTTCAAAAAATATTTTAAGAATATAATTCTTGCTGGAATTTTCTTTGGTCCATTATTATTTGCCTTGAATTTTTTCTGTGGCATATGATTTGATGATATATGTATATGTCTATTATCAGTGATATTATTGCTAGTGATCTAACGATTGGATATTAATTTAATTAATAATTGTAATTAGAATAGTTCATTTGAGAAGTTATCACTTTGGAGAACTCAATTAACCTCATATTTGGTTGTTTCGACATTTATCAGTACTGTGCTTAATTTCAGTCTTATCAGTTGCACTTTACTGTAATTTTTGGCATTTTGATGTTTCCAAATTGTTCGCTCATTGCATCCATCGATTATTGCAATTGCTTGAAGAGTTAATTTATGATTCGGATGGAATTTATTTTCTAACAATTCGATTGACAGCTGCAATTTCTTTCTTATTTCAATTGCACTAAAGAATGTCACTGAAAATGACAGTTGACAGCAACTTAATACATTTTAGTATTTAATTCAGAATTAAGTGTAAATATGATTCAATTATTATTTTCATTAGCTGCTAATTAAACTATTCCAGCATTTATGTCTGAACCGGAATTTAAACATTTAACTGATTATGTCAGGAAGTAATTCAGGTTTAAATTTACGCTTCACCAACTATTTCAAATATTAAAATAGACAAAACTTTTGTAAAAACGTTAAAGGAAATGCCATCCATTAAAAATTATATTATCAACAATATTTTAATTATTATATTTGAAGTTTTTTACTTACTGTGATGGGTTCATTGTTTTGAATGAAACCTCTGGATGGGTTAATGAGATATCGGGTGGGTACGTTTGTTCTCATACGCCATGCAATGTCATCCTGAATACCTTCATAACGCTTTAGTTTCACTTCCTGTCTTGCATTTGTCAATTGTTCTACGTCAAAACACACGTACGTCTACAAATTTGATCAAATAATTTCTCATACCATTATTATTTACTTAAATCTAAAAGCGTTTTCCTATAAAAGATGATCAAAGGCAGTGACCCGAATTTGAATTTATTCCACTAAATTCAATCATATATGTCTTTTAATGATATGAAAGTAATAGCAGTAAAATTGTTCTGTCAAGTCAAATTAATAATTATCATTTTGTTACCTGGTCAAGGCTTACTAAATTAATTGTTTGTTGTTCATCACCTTTCGAAATTTTGTTATTACTTTTGGAAGATCTCATTGTAGCCTTCTGACATAACTGTTTACTAAGAGTAATCGCCAACTATTCTTTTCAATGAATTATTAAATATGATCATAGAAATTCGCACGCGAAATGCTTTTATTTAACTCCTGATTGAATTTGCATAAATGTAAATTTAAATAATTCATGAAATGTTTTCATTACTCATGATTACTAGAGAGTATTACTGATCAACCGGAAAATGTTCCTAGATTTCGGATATAGTTTGACAAAAGCGTTCGTTTCATTCTCTCACCTTGCTTTTTTTTTTTTATTTTATCGATACTGTTTTCTTTTAGTTTATTATTGAGTCTTAAATATTAACAATTAAACAGCTTGGAAAATGAAATTTTTCAGGCAGATCGTTTTAATAGAGAAAGTAATAAAATCTAAATTATCTTGATTGAAGATTTATCCAGTAATTTCTATTTTGCTACAAATGAAGGAAAAAGATTAAGTGCTGGTAAAGTACCCGACCCGAATAGGTGCTCCACCTGTACTGTATTATTAGAAAGCCATAGACTTTAAAATTTTTAAATTTGTAGGACGATTAATTGATTCTATGCAAGTATTATTACAAAATATTTATTCTGCTATAATATTTTATTCAAATTTTTTACTTCCTTTCTTGTGATTTATTTGTCAATTCGAAAGTTCCAAATTGAAATTTATAATATTTCACTTTTATTTGCACTTCATTTTGGTCCATTAGTTCGTTAATTCACGAAGCTATGTATTGCAGCCTTCGATGAATTGACAGGAAATTTATTTGGTATGTCAGTGACAATTATTTTAGATAGGTGACAGTGAGCGTTAAATTTCCGCCTTATTTCAACCCATTTGCGCATTGAGATAAGTAATCCTAACATATTAATCGAAGTTTGATGAGAACGACTATGTTTAGTGCAAGTGATCAGTAATATCAGTTTCGTTTGGGTTAGTCTACTTCCTTTGAAAGGTCAACAATTAGTGATCACAAAACCTTTTAAGCTAAATCAAAGAAGATGCAAGTATAAAGTAGTGGTGGAATTTCAGACAATATTTCCACCATTTTTCTTGGTTTCTTTTTGATTTTGCTTTGATACGAAATAGAAAATCAATAATTGAAAAACTTTATTATACACCTGTAATAATAAGGCAACCATAATTATTCTTTTAACGTAAATGTCATTGATAAGCCAATAAAATGAACAATGAAATTGATAAGCCAGAAAAGTGCCTGTTATACTTATACTTTATAGACATACCTTGAAAGACTATAAGGTATAGTCTTTCAGGAAGTTTCTATGAAGTGGAGAGAAACAAAATGAAATTTTCGAATCACTTAAATTTAACAAAATTGTTTTTCTTCCTTAAATTTCAAGTTGAAAATTTTATTAAGAAAGAGAAACAGACTATGAATTCAAAATGTGTGCTTTTTTTTTTAGCTTTTAGAATTATTGGATAAGAAAGTGAAAATAAAAGATAAAGTAAGCATGAAAAGTATTATAAGTATAGTTCAATATATTTAGACTAATATATTGCATATTTGCACGAATACTAAAGTCTAAATGTGATGAATCCCAGATTAGCTTCAGTTTCAATTTAAAAATGAGTTTAATTTTTAAGTTTCAAATTACAGTTTATTATAAACATTCATTCAATTTTTAATTTTCATACAAAAAAGAAAAAAGTTGGGGACTTATATTATTAGTTTCATATTGCGTTTAATTCAAAGTATGATTTATTACTGTACTTAGAATTTTGAATTTCCCACTTTCGTTTGTTAAATTCGAAATCCTCAATGTTTCTCTCTCTTACATGAACACTTCCAAAGGTAGCAGAAAGGACATAGCTGGAAGAAGAGTTGATGACATGTCACATATTTGTCTAAGTTGTAGAGAAGATAATTTTAGCTTTAGATATAGAAATAAAGTGAATACAAAATATGAGAAATGAAAGTTTCTGTAAACAAAAGTGAGCACAACAACAGCATAACGAAGAAGGGGTGATGCGCATTATGTAGAAGGAATGAAAAGAAAGAAAATTTAACATTTAACAAATTAAAATCACTCAAAGGATTTGACTTGCTTAACCGATGATCATCCATTTAGATGGAAATATAAAATTTAATTATTTATTCATCTCTTCTACATTCTACGTGTTGCACCTCTTACAGCCACATAGAATGTTTAGGATAATATTTAGGTAGAAATTATAAAATTAATTATTTAATTCTTTTACACACTGTAATAAAATACTGAGCAAATTATAGGACAGCGCATGAAATTAAAAAGAAATACTTTCAACAATTAAAATAAGCTTATTGAAATTGCAATAAAAAATCCCACAAACCTCGTTAAATTCCATATAAAAATTATGATGAAGACATGTCTCACGTTAGATCATTTTAAAATTAAATATGAGGAAAATTTTTCAAATCAATCGTATTTACAAAATTTCGTATCATTATTATCATTAATAATTTTTTGGAGATTTCACTTGATTAAAAAATGACATTTTATAATACATAAGAAAAAGGGTGAAGGATAAAACTAAAACGTTATTTATTATACGTAAATACAGAGATGTTATAATATATCTCAGTAAACTATGAATAAAACGTGAGGACAGATGTTTGATTGCCACGTATCATCAACGTGGGTGGCAAATCTCGTGTCATCATGTCCAGCCACGCCATATATAAACAACTGCTGACAAAACCGAATCGTGGTACTGGTAATGTTCTGCAAGGTACATTTCGTTATTTCATCGTTTGTAGTTTAAAAAAAAAAAAAAAAAAACATAGAAAAATTTTTTGTAAACAAACTTATAAAAGGATTTCTACAAATGGTTATCGATTGGCTTTTTTAGATCAGTGCAGCTCAATGAAGCAAATTCATTACTGCTATTCATTTTCTTGAAATTCTATGGCCAAGTTATAGAACTTACAAAACGATAAGGTCAGAATCAGAAGACAATTCATGGAGTAGCTCAGAACATCTGAGATGTCGATTGGTCCTATGTTTTTGAGCTTCTAGTTCCGATCGTGTAATCATACCCGGTTGAACATTATCATCTTCACAAATAAACGGTTTGATAAGCTGGGAAAATGTTTCAATCCTAGAATTTATTTCATTTGTTATTTTTGGAAAAATATAAAATCAGGAACAAAAAAGAAAATGAACACATCATGTCATTCATTATTATCGACAAAAAGTTGGGGATGAAAAATTATTAAATAAGAATAAAATTGAAAGTTCAAATAATGTATGTAAATTAAGTTAGAACGATTATTTTTAAAAAGATAAAAACAAATTACTGAATATAACTGATCCAAAAACTATAGTTGGGAAATAAAAAATAAAAAGTGAAAGTTGGAGAGTATAACTTACGTTTGTACATTAGGTTTCCTGCCAATATCCGGTATCACGAAAACATCGGAGAAGTCAATCCGGAATTTGGTTAACAGTGCTGCCATACTTCTTTGTTCTTGTTCCATTAGAGTTGGTGATGTTGAGATGGTGAAAACACGTAATCGAGCATTCTGAATTCAAAGGAAAAAAGAATGAGTAAATTAGAAATTGTATTCTAAGAATGTCATCGAACAGCAATAACAAAAATTTTTATTTTTTACTTTATAAACTGGAAAAAAAAAATAATTTGCATCCAACATTGTCACTTACTTATGGTGTAAATTATAATTAACTTACTTCTAAATAACTTTTTGGTAGTGTTAACAAATGTGGAACAAGAAGAGTTAAGCCACCGTCATCATATAACCACCAAACATCAATTACTGCACTTTTAATCTTACGATGGAAACGACAAATTGATGCGACAAGTTCACGCTGGGCGGCAGTTGGACGATGTGATCTGAAATAGAAAGATGCAAAGGAAAAGTAAGCCAAAAGATAGATTAAATAGGTGACAAGGTGACAACATAGGACACAAGGAGACACAAAACAACTGCTATGGAACAGTTAAAACAATTATGGCTATCATTCATAAATGAGATAGTAGAACTAACTAAATAGCATTTCCTCCTATCAATAAGCTTTATTAGAAAGAGGAACTCTTCTGAAGCATCAAAGTAAAAAAGAGAGTAAGATTACTGTCTCTCTGAATAATTCTTATTTTTTCAATTAACTTTAAAAAGTTATCTTTCAAATACGAAGAAGAAGAAGAAGAAAATCTTACAAATGTATTAAAAATAAAGCTTGCATGCATAAGAAATTAAGAAAAGGTATTTCTTCATTGGCTATAATTCAGATAACAACAACCAACACAACAATTACATCGAAAAGTTTGATGAAGTCGTAACACACCCTTCACTATTAATACTGCTCACATGGCCGTTTTTCCGTATCATATGCCGTCTGAATACGGATCAGTTTTTTAATTTCATTTTTTTGTTTATCTTAAAAGAATGTTAATTATGATTGAATTCCGTAACTGAAAGGATATGCCCAAAGCATACGTTCATTTAGCAACCAAATATATGTAAACACTAAAATCAATATGTTACGAGGTACTGCTATCAACAGTATTCCATTTTGAACTCTTCAAAAGAGTAATACCTTAGCTATTAACTCTTCAGAATACAGTGGTACCTCATGCTACACTTGTGGTTGCCTGCTACATTTCATTTATTTTTAAGGTAAAGTATTAGCATTCATAAAAAAGGATCAACTAAAAATTACCGTCGAAAACTGTCATACAATGAATGTCGTCTAGATGATTCGGATATTCCAAGTACCTGAAAAGTTAATAAACTAAGCTTTCAAAAAAAGGATAATGACCATTGACATAATTATAGTCTCGAATGTGCACATACCATTTGACTTAATCTTCCTATAAAATTCGAAACACTGTACGCTATGTTTACAAAAAAAAAAATTTACTTTTTTCTTACTAAAAATTTCCCGCAATGTGATAAATCAGGGAAATACGAACTAAAATTCTGCAATTTTATAATCTGTATTACATGTTTTATCAGAGAATCATTAGTACTACACTTTAATTTATTGGTATAATTTTCAAAGTTACTGGTCAAAATAATGAAAAATCAAAAACCGAAGAGATATTTGATCTGATGGCATATGCTATCGATCTATACGATCATTACCTTCTTGCAGGTGGCCATTATTAAAGCTATTAAATATCTTCTGCTAGCCGACTTTCAGGTTATAAGTCAAGCTACTAACTTTTTCAGTGTTACAACATATTTAAATGTCATATTTAAAAGCGATGTAACTTTTTCGGTGCTAACATATTTAAATGTCCTTCCATGCATAATAAACAAAATAAGCACGAAATAAACAACTTGTAAAAATATCGCATAAATTGCTGAATAAGTTAAAAAGCAAATAAATTAGGAATTAAGACTTAAAAATACTAACTATAAAATGTGCACTTAAAAATACTAACTATAAAATGTGCAAAACTAAAAGATGCATCTTTCTCTGATAACGTTTAGTTTTTAGGAAGTATTTAGGCTACGAATAAGGAATAAAATTGAAATAATTAAGCGACGAATAAAACGGTTAAGTTACAAACAGAAAAAAAAAAATAAACTTTGGTGTTAATAAACAGATGTGAGAAAGCAGACGGACCTTATCGTTATCAGTAACATTATCATCACCATTATTATTAGCACCATCGTTACTATTATTATTATCACGATTAATAATAGCAACATGACGATGACGATGATTTCCATCACTGTCATCTTTTGTTAGTCGTGTTTTCTCATCCGAATATTCGTCGCCATCCTAGAAAGCACAGAAACGAGTCTGTCACCAATTTATCTTTCTGTGCTTAATTTCTACCATACAAAAAACAAATTACAACATTTTAATAAACGAACATAAACAATTCGCACATGTTTTATAGCAGACGTATACATATAAATTAACAAACAGTTTGGTTAGATGAAAATCTATTTGTAATACAGTAATTGAGCAATTCGGGCAAATAATTTCAATTTCTCCCAGTCTTTCACTAACTGATAATTTCATGTCGTACACTTGCTGATACGAAAGTTTTAGCTCAACAAAGCAATTGACGAAATTGAATAATATGATGAATTATGATAACCTAATCTTTTGCTTATTTCGCATATGAAAGGTTAAGAAATGACAAAGAAGTGTTTCTTGGATTGAAATGAATTGATGAAATGTTACTATTAAATAAAAAAAGAGATAAATGATTGGTTCTGGAATGAATAAACTTTTCATTATTTGTTTGGTGAGGTCATTTATTGTTCGGTCAAATTTAATTAATACAAAAATTTATTTGAATTTTATATTTTGCTCAATCCCAAAACAGAAATTGAATTTTTAATGTTTTTTAAGGAAAAAAATCAATTATAGAGCAATCCTAATCTTTCATTCCATCTTTTTTAATATAATTTTTTGAAATTTCCAGGTTTAATCAAAAATTCAGACCTCTTCCATATCATCGTTGACATTCTCTACGACAGGTGCATCCACTTTAACATCATTCCTTTCTTCATCGAAACATTCCAATGGACAATTGGCCAAATATGATCCGGTTGCTAAAACATTAATTAATTGCCCATTAGATAAGGTAGGTAAACAACCTAAATCTCACGCAAATTTTGTGAAAGATGAAGAGGATGCATGCAAGTGTGAATAATATAGGTTAAAAGATGAAAAAGACACTGAAATATGTAAGTATTTACGACAGTTTGACAGTTAAGAAAAATGAAGCATAAAATGTGAAATGTTGTGCAGTTTAGGGACACAGTTTACAGTTTCCGGAAAGGAAATGAAAGGATGGAGAGAAGATAAGATTTGTAATTGATAGTAGCTATGATTTTACGGAAATGGTCTATGTAATATGTAACAGAGAAGAAGCGCTGTTATCTTCGGTCATGAAGACAGAGTCGAATGTCTAATTACCCGCAAGATGCAGAATGTTGCCAAAAAGTAGAGATTCATTAATGGACTCAAAATGTTCTACATTCAAAGCATCGTTTGTATTTGCTGTTGCGAGTTTATCCAGATTTGCGGTATTGACCGCTTTAGCGCTTTTTTCACCACCTCCCACGTCAATGGCTTTTTGTCGATGCAATCGCATCGCTGAAAGAGATTGTCTCTATGAATCAATAATTCCGGAACTTTGAACTATTTCACTTCAGGATTCTAGCAAAGCATGCAATATTTCGTGCATGTTCACGGTACAAAGATGGTAAATTTGACAAGGATCTCCCATGCTTTAAGCTAACCGGATCCTGATGAAATCTTATCACTCTTCTGTAGTCTTATTCCGGAAGATCGAAATGTTGAAAATAACTGCCAACAATCATATCAAAATACGAATACATTTGATCAGAATAAATACATTCAACTACTATACTACTACCAATGCCATCACACACAAAAACATAAAATGACGTGTATTTAACTTTAGACTATTAGTTTAATTGAGGCATAATTTATAAATTACATTACTGATACTAATTTGAAATGATATGATGGTATCAGATCCAATCAGTAAGACATTTCTTCCAGTAAACGATTTTAAGACGGATATACTTTACATTTGTCTTCCGAAAATTGTTAATATGTTAAATATGAAAACATTTTGTTTCACTGATTAAATTGTCAACAACTCTAATATGTCATAAAATTATAAGAGTACTAACCTGCATTGCCACCTTGATCCTGATCAATGCTAATACTTTGTTCTGAATTATCTTTCACTCTGAAATGTCCGACGTCATTGCTATTTCATTGAAAGAAAAATATTTGAGTCAATTGAGAAAATCAAAAAATGACGCACTTTTTGTCAGTAGTACTATTATTTTCTGTTGATTTATTTTCTTGCATGTCCAAAGGGACTGTTCCGCCGCTGAAATATGATAACATAAAAAGAAAGAAAGAGACTCCTCAATTTCAGGTTTTATTTCATTTGATAAAATTAGTCTTTGTATGGATTAATTCGTCTAGTTAGGTATTAACACAGATAATTACTTAAAACATCACTTACTCCGTTTTTGTCGAATTTGAAGGTCGGGTTATTTCCGGCAAATTGAGTCGTGCTGTATCACCTACATTGTGTCGTTTCATCAGTTCACTGTAATCAAGACCACCTCGAGAATTTCTCAAAACCGCTACTCCCATTCGACTTTCGAAAGCATCTCTAAAAAATAAACAAGAAATTTTGGCAATTCTCTTCGCTTGTAGGTTTCTAGAATCCAATGAATATAGTTGTATTAGTTATCATTCATTATCACCAGCAATCTTAGTTTTGATAAAAAAACAGATCATTTGATAATTCAATCCATTTTAGTCTGAAGCAGAAGATAAGAGAGAAACGATCGTAGAACGATAAAAGTATGATTTACTGAATCACTCCAAAATAATCGTTGATTTCATTTAGTCCTTCTATGCCACGATCAGCCCAATTTCTTTTGAAACCAGTGATCAAAATATTCGGTTTCAATTTTCCAAGACCGGCAACCTTAGAAAAAAGGATATGACATTTCCAAAATAATTAAACAACCTAAAGAGAAAGTAATAATACTTTGCATTTGTCTTCACTTTCAATCAATATCACTCAAAACTATGTGTGCACATGAGGAAAATTATTCGAAATGTAATCTTTTTTTCCGGGAAATATAACTTTACCTGAAGTAATGTTTGAGCACCAGTACGGAGACTAGGGCTAGCTACGGAAACATAAAACGATTTCACGTGACGTTTCCTGAGCCATTCGTTCATTTGAACATCCAACTTTCTAAGTAACGCAAATACGCGATCACATGGCTCATACTAAAAATATCACAGATTTTTTCAACATATAATTTAAAAGTAGGTAAAAAATAGACGAAAAGACTTGATTTTACGATCTAATATCATTTGGAACAAAATCAATACTCAAATATAATTCTTCCATGACTTCTTAAAATATTTAGTCAGTAATGTGATATCAAATAACCAAGGGATAAGCTGAAATCTCTGATACTGTCAAGAATAGTGCTTGATTCATCCAATTTACCTGTTTGATTCATCCAATTTACCTGTTTGATTCATCCAATTTACCCCTTGGTTTCATCTTATACAATATCAATCAGCTAAACTTATGAACTCTACGGAATTGCAGGAATCGGAAGTGGCAATTATTCCATTGGTCGGAAAGATGTTTATCAAAAGGTTAATCAAGTGAAACCTTTTTAGTGGCAAGTATTTTCGGCAAAAACTATTGAACAAAAGTTGAAGTCTCCAAGATTATAATTATTTGAAGAAAAAAGAGGACCTACCGGTACCACAAAACCACATATCATCAAGCTGGATCCTTTCGTAATATTATAAGCAAAATCGACTAGAGATGGTCGCGCTGCCGGATTACCAGCTAATAACAAAACCTGCGGTCGATAATTTTTGACGTGCTCTTCAGTAACGGCTAATTTCTGCATAGCTTGAAGTGCATTCTTGTACGTGTGAGCCTGCGTCGATGACCCCCAATTAACATCTGTCATGAGATGGAATCAAAGGTAAAAATGAAATCAAGAAATCCTCACAATGCTAAGTTCATATTTCGCGAAATTTCTCAAAAGCGGAAAGCTGAACGTTAGGACTAAACTTTTGAAGAGATAAAAGTTGCTGTTATCATTGTTATCATCATCTGATATTCCTTTTTTCAAGAAGGCATTTCGTCACAAGTGAAATTTGAAAATAGGCAAGTTAAAAAGTTTGAATTCAAACTAAAGATGACATTTTTTTTAGAAATGAAACAAGGACAAAGGTGCTTAAAATATTGAAATAATTGAATTTGGATTTTGAAAAAAAACCTTGAAATTTAATCGTTCATATTCTAGAAGTAAAAAAGGAACAAACCAGGTTTACGATATAATATATACAAAAATAACATCGCAAAAAAAAAGAATGTGAGCAATGCCGTCGACCATGAAACGATGAACATAACACTGATACATAGCAATGCACCGGTTAGTGATACCCACATGTTATAATATTTAAAAGCAGGTCGAAAACCTAAATATTTCAAAAATTGGTTAATTCGAATGATTTCACAACGGATATTATTCCAAGCCCATAGCACATACTTCTATAAACTGTGCATTCTAATCTAATTATTCGCCAAAAAATGTAAAACAACCTTAAATATCTATCCGTCATCAGTTGAGAGCAAAAGAGCTGCTTAAAATTAAAATTAAAACCTGGTGAATCAGCAAATGAAGCATCGAAACATGAATAATTAACGAGTGCATAAGAAGCCAAGAAAAAGTTTGAAATTATTGGTGCTATTGCATTCAATTCGCCTAAAAATCCGTTAATTCGTTTAATAATTTGAGCAAAAAAGTTAGAATGTAAAGTGAGAGTTTCTTGATATTATCGAGAATATTTTTGATCGAATAAGATTAAGTAAGAATGATAGTTGGGTAAAACCTCCTTCCCCAAAAAAAGTTCTAAATGATTACTTAACGTACGAACACAAAATGTGACAATTTATAACTTGAGGATAAAAAGTTTCTTTTAGGACAAAGTACACTAAGGTATTCGCATGAAAGTTGAAACTAGTAATTCCCACAGATTAGCAGTTCAATTTGAGTTTCATCCATGATCAAAGTTTTTATTTTCTTTCATTTCGAATTCAATTTTTGTGAATTTTTTCCATCATTAAAGAATAGTGTATTTTTTCAGAAAGATTTGACTTTCGATTTTTCTTTCAGCAAAAAATCTATGATAGTTAGATGGAAGTATTAGAAATTGAGCAATTAATTACCGATTAGAATCATTATCAAAGCGATTACAAAGGTAAGCACATATGCTCGTCGCGGCTCTTCGTCCTTGCCATAACCGCGCGCAAAGAATCCGACTTTCGGGAAGAGATGATCCTTGCATACGGCCTGTATTCAGTAAAGCAGTGAATATACCTTTCCAAAACTGATATACCTTTCCGGCACTACTCATTGTCTAACTTTGCCTCTTTTCCGGTAGCTAACAAAATTATGGAAATAAGCGAAAAGAAAAGATTGCCTGGAAAATCTTTGGTGCACTAACAAGACTAGCTAGAGCCGAGCTTAATGTTGCGGCAAAAATACCAGCTGTGATCAATGGACCATAAAAACTTTCATTTTCCATTACCTGAAAAATAAAGAAATATTAATGCAAGTGAAATGATTAATTTGTGAGAATCAAACTAACTATTTGGAAAATAAAAGTAAGAAAAAATATTATTATAAACAAAATGGAATAAAATAGATGTTTTAACCTGAAAATAATTCATTAGACCATATGGACATGTGTTATTGTGCGCACAGTCCGGAATAAAATAAGAATTATTGATGATATACGGTTGCTGATAACCGTCAGCGTACCGCACACAGGTTGATCCGGTTGCAAACACAACCAACAGATATATAATTGTTGTTACAGCTATAGCTAACAATGTACCTTTTGGTATAGCATGCTGAAATGAAGTTGAAATTTGTTTGTGAAGTAAACAATTAGAAGTTAAGCAATGAGATATTATGAGTGCAACCTAATATGAATGAAATAAATTTTGCTGTCGCAGTGATTCAATTTTTATCCAAAAAATTTATTTTCTATTACACAACAAAATGAAAGGAATCCCACAATGATTCAGTCTTATTGTAGCTATTGAAAAGTTGATGTTAGACAGTTAGGGCATTTACTAATCGTTGATAAAGTTGATTAGGAGTTACCTGAGGATCTGCTAAATCACCACTGATATTTGCACCTGCCATTATCCCTGTTGCAGCTGGAAAATATACAGCAAATACTGAAAAAAAGGTCTCACCACCTTGAAAATTCGGAAGCATATTGTCGGTCATCGTAGTAACTGCAAAATTTTTAATAATCCAGTGAAATGTATAGAAATACATATTAAACAAAACAAAAAATACCAAAATAATCAAAAGATATAGAAAAGAATAAATAAGACAAAGTAAACCAAAAACAAAACCATAAATAGACATTAACAAAAAAGATAAACAAAAATAGAAATAAAAAAAGTTGTTCCAATTTTTAATTCCAATCGATCTGAAAGGATCAGGCAAAAAAAAGCCGAATGTATGTGTGAGAGAAATTATAAGAAGATACTATAATTAAGGAAGCTATGACTGAGAGAGAGAGAAATTCAAATGTAAGAAAATATCAAGGCAAACAAATCTTAACTGTCTCTCTTTCTTTCTCTCTCTATGAGTGGTCATCCAGAAGTGACCATTTGAGGATAAATCCTAGTACAATCAAAATGTCAGGCATATCACAAGAATTATATAATTCATTAAAACGTGAGAAAATAAATAATCAACAAACAAAAAGAACTATAAGTCATAGAGGATTATGCAATAAGCAAAACTTTTGGTTAATTAGCCATTTAAATTGCGCCCAGATTCAGAAGGACAATTAACCGAGGTTTCATTATATTAACTGATGACACATAAGAAAGAAAAATGCGCCTGCTGTAAATAAACACTAACAAAATATGAAACTTACAGCTGTAGCCCGTAATGCCACGATATAACTGATTCTCCGAAACCGGTACAAAAGTTCCGACAAAGTAATCGATAATGGATAATGTTAAAATAGCTAGCAGACCAACTTGCATTTTACTCTCAAAACTTGTCCCAATAAATACAACTGCCATTAATATACAACAGGACACTGAAATTTGAAAGTATGAAAATGATTAAGAGAGAGAGAGAGAGATGACCGGTTGATCCGTTGTTGCCGTAAGGAACGATTACGATTGCGATTTGGAACAATTCACTTTTAATTGGAATCAATAATTAATTAGTAATGGGCATTCTTGACCTCTCAATATTCAGTTCCAAGGGAAAAAAGGGAATGAGTCGGAACGATTTTCGGAAGTTTGAAATATACTGAGAAGATCTGATATGCTCTGACATATATATATCTATGTCAACAGGTTGAATTATTGATAAAAAATTAAGATTAAAAAAAAATTAAGGAAAAAAGATGAAATTTATTGGGGATGTCTAAAGATAGAATGATGGTGTCATTAAATTTTATTTTAATAAAATCAAGCAGTTGAAATAAAATTTGAATTATTTTTCTTTCAAATTTTAACTGGCTTTGCCACTTTGTGAAGTGTATTTGAAATGTATATTGGAAATGTGAAATGTATATTGGTAATATCTTTCCTGCCACTTTGTGAAGTGTATTTGATTTTATAACTGACTGTTATCACTTTCTTAGATCCAAACAAGAAGTAAGCCAAAATATAAACAATTTTGATAATGTTAAAGAGAGTTAGTTTAAAGTAGGTACCAAGACCGATGACTCGTACGTCGTTCATCCCACCATCAATCACTGCATAATTATTCTCTTTCAACAAATCTCGTACCGTTTCAGCAAATCCAACCACATACATTGCTGCACCAACCGCATTTGCCACCGAAAATATCAAACCAATTGAACCACCAAATTCTGGGCCCAATGAACGACTGATCTGAAATTTAGTAAATTGATGCACCTACAATGCTCAGCAACAAATGATGAATGTGGAATCATCGCATGGAAATTATCCCAGTGACTCATAGATATTGTGAGACCCACGAAATAATAACTTGATCCAAGAGAAAGACCTCTCGAACTGAACTGTAAAGTTATACTGTTTAAGTTTTTTAAAAGGAAGGAGAGAGAGAGAGAAGAAAAACTGAAGTAATTGGTGTTTTAAGATTTTATTAAGTTAAGATTCGGATCCCACTGCTTATTATTTGAATCAGAAGGTTTTATTGTAGGAAAAAACTTTGGAAATAACTAACCAAAAAATAAGCACCACCACCTTTGATATCACCATTTGTACAAATAGCGCATGTCGAAAGTGCAGTGATAAATGTTACCAAAGATGCAAGGAGTACAACTGCGCATCCTAGAGCTGAAATTAAGCAAAGCAATTAATTCAGTCTTCCTACTGAAAATCAAAGTTAATTAGAAGAAATATTTAAAGCGATTTAAAAACACAATCATAAACGGAAAAAAGAACAAAAATTGTTCACCAAAATTAAGAAAGTGTAAAAACATAAGTAATAATGTTGGTTCTAATCGGGAAAAATATTGATTCTAATCAAATTTCTGTGTTCTTTGGTGTGAATTTCAAGATTTCCCAACAATATGACAATTTTCAAGTGTTGAACTATCATCGAAGTTTTTTCTTTTATCGTAATAGCAACGAGCGAATTTGCAATTTTTCTGAATAGATTAAAACAATTGGAACAATGCAACTGACTTTTCCCAATCGGTAGAAGCCACCACTTTTACTGATTGCATTAAGAAATTTTCATATTGATGAATAATTTGAGAAATTAAGGACAATTAGCGCTAGGATATACGTAACCTACCGATTCCAGCTTGTCCGGCAACCCAACTAATACGTAAATAAAGCATCACACCGAAGATGTTCAATATGCAACGTACGAAAACACCCTGAATCCAGCCGAATTTAGTGCGCGCAACAGGTACCGGAGGCTCAAACTTATTAAGTTTTGCTGTTGTCTCCCTTTCTCCATTTATTATATCGTCCGCATCTTTCTAAAAAAGTATTAAAATTATAATAATGATTATTATTATTATTTTAGCACATTCAAATTAAAATTCAGCATGTATGACAGTCGAATTTTACAATTTTGAATCTAAAATGCTTTACAGTTCGTTTTGGCTATTACCGCTCACAGTCTTTTTTTTTCACACTTTTTAATTTAAAATTAATTTATATATCAAAACGTTTCAAACTCGTAGTACTAACTCAAAAAAATGCACCTATCATCAAAGTAACACGTCATATTTGCGTGATGATTACAATGAATAAAAGTCGAAATATTGTAGCATAATTTGACTAACACAGATTGACGTAATTACGCTATGAAAGAGTAAATTAGGTGTGTTATTTTGCTATAAGTAAAACTTATTTTTACAATCATAACTAATTAACCACAATACAACTGGAACTTCCTTCGGATACCGTATAAAGGTATAAAAGATGGATGGATTTCATCAGAAGAAAGAGTAGAAAATAAGAGGTAACTATTAGCAATTATTGATCAAAGTAACCGATTGATTCTTCAGATCATGATTCATTTATAAGATCAATTAGATGAATAGGAATCCATCTATCTATATTCGTAGCTAACCTTAAATTCATCGATCCCAATCACAGTATCCTGAGCATTCTCACCATGTATCAGTTGCTTCATCGATGGTCTTGAAGTTATACCAGCACCTTCATCCACGGAATTACGATAGAAATCAATAATAGGTGGATGTTCAATGGTTTGCATATTCCTGAAACGAACAAAATTATCAAAAAATATTTAATAAATTAAGACTTATCTCTGATACAAGAATAGAATGTTTGTATCCAATCAGTTAGAAGTGAACTGAGAAGCTCCTAGAATTTGGAATAGTCAGAAAAAAAGAGGGAAGAAAAATATTAACCTCCAACTTTTTAAATTAAATGTTACAGTATGTTCATCTACTTCACCAGAATGTTGTCGTCCTTCGGCGTCATTTTCCACTGAAAATCTTACTGTTCGTTCCGCTCCATTAGTGCTGGATGGTGACACTTGCGCATCACCAGCAATATTTGCAATTCCATTCGTACTGACCGCTGGCCGAGAATCTTCTTCCGCCATTTCAGGTAACACTTCACTAGCATTTCCCATATTCGATGACACCTGCAATTCTAGAGCTTAGCTTTTAGTGATGATAACTTGAATAGCTCTTTCCTTCCATAATCGAAAGTACTGCAAGGCTAGTAAAGTCTGCCAATCAATAATAAAAGTAATTTTCAATTATGGAAAAAAGTTTATATTCAGAGAAGTAACAAGGATGGGAAACAATAACGAAATGACAGATATTGCTTTATGTAGGCCATTTAACATAAAAATTTTCATATATAAATAATTCATAAAATGTGCTTATATGTCCATGAATATATGAAAGTATATTTAAGACTTCGAAGTAGAATGAATCACAGTGTAGAAAATTTTTTGATAAATCCCATTTACATATATCAGAGAAGGATATTGCAAGAGGATAGAGATGCGAATTTTTAAGGATAATGAATTTCAAATAAATAAAAACAAAGTGATTGTATGTACCATTTGTCAACTGACATATATCTAAGATATAGATAATATTTAAGCAAAATTAACGAGGATTTGTAAGCAAATTTTAAACACTTGAACTTTTATTGCAAAATTTAAAATGGGAAGAAAAGAGATGCGGGAAATTGGACATGCTACCGCTTCAAAATGCAGAACCAAACATGCTATTAACGACTAATGGACTCAATTCAGGATATCTCGGGTAATTCAGAATGTGTATCTCGGTACATACAAGAGAACATTTATTTTCAACTCAAATGCACTCCAAATAAAAATATTTCCCTAACGGAAGGACAGGAAAAAGTTATGGAACAGAATATAAAAGCGCACTTTTGATTACGGAATTTTCAAATAATTGCATTAATAATATATTAAATTTTTTCAGGTGAATGTTTTGAATTAAATCAGATCAAATTATGGCAAACTTTTTGCCTGATTAGAAAGTCGATATCATTTCATTTCGTCGCTTTTTTTGAGTTCATCAAATGTCTACAATCAATTGCTAATTTCATTCATTTGATTAAATTGATATGATTAAAATTTTAAAGTTATAATCAGTTAATATCGCATATGAACAGAATTGAGATAAAAATGTCACAGACTTTGGCTAGCAGTTGTGATAGCTGGAACAGTTATCAAAAATCTTTTGTATAAATCATTGTTTCGTCTTTCTGTTTAAAACTCATATATATTAATCGGACTGTTCTAAATGATTTCATCTGATAAAGTCAAATATTAATATGTATGATAATTTAACAATTATCAGTCTCGAATGATTTGCTGGAAGTGCGAAGTAAGATAAATTCACATTGTAACTAATCAAAAGTTCGTATGGCATAGAAAAATAACAAAAATTGAGGCAGTCTGTAATAACATTTATTCATCGCATTTTTTAATTTAATTCATCAAATAGGAAAACGTATCGATGTGAAAACAGTGAATGATTAATGAATTGTGATGATAAACAAAAGGAATTGGTGCTATGATAAATATGAAAGAGTGGAAATGAAAACATTCAAAATACTATTTTGGTTAATCCATTCATGCAGGCGATTTTTAATTATTTCACGTGTTTTGTTAATATTTTGGCGTTATATTGATATTTGTATGTGTGCGTGCGTGTACGTACGTCTATGCGAGTCGTCAATTTTTAGAGCATTAATGTTACAAAATGAGTAATTTAATTAACAAATAATATTCCTTCTCATAATAAAATGAAAAGCATTGAAAATGAACAAAAATGTGAACAAAGAACTATTTCCTGTGTAATCGAATATTTCGGAATTACTGAGATTCGGGCAAATTAATTAACACATTCAATTTTTTGATGTTTTTCAGAGGAATCTGATATGCCAATTAGATAGCTACTTGAAGCTATTATAGGTTAGGCTGATTGTTTGGCCATGAACCTGTCGGTCATAGAAATAAAGCATTTCAAGATTCTCGAATGTTCGAATATTTGAACTGCTTGATCTCTAACTCATTTAAAAGAACAGTTTTCTATGGCAAATCAAATTGAATCTCAATTGATTTTTGGAAGAAGACTGCAAATTAACTTAATCTGACTATGCACATGAATATAAATGAATATTTACCCATTCCGATCTCGAAAATTACTGCAATGCCAAATTCCCACAGTTAGATGGGTAACTAATTAATGAAATATGTTAATAGAAATTATAGGTAAAAATGCTTACTACTTTTACTTATTAAATAAAGAAATAACAAAAGAGAGGTCATATGTCAAAATCCTTTGATACGCTAAAGAAATAGAAGTGATTTTCTGGTAACTCTACGAAATTGGCTAATGTGTCACTTATTTTACCTCAATTTTAAGTCATATCTCAAATTATTTCAGTGTCAAAAAATTTGATGAACATACAACAATCAATCAAATAATAGTACGAGTCTTGTACTTTTCAATGCATCAATATTACCTACCTTTCTCTCTTTTTAACAATGAAATGATTTCCTTAAAACGTTATCTTTTTTAAAATTATTATCACAACAAGAAAGAATTAAATATGATTTTTCTTCTTTGAAAAGTGCAAAGATAATTGAAAATGCATAATGTTATAAATAGAAAATGAATGAAACATGAAAAATAGTTTTTTCAAAGTACAACAAAAAAAAAAAAAGGAAGAAAGAAAGAAGTGATGAGAAAAAAAGAAGTCCAATTAGGGGTGGAAATAAATTATCATGCAGTCAGTTTATTTGAGAGATAAATTAAAGGTCATTGCTTGTTGAACTAGAATCTTCAATAGTTTACAACTAGACCTTTTTATCTCTGCTACCTATGAATAAATTCAAACTATGTTTTGTTATAATTTCAATTTCTCGGAAAACAAACAATCTATCATTTCATTCATTATTTAAGAGTAAAATTTGACTGATAATGCAAGAATTTCTTTTGCCAAACTGTTTCTGATAAGCTAACAATCACATCGTATTTGTTAAATCAATTTGAAATTTCTGCAGTGAATAAATTATACCTCAAATCGATTCACTGCACTGTTTTTCCTTTTTGCGACTGTCAACGTTGGATATGAAAATGGCGGTTCACTCGCAGCTTTTTGTATTTTCCCTTTATGATCATCGGTGTGCCGCGCATTTATTGTTTCTGCTGTTGTTGTTGTTGCTGTTGTTGTAGCTGTTGTTGTTGTTGTTGTTGTAGCTGTTGTTGTTGTTGTTGTAGCTGTTGATGATGCTGGTAAATCATTTGAATCTAATTTCAGCTTTGATACCTGAAAGAAAGATTATGATTAGTTGAGAAGGAATATTCTAAGATTATATTACCTTTGAGTGATAAGAGAGGTTAGTTCGAAAATTTAATGATAAAATATAATATTTTATTGAAATTATGTCAGAAATTTAAATTGATGCTTTTTCACTAATTTTTTTCACTAACTGAAATGACATAAATGGTTACATCATTTCATATTCCAATTAAATGTGATGTAAATAGAAATATATCCAAATAATATGAGAGAGAAAGAAGAGCATAAATGAAAGATTTAAAATATATTTTTAAAAAAGGTTTATTTTGTGCTTATTTTGTAACTTTACATTAACGGCAAAATTTTTTCAATGTTTTATTTTTCTAAATTTAAGCCCAAACTCTAATTCGCTCTCTCTTTCTCCCTTGCTGATATTTGTCATAAAAGAAGAAAGAATTTGAAAATAAAATCTTTTATGATAAATGGATTTTAGCAGAAAGAACAATTAGTGAATTAAAATGAGTATAGTAGGCGCATTACGAATTTAGTTGTATCAATGACGAGCAATGCATGAAGAAAAACAATTTACAGTAAATAGTTATTAAAATTCTTAAGTTCGTTTCCCAAAAGTTATGAAAAATTTGATATGAGTAATGACTTTGAGAAAATTTCATATAAAAAGAAAAATTTCACGGATACCTGAAAACGATTTGCTGATACATTTCGGCGTACACCGGATTCCTGCCCATCATCTGCGTTTGCTATAGTTGGGCCATCCGTATCATTTGTTGACATCTGTAAATATCAACAAAGAATTTGAAAATAAAATCTTTTATAAAGAATGAATGGATTTTAGCAGAAAGAACAATTAGCGAATTAAAATGAAATGAATATAGCAGGCGCATTACGAATTTAATTGTATCAATGACGAGCAATGCATGAAGAAAAACAATTCACAAGTAAATAAATATTGGATGGTAAATGGGATATGTTTTCATTAATTTTCATTTGGATCGTTTTTTTTTTTTTTGTTGAATTTTATGACACATAACGTAGTAAAGGATATTTGTTACAAGGATTTTAAATAGATTTACAATATACCAAACAATAAGTAAACTTGGGTAACTCATTTATCATTTGGTAAGGTAAGATAAATTGCAACGTATAAATTATAATGATCAATTAGTTATTGATTTTTTCACGTTGTGAAATGAATGCACACGCATTTCACGATAGTATCTTTAATGATAGATTTTGAAATGATAGAAAAAGAATTCCGGCTGAGGTCTCATTCAACAATGCATCCGCCGCCAATTTAGTGGAAAAAAAAGAAAAAAATGAGGAAATCGCGAGCTGTAATTTCTTCATAACCTTATCAAGGTCATTAGGAGTTGTGCCAGAATATTCCAATATTTTCCTTTTATATTAAAATTAAATTTTCTGTAATTTCAATCATAAAAAACCTCAATCAAACATACATAAGCAATAATAAGGAGCATAAAGATTCGTCATATTCTAAAATCATCCAATAATTATTAGTGTCAAAAAGAAGTCAAATGTCACATGCGATTGTTCTGTTTCATTTTTCTTTTTTTTACGATGAATCTAAATAATGTGTTAAATTTAAATCTTAAAATACTGTTTATAAATGCAATAGAAATATTTGAATAATAATGATAAAACAGAAGAAATGAAATTTTATTGTTGGTAAAGCTTGAAAAAAAGCCTCGTAAATGAGGCCTAGTTGAATGGTACATTGCAATAATTTCCCTTTTATTTCTTCCGTTCTTCGTTTTTCCTTCTTCCTTTTTCTTTATCATAGAGAAATATCACATATTTTGATACATTTTTGATAGCATTAATTTCACTATTATGATAAGTGATAAGATAGGAATTGCAAGAGATATTGGAATAGAAAGGAAAGAAAGATGAATGCCCGAAAGTAGTACTTTTCATTTATATTTTAGATGCGAAATTATTTTTCACGTAGTATATGTAACCGGAAATGGTTTGATAGGCAAAATTGATTAGCAATAATTTCTTTATTTTTTTTCTTTTCTTCAAATAATTTTACAAATATACTTTCACATAAAAGGAATGAATCATTCATGCTTTAAATTCAACTTAAATTTGTAAATGACAATTGAAAAATTTTTACAACAATATTTACTCTCTTTGTTCAAAAAAAGAAAACTTAAAAAAAGAGAGGTTTGTGACCAATGTATTTTTCATTCTTGCAAATCACAAAGTTTAAATATTCGTTCAGAAAAGAATAAGAAATAAAAATTATTGGCATATAAAATTATTTCAGATGATAATAGAAAAGATACTAATTAATCACTCTTATTATTCTTAATTTAAATATCTTAAAAATTCGTATTATAAAAAAATATTCACTTTGATCATTTTTCTTTTTTTGTTTCTAACGACTTTAGGATATTTAAAATATTGAAATAATTAATTAACTACAAATTAGAAGTTATGGATTATTTTGTGATCACAATAACAATTTTCATGTAAATATTACTCTGATTTCATAAATCGAATAAATTTTTCTTTCTACACAAAAACAGGTATAAATAAGTAACTAACTATTAATTATAGCTTATTGTAATGAATGTGAAGGAATGTGCAATCATTTAAAGATAAAATAAAATGAAATGAACGATTATTAATTGATCAAGTTGCAGCTAACTGATTAACTCTTAAATGATCATAATTTGAATTCACGTTAACAACAGAAGTAAGTAAACTATACGAATTCATTCATTCCCCTATTTTACCTGTCTAATTTTATGAAGGATTAATAGCTATTTTGATATGCAACAAATACCTCATTATGCTAAAAATTTAATGTTAATATCTTTTCTAAAGTATATTTATACATATGTATGTTAGCAACAAATCAATGCTATTTATTATTAGTCGTAAAAAGTTTCACTGCAAATTTTTTGGAAAAAAGTGATTTTCGCATTTTTTGATATAAATTGAATTGAAACTTCGAAATATTCACCTCACAATAGTTTTAAAAAGTTTACTTTCAATATGTAATTGAAATTTTCATTTTCAAATAATACTTTTTTATTGGACTCTAATAGATTTTCAGAAATTCAGATAAGTCCAAATTCAAATATTAATTTGAAGAAATGTATTGGTAAGTTATTTAATCAGACTTTTTAAATACCTGATAGCTATTAATAGAATATCTGGTAGGTATTGATAGATTATTAATTTAATTAATGCGATCAGCAATTAATAAACTGATAGGTAAATAATTCTAATGTCAATGAATTGGGATGGAATAATGTTGTCAACGCTATGCTAAAGCAAAGATCAAAGACCATGCATTGGAATTTCTCTATTATTTTATGCTGAGTTAAATGCTAAAGGACTGAAAGAATGAAAGACAAGAAGTGAAGGAGTCGTAGGTCAAAGGTACACATAGAAATAGAATTTGATAAAGAGATGGAAAGAGAGAAAGATAAAAGACGGTTCAGTTTATCTGCACCTTTGAGGTGATTTGACTTTTTGATACCGGAATAAGACAGAGTGTGTGGGGAAATTTGAATTAACTTTGTGTTTTTGAGTAATCCGACTAACTTCAACTTAAAACCGGATTAGTAACCACCATTGCTAACATATTATTAACATTAAAAAACTTCCTTTCTTTTTTTTGAAAAGAAAGTTAAATATTTAAAGGAGTGTTTGCTAGACACTCACTCTTATAATCAATATTGAATTTAGAATAGAAAGAAGGTAATTGTAAATTTAAAAGTTAGACGATATAAAGAAGAGGAAGATCTTTCGGATTAGTGGAAATGTGTTGTAAGACCATCCGGAAACAGAAAATGCATACATATTCCGGCCAGACGATAATAGATATTCCGGCTAGCAATTTCTCACAGTATGGCTAATGATGATGTAGGAATTTCAATGAGTTACAAAGTTTGAATTGATGAAAAATATCGTATTTATTATGGAAATAAATATGACAAGTATCAATGATCATAATATTATCAGTAATCTAACTTGTAACAATGTTGCGATACAAAAAAGAGTGAAAAATAATGTAATACACATCAATCAATCAATCAATCAATCAATCAAATAAATCAATAAAATATATCGCTGAAAGTAAAAGTTAGATGTAAAATGAAAGAGCCATTGTGATAATGAAAGAATGAGTGTTATTAGCAAAGTGTACAACTTGTTAATTGGAAATTTGTTCGTTTTAAAATGAAGCTTTAGATTTTTAAGGAATATTTGTTGAGGAAGAAATAAACTTCAGCAATCATTTTAATCATTGGTAAAAGCAGAAGATTGTTAAGTTTCAATTTTTCTTTTCTTTAATTTGGATACTCTGATGGTGCATTTGCATTTGACATTAACTTTAAATAATTCTTAGATAAAAATGTAATATGATATTTAAGAGTGGAAAGTTTAATACTACAGCAAAAGAAGAGTTCAAATCAATCATTGTTGATCGATTTTTTTTTGAAGATCAGTTAGATCTCTGATGACATAACTTTGTTCAATTATTTTAAGTAACATATTACTTTTTTCATTCTGAACAAAAAGAATATAAAAAAAGAAAAAAGATTAATGTGTCGTAAAAAGTGCAACAAAAGACAATAATAGAGAGAAGTTATTATAAAGAGTAAAGTGATTAGTAAAGTTATTGAATAGTAACAAATGGTTGTGATAGCAATAAGTGAATTTCAAAATGGCACTGAAATGGAATGCGATCCTCAGATGACTAAGTTTCCAGTTTATGCCGAGAAAAGCGAGAGAGAGAGAGAGAGAGAAGAGGAAAAACACTGTAAGAAGGTCAAATATTGTAAGTTAATTCATCGTATGTCAGAATAATCCGACAAAAATGAAAATCGGAAGATTTGTTAGGAATGGAAAAGCTAATGCTGGCAATTTAAAGTGAACAGAAATAATTTGAATAAATGAGAAATGTTCCAATGATACTTGATGAATCGAAATAAATCATTGTTAATAATTTAATTGATTGCATAATGGGAAATAGGTTAATTTGCATGATGGCTTACTTACTTCTAATAAATATTTAGTGCAGAAGTGTTTTTGTTGCTTTCAGACAAAAGTATTATTTAATAAAAAAAAAAAAAAGAAAACAGTGAAGGTATTTTGAACCTTTTTGCACTTTGTGATATAAAATTATTGTTATTAAAGAATGTAAAATTATTAATATTATTATTATTATTATTATTATTAAAGTGATATTTCAATCAAAAACATCGAACTGAAAAGCTAATGTGTTCATATCAAAAGAGAGCATAAAACATACAAAAACAAAGTGGAAAAAACGGTTCACAAAAAACAAAAAGAAAATTTTAAGCGGAAAATGAATTACTGCTAATAGCGCTATTTGCACAGCTATTAAGCTCAATGACTCTAAATATAGTTTTTTAGCGAAATATCAATAAAATAGCTGGCAATTTCATCTGCAATATAGCTATTAATTCCTAATATTATTTTTAAATTAAAAAATCAATCGATTGAATTATTATAAATATTTTGCACATGATGAAATTAATTGCCTCATATCACTACATAACTCATTAACAATGCATTTCATAATATCTCTTCCTGATTTTATCATTAAGTTAAGACTGCCAGAGAAACAACTTATCATTGAGCTTCATTGTTTGATGAAGAAACGAAATTATTTTCAGCTTTAAATTCTTAAATTCTATTTAATTTCGATTTTGAATAGCTGCGTAATAAATTTCAATGTTATCAATCTTATCAATAGCAAAATAAATGATCAGTTGGTTCAAGCGAAATTGTGTTTACTATACCAGGAGTGCAGAGACATATGAGAGTAAATATCATTCATTAGAATGAGAAAAGAAAATAATTAATAATATTTCAATTCTACCTTCAAAATTTTACAAAATGTTAGGTTACAAATAAGCATTAATTAAAATTTTAACAAACAATGATTTTCCTGCAGAAAATTTTCAAACTTTTCAAACAAAATAGAAATGTTAGAAATGAAAATTTCTCTTCCTTTTCTCTTTTCACCACATTTCTTCATAATTTTTAGCCTTTTTGTCATGAATTAAATTTCACATAAATTTCTGAAACGATCAGCTGTGTAAATTAACAAGGAAAAGGACAAAATCGCTTTCACTTTTCCATCTTCTCTTCTGACCTTTCCTTTGTGAATATGTTGCAAAGTACAATTTTTAATTAAATTTCTTAGAGAAGAAATAATCAGTAATTAATCGATTGGATTGTAATTTATGAGAGTGTCAATAGCGCCATTAGCTTTATCGGCTAACTATTGATCTATTCAGTTAAGATATAAAGTAGCAAAAGTATACTTGAATTAATCTAAAGGCGAAAAGTAACTAACAGCCATAAAAGCGCGACGAAAATTCTGTTTAATAAGAAAATAAATGGCAATTTCTAAGATTTACATGAAATAATTTTGTTATTTTAAAGACTACAAGCAATAAATAGTTTTTAATGAGAAATAAGAGAGAAAGAGAAAGAGAGGGAGAGAAAGAAGAAAGTGAATATAAACTTGAGAGAAAATAATTTAATAAAACTCGGAAATCATTTTAATCTATTATTAATAATAACTGTTCTGAATCAACAATTTTCCCAAGTATTTCACTTTTTTTTTTTCAAAATGAAATCAAATTTATCGGCAAAACGGCAATTAAAGCGGTTTTAATATGTACTTTGAAGAGTGAGGAAAATTTCTTCGATATGAATGAGTGATTAAATTTAATTTGACACATACGAATCATTTCAAAATTTAAAATTTCATTAAAAATGGAATTATTTCAAAATAAAATAAAATCAATCAATATTTTTACGTTTGAAGTGCTTTTTTTTCGAGATAGAGAGAGGGAGAGAGAGAGGGAGAAAGAGGGAGAGAGATATAACAAGTTTGTTTGTAAGAAGTTTTAATTACATTCTTTTTTACTACAGCAAAAAAGCCATTTGAAAAAAAAAAAATATTTCGTTCAAAGATTGAAACAGCAAAATAAAAATCTCAGATTTTTGCAGTGTCAAATGGAAATGATTGTGACAGCCTGGAAATCAACCTATTACACAGTTTCAAAATATTTCGTAATTTTAAAATTTGGTGATTGCAACTTTTGTTCTAATAATGAATGAAATAAATGGAATGGAATAAGTCTTTGAACAAATCATTAAAATTTATTCATTCTTTTTTCAGAGGGATACAAAAGCAGAGCGAATAGTAAATAAACAATTAAGCAAGCTGATTACAAAGTTTTAGAAAAGCATATAAATTGAAACTAATGAAAAAAGAGTTTATAAATTGAACTTCAAAAAAAAAAGAGATTTTCTTAGATAAATATAAATTAAGAGAAAGTTTAATAGTTGACATAATGTGTTTCTGTCGATTGATTTGTGACAAATCCAAGTGAAATAACACTGAAACATAGTAATTAGAATATAATTATTGCCTGTCACGGAAAAATAATTGTGAAATGAGAAAGAAATGAGAAATGATAATAGAGGCAATTGCAGAGATAACAATAATGGAATGTTATTGTAAAGGAAAAATTGCTGAGTTATGCAAAAACAAATAACGAAAAATTAATAATTAAAAATAACAGTGATTAATGATAACTAATGGCAATAGCAATGGTAAGTGATAATAATAATGGAAAAATATTAGTATTTCTAGGAAATGTTATTCATTTGATAAATCAAACTGTGCTTATCTACGATGATCTATAATTATCAATAAGTCAAACTGTGGAAGAACAAATTTATCTTAAATTATTTGTTGATCAATTCGTTGCTTCGTTCCACACTAAAAATGAAGAGGTACGGGAATGGTATACATAAAAACAAGTAACATAGCAAGTTTTGTTGTATTGTAAATTTAAAACAGCATGATCTTTGAACTTGATTCTGGCATGAAATTTCATGGAAATTTAAGAAGCATCGAATTGCTACAGAAATGTAGATAAAAAGGCTCCCAAACTGGATAAATGAATTGATAAAAAATTATGCTGCATAATTTAATTATTTCCGTTTCTCATACGTAATAGTCTCCGGAAAACTTCAAGATCATTGTTGCAACTTTTCTTTTACTTTGGTAAAAATGTTTGATCAATTTGTTTTTTCCACGACGAAAAAATTATTATATCTCGAAAGTTATCAAAGTAGAAAAGTCATATGCGAAATAAATGACCTTAAAATCAAATTTATAGAAAATGAGAGGTACGGTTAAGCAATAATGCTTTTGATGTCACAAATAATGCTATTGGGGTCATCGTTAATGTAAATATGGCAGCAAAACGATTGAGATTGTTGAGAGATTTTAAATTTAAAAGATAAGGAAATGAAGAAGTATTCCTGAAATTAGTAATACAAGTGTGACCAATTATAAAAAGCAAAAATGAAATTGAAGTTAAAATTAAACTAAAAATGCAGAAGGGTTATAAACAAGTGTGAAAACAAATGAAACATAGAATAGTCATAAAAAATAGAAAAAAAACATAAAACATAGACTCGGCAATTCTGTTCCAACTCAGTTAAGAAGAAGTAAATAAGTTTATTTATAAAAGATAAATACTTCGTTGATTAGAATATAAGATATTTTTAAATGATGGGAAATGATAAAAAAACGAAATGAGAGGAAAATTATCCTAAAAAATAATCTAACATACGGCAGCGATAAGCATTAAGATAAGAATTGGTAAAAATTTTCCTTTTAAAAAGATTAGATAAAAACCGGATTCAAGAAAGGTTAACTCTTAAAAATTATGCAAGAAAAAGACTGAAAATTTTTTTGGAATTTTTTTTAAAATTATTTCAATGCGAAGGAATGAAAATCTCAAGGATATCCTGAAAGATGTACAACATTGTTAACTGTCATAATTAGAAACACTGTCCGTACGTGAAAATGAAGAAAGTGCGGCGGAATTGGAGAAAGTGCGGAATTGGAGACATAAACGCTTTGAGCAAAGAATTGCAATTAAGGGCAGAAATTGATTGGTTCATGGAATACTTCACAAATCAGCGAGATGTCAGTACATTTGGTAGGTTTTCTACTTAGAGACATAATCAACAGGAAAAGAAATGAATTGATGATACAGCAATCCTCCAGGAAGCATCAGATTCCGGAAGCGGAGATACCTGAACCGAATTCAGCTCTAATCAGCAGCAGATAGTTCGGATTTTTGAGGTTATTTGAATTTGTTTTCTTCTTTTATAATTTCATCAAAATTTTTCCTTTTATTCAACAAAATTCAGTGTAAATCCTTTTTTAATTTTACATTAAACAACAGTACGAGCGATGGAAGGTGACAGAAAATCAAAATCAGAAATCAGATCATTCTCGAGACCGAATAACAATTTTTTATGAACAAATGTAAGATTTCATTCTAATTATCTCTTTGTGTATTATCAGAAATATTATCAAACAGGAATACTTTGATAAATTCAAGTTTTATTCCTTCGCAGTTCAATTAAAATAATAGAATGAGAAATATTAGCTAGAAATTTGACATAGTCTATGTCTATTTAATAACTCTGTAAAAAAAAAAGAAGAAAAAAAGTGAACACAATGCAGCAGTTGTCTTCTGATGCTAACAGTGAAACATTTCATATTTACATTTCTGCATTGATTTTTATAAACAAAAAAGAAAAAAACTTTCAAAAATCAACTTTTAACTAAAAATGAATAGCACTGAATGATGTGTCTTCAAAGAAATAATGTAAATTGAACTTTTAAGAGAACAATTTAAGTAATGGCCTGTTGCTAATGAATCTTATCAATCGAAATTCATGATATTTTCGAAAGGACGACAAATGTTTTTGCAGTTGTTATTGAGGTAAACTAGCAGACGCTAAAATTTTCCGATGGTTAAATTGAAATTTAAGATATTTTCAAAAGGACAAGAAATATATTTTGAAGTTGTTATTGAGGTTAGAACTTTCCAGCAAATGAATTTTTCTACTAAAATGCTATCTTAGCTTTATAAAATGCTATCTTTGCCTACTTAGACACTTGAAAACGAGTGATAACGGATGAAAATGAAAAGAGGAATTAACTTCTCGGATTATTTGAATATTTCCATTAATAAGTCATGTTATGCATATTTACTTTTGTTGGTATCAGTTAAGCCTTAAAAATTCTCGATAAACTGGTTTAAAAAACGAACTTGATGAAAATTTTATCTTGAAATGTTCAAATAAGCCAAGAAGAGAAATAATTCCCAATGGAAATAAGAAGTTTCATGTTCCCAATCTTCGACTACTTACGTCATCATGGAATATGTAAAATGACTGATTCAGTGATTCTGTTGTTCCCAAATGGATATTTCACACATAGTTATAATATTTTGCTAGGAAGTTAAATTTAAACTTCATAATCTAAAAGTTTTTATTTACACTTCAAGAAACAGCTTCAAAAATTCAAATTAGAAATTAAAACGTTTTGAAAAGAATGAAAAAAAAGCAAATTAACATTAAATTCAGAAAAATAATCACAAACAGTTTTTCTTTTTAAATTAATGGCTGACATTTTCATTATTACTTGGGTTAACTTATAAAGATAACACAAACATAAAAAGAAAAAAATTTCTGCTTTCTGATTTCACGAATGAATTTTTTCCACTAATTTTATAAAAATTCCTTCTAAAAGTAAAGTGCGCAATATATTTCGGACAATAGTAACTGGATAGGATTAATAATTGAAAATATAGCTCTGATCCGAGCGGAAATAGCTATTGCTTGCAAATATGTTCATTATTAGAAAGAAACAAGTAAGTTAAACTTTGAAGAGAGCAATTTCAGTAGTAGCTTGCATTTTTATCTGATCGATCAACCACATAAATTGCGAGAAGTAAATATTCAAATATATTCCAAAAGACTTTTCTAATTATTTCGTTTCATTTAAAATGCCACCTATCCAATTTACGGATGTTAAATAGAATATTTCAAATTAAAATATATGGAAGCATGCAAAACAACAAAGGAAGAAATGGAAAAAATGTTTTTGTTGTTATTGTCTGAGGAAGAAAAAAGCAGCAAATGAAAGTAACTGTTTATTTAAATGTTTATGAATAAGATTTGGCTTATTGTAAAACGAATGGTTTATCCGTGCTATTAAATAGGGATTAAAGAACAAAAGTTTTTAGTTTCAAATTTCATGCGCTATTTTCTGTAGTGGCGAAAAAAAGATGAGAAATAGATACCTAAGAGGTACTTCTATTCATTCATCGATACAATAAACAATATGTAATGATAGCAATTACTGATATCATCCGATTAATTAGTTTACTTCTTGAATACTGGAAATAATTGAGTGTCACATAAACATTCTTCGTTTGTTCATTCGTTCGTTCATTCGATCGATCGATCGATCGATCGATCGATCATTGCGATCGTTATGATTATGTTTCTCGCGATCTTTTGCTGCACTTTTATTAGCAAACAAAGGATCTTCTTCCAAGTAACAAATAAGTGGCACTATATTTCATTTTAGTTAAAATTCTGCAAATCGTCCTTTTCTAAACAAAAAAAGAAATTGAATAAGTGAGAAATTTCAACAAGTAATATTTGCTTGTTGAAAAAAGCTATAAGGAAATTAAAATGAAATCATCTAAAATTATCATCGAACAGCTTCAATCTGCAAATGCCTTTTTGCCGTAATCCTTTGAAATCTTTGGAAAGTTTGAGAAGCAATTAGAGATAAACATAGAATGAGTGTATCAATTAATTAAAAAAATTGTGCTGAAAGAAGCGTAAGTAAGCAAGAAACAAGAATGAGAGCAACTCAACTTAAAATCTTGATTAAACATTTCAAATTATTGAACTAAGCAATTCCTGACATGATATGGGCAAATAATTCAGTTGACCTTTGAACCCATCATGGAATCAATGAAAAGTTTAAAATAACCGCGAAAACAGTTCTTGTAAACATTTATTGCCGGGAAAATTGATTCATAGAATTACATTTAAAATAATTATTTAAGTTCCACTTTTTCGGCTTATTTTACTTTTATTTCTTAATAGACGCAAAATGAAACAGAGCGGAGAGAAAAATGACCTAAGCTAAGACCTTTGTTGTAATTATGTAATAATGAGAGGTACGACGGAAAAAATGACGAAAGAGATATATGATAAAAGAGAGAGAGAGAGAGAGGGAGGGAGAAAGAGAGAATGAATGATTCTTTTAAATAGAAAAAGGAAGAGAAGGAATTTATGAAAATTTGAACAATTCTGAGGGAAAAAGGGGAGGTGCAGGAGAGGGGGAATTGTCTCGATGACAAGGTGAAGAGTAAGCGACAAAGAATTTCTTAAGATGATACAAGGGAAGAAGAAAGAAGGATGAAAATGAGCGCTTTGGTTAATTAGTCGTAGTGGTTGTAGTTTTCTTGCCAATAACTCTAGACAGCTGCCAGAAGAGAGGGATGATTATAGGAGCGATATGGAAGCGGCGCTCTTGTCCTGTCGTCGTCGTCTGTTGGTTGCTACAAGCCCAAACTACCCTTTGTTAACCCTGACGTCCTTTTCTGGCTCATTTCAGCTATACATGGACAACTCATCGTTTCCCTCCCTTCCAAGAGAGAGAGAGAGAGAGAGAGAGAGAGAGAGGGAGAGAGAGAGAGAAAGGAAGAAATCAAACCAAAGGATTAGTCTATGAGAGCACATTGCCAGAAGAGAATGCACTAAGCTGCTAATCTGCTCTGTAGTCTTAAGCTTATCTCTTCACTAGTTGCCCCATCCAATTTCAACTTCATCAATCACACCTGTCAGTTGTTAACAAAGGTAATCATTCTGTCTTGGCATCAACAGAAGTGGAAAATGGTTGATCATACCACTCTGTCATATATTGCATATCTGTAAAATCTAACTTATTGATAAGATAAGAAGTTATCAATGAATTAATTTCCATTGATTACTTTTTTCATATAACATTTGGATTGAGAAAATGTCGCGTTAATTTAAAATAACATATGGTTAATAAATGTCTTAACATAAGACCGATTAATTAATTGGATCCATTGATTGACGTTCTTTTTTCTCTCTTATAATTTCTTTTTTTTTTTTTGCTTGAAATAAATTTTAAGGAAATTTTTGGTTGTGTTTACTTATCATTTAGTCCTATTGAGAATAGCCAATGAGAAAATGTGTGAGGAGAACGGCGGTGTAATTAATCACACTTTCCAATAAAGCATTTCATTTTCCGTATGACTCATTAAAGCTTTATCACAATGAACCGTTGTAGCTCAGATACTATCAGAATGACCCATTGTTTATTGTCCTATTGGGTATTTCCATTGTTTAGCTTAACAGTAAGCAACATAATTGTGAATGGAATTGATAACGATTGATAGGGATGAAAAATGGCTTGGAAGAAATTTCAGATCAATGAGGACAAAGATTACATGAAGCTCTAGAAAATAAATTAATGAATGAATTAACAATAATTGAGTAGTAAATAACATTTCAGTGATAATAAAGTGGACGATGTAAAGGTAAGCTGAGGTATTGATAAGTATGTAGTATAACGGTGATAATAAAAATTGGAATGATTTAACATTGTTAACAGAAAAGAAAAAACGAATGCTAGATGAACAGACAAAAAGGCCTATAATTGCCCAAAGTATTATTATTAAAAATAAGAAATAACTATTATTTTGTAATTCTAACAATAAACTTTAAATTCCAAATTGTTGTCACATGGAAAGCCAAAAAATGCCAATGAAGCGGATTACACCAAAACGAATAAAATGCCTAAACAGTTGAAAATGTACGTTTACAAACTGGAATCGAAGCTAACAGAAAGTATGCGACTGTGTAACAAATAATATTTCAATGATAATAAAATGGAACGGTGAATATGATAAGGTGTGGTATTGATAAGCATGTAGTATAACGATAATAATAAAAAATTAAATGATTTAAAAGCAATGCCAGAAGAAGAAATGAATTTATCATTATTCAAAATATTATTAGCAAATAAGAAATAATTATCACCCTCTAATTTTAACGGTAATAATTTGATAATTTTAGCAGGATTTTTAATTATATATAAAAGAATCAAGCGAACACTATAAAATGCAACAAAAATATAAATCAACAAAAATATAAATAGTTATGTGACTGAATTGTAGAAAGTTAACTGATTACATAAAAAAATGTAGATAGACGATTCATCAGTAAATCAACTCTCTTAGTACATTAATATATTTCACTGATCTAAAAAACTGATAAAAATATCATTTTTTATCCAAAAAGAAGAAAAAAACAAATCGAAATGTATAATAATTTATCGCACTGTTCTTAATATAATGGACAGATTATCATTAATATCCTTATCACAATTCGTTCCAAATAATCATTCTAATTTGAGGAATGAATCAAAATTATCAACAAGCGGTTAATATGCCTAATATGAGCCGTGTGCATTTCTCTTTGCAAATTTTTTGTATTCGTATATTTTTTGGGAAAGTTTATGTTATTGTAATTTTCAACTTTTTTAAAAATATTTTCTCTTCTAAAACTTTTATCCAGTTCTTTTCTTGATACATGAATTTTTTATTTTATATATACAGTTTTCATTTTTTATGCTCTTTTCTGCTAAATTTAATATTATAGTACGTATGAACAGTATCCATCAATTTTAGCGCACATTTATCAAATTCCGCAAATTAACTGTTAATTAGTGATTTTAATCACTGATTTGATCCATTGTTATTTGTGTATTTATTATAGCGTATGCACAATACATCAGCATTATTATTCATTTTAAACAAGGAAAAAAGTGTGAATGTCAGAAATTCGAATAAAAATTTTATGACCACAAGCAATAGAAATTTATAAACAATTACATAGTTGCAGAGCTACCTACTATTATCGTTTATTATTTTTATTATTGTTGCTATTAACATCACTATAACTATTAATTACTACCATTATTATTCATTAATTATTACTATTATTCGCTGTTTTGTTGTTGCAATTACAATAAGAGTAACAATAATACCAATATTATCATTAGTACCATTGTTACCACTATTATTATTATTGTTATTATTATTAATTAGTATTATTGCTGTCACTATTATTATTTATTATTGCTGTTGAACTGTTTATGAAAAAGTATTTCCATCTCAAAATTCTTCTACATATTTTTCTGTTCCCTGGAAAGAAAAATTCTGCTCGGATCTTTTTAACAATTAAGATTACTTGATTTGAATCTGAATTTCAAAAGATGAATTTTGTTATTTGAGGATTGAACTAGTGTAGTATTGGAATGAGATTTGATTAATCGTATAAAGCACAATGAGCGCAAAACTTTTGATTAGCAAAAAATACTTCACTTGATTTTAGTTTGATTGATGGAAGCAGAAATTCACCAATGATTTACATAATATCATTTTACAGAAATGTCATTAAAAGTATTACCATTTCATCCTTTAAGATACCAAAATATCGATAAATCACGCTCTACCTTCTATCAAATTCCTCGGAACATCATTTAATTTCTGTTTGTAATATTTAAAAGTTACGCCATCATTACAGCATCTCTACATTGATATTCCAAAAATGAATTTAAATTCGGCAATGAATGAATTCATTGTTGTACATCTAATACGACAAATAATTTAAGTTTCAAAAGAAATTTCAAAGTTCAATTATAGGTATATTGCTAATAAGTTCTCATAGAAGTAAGACTTTTGTTTGTGATTAGAAAGTGTGGATTAGTAAGCACAAATATCGGAAATGTGTTGTTAGATTTCCAATGCAAAATGAGTAAACGATCATCGCTGATAATGGAATGATAAGCTTGCATGCTTGAAATATATTCCATCCTGAATAATGATTAACAGAGATTACATTATCAATGCTTTTCACAGACATTTGTAATGAATTGAAATGCTCAATAATAATAGCTGAAAAATAGATTACTGCAATAATATTATAACTAACTTCAAACTAGTCTTTATAGTCTTTACAACAATATTATAATTTTTTCTAAAAATTTTTCGGCTTAATTAACATCAGCTAAAAGCGCAAAGTGAGAAGGAAGTGATATATTTAATGAGATTGTTGGAAATGTGAGCAGTTATTGGATTATTTAAAAATGAAGTAATGATAGGTCTATGAAGATTTTTTATTTGAACAGCAAAGCAATTATAATTTCATTTGCATCTCAACCAAAGATTATGATATTTGTTTATTTATGCGAAAGCTCAGTCATTTTTACTGGGAGATTTTTTGTTAATTGACTTTTACATCTAATTAATTGATATTTATTTGCACGAACATGAACATTACCATCAACGGAAAAATCATAATATGAAAATTAATTTTATATACATCTATATTACCATACTATAATCAATTTAATGATATTATAAGTAACTTAAAACTGATATTGTAATCATTGCAACAATATTACAATTAATTTATATTTATTCGATGTTGTGATGCATACATTATAAACCCTTCGTTTCCTCATTTGCCGCATATTGTTGCAGCTTTATTAGCATTAGTTCAATCAATATTCCTTCCCTTTTTAACTTAAAATTTTTATTTATTTATTTATTTGTTTAGTCCAATCATTTCTTAATTTCACTTCCTAACAGAATCTCTGTTTAAACATCAATGCAAGAAAATACAACTTGCATTATTGAAATTAAAATTTACAAATGGGGAGATCCATTAATTTCAACATTGTTGATGAAGTTATCAGCGATTAATTCCAATCTAATATGCAAAGATGTTGGCAGTAAACATATAAAATTGTACATATAAAAAACGAACATATAAAATTGTAACTGTGAATAGTGAAGTGAACTTGATGTAATAAAATTCAATAAATAGTACTTGCAGATACAATAAGAATAGTTTTTAATGGAATAAGTTTTCTTTTTTTCTATATATATTTCTTAATCGTTTATCTTTAACCCTCTTTGTTTGTAGTACCGACAAAGTATGAGATAAAATAATTTAAAGAAAAAATCATTACTACAAGCAGACTAAGGTGCCGACCTGTTGGAATTACTCGATTTATTGCAATTACCTATTTTCAAAATTGAAAAAAGCTGTTTTGAAACAACCACCAGGAAAAAAAGAATTTTGTAACAGTATCGCGTTCCTCATTTCATGCAATTTTTTAAATCTTTTATTAAAAAATGAAAAAAGTTGGAGGGATTGGACTGAGAAATATTTCAAACGTCATTTAACCGTTAGAAGCAAAATATTTGCTGTATATTTTGTTAATTGCATATAAACATAAGTAAGTGATGCAACTAAAACATTCAGATTTCAATATTTAAAAATTAATGGGATTTTAATGCCAGCAGCCAAGAATTCAATATTTCAAGTTGAAAGGAATCAGGAAATTATAATAAGGCATATCAAATAATTAAATATTTCGATTGGTATCAAAAAAATTTATTTCATTTTTTTCAAATGCGGATTTGTTTACGAAGAAAATTTTACTGTCAATAAATTTCACAAGCAAAAAAGAAAAAAAAAGCATTTCATAATGTATCATATTTTGTTATTATTAAATTTTCCACTTTTCACAACCGTCTTTTAAACAAAACACGTCCACGTTCACGTGCGTCGTATCATATCGTATAGGTTTCTTTGAAAATTAATTAATACCTGCTATCTAGCAACGAATAGTAAATATTATCATATCATTAAAGTACAACAAACGGAGGATTTTTTGGAGAGTAATTTAGGAATCAATGCAAATACAAATTAGATTCACAATTTTAGCTCTGAAATTTCTAAAAACTTCGTGATTAATCTTTCATGTTAATCCATCTTCCATCATTCTTTCACTATTTTTCAAGCACATTTGCTGTAAAATTGAAATTCCATAAATTTGAAATCTTTAAAAAGTGCAACAAATATAACTTTTTCTTTTTTTGATTTTTTGCAACAAACATTTCTTTTTTTTTGATAAAAAAATAAAAATAAAGTGGGAAAAAGACGAGATTAAACACTAACGTTCGAACTTCTAAAACAGGATTAAAACGCGCTGTGCTAAAAAATGCATCAGTTTTTTTTTTTTTTTTTCAAGAGAAAAATGATGAGATGGAAATAGTAATTTGCGTGGTCAACGATGATATTAATTGGACAATTTAATGTAACTTCCATATTTAATGTTTTGTATGAATTACCATTATAAGTTTTCAGATTAATCCTGAAAAAGCCTTCATATAATTTCCTCATTGATTATTAATTAAGATGACAGATGATTAAGAGTATTTAGCTATTCCTAATTGATAATGGTCAGCTTGACAAATTATGCCATTTTCAGTTTTATTTCAATAAAAACCAGAGTGTCTGATAAAGTACAGTTGACATGATCAGGACACCGAAATCTCGTACAAACGTGATTTTGTGATGTTATATGAGCATAATAATTAATAATAAACCTTTTATTACTGTGTTTGTGTCAACTAATTATTGATTTTAATTTACTACTGATCATGCCATCAATAATTTGAAACAGTTTGTCATCCTTAGGTGTCATGTTGTATTTAGACAGATGCATTTGTGGTACTTGGAAAAGAATTGTGACAATACTGAATAACTGAAATTCTATTCTATATTTCATAACACTCGCACATTGTTGTTGGCTTGCTTAAGATTTTTTTCTTTCTTGATTTGCTTGAAATTCATTCAGCTCAATGCTCCTAAATATAAGGCACAATGTGAAATGATCAATTGGTACGGTAGTTTTTACAGCATAAATTATCTTCTTTCTTTATTTCTAATTAATTATTCAATAAGTTATTCATGTTATTTGAAGTCACTTATTTGTGGGACAAAGTTTTCTTTTGCTTTCTTTTTTCTGAAGAATAAGAAAAACAAGATTACATTGGTAAGACAAAGAAAAATAAAAGAAATCGACAATAAAAAACAAAAAACAAGAAAGAACATCCATGAGAAATTTCATTAGCAATTGAAAACTGAACCTAAAACATAAATCTAAATAAGAACTTCAGGAAAATAATGACGAAATCAACAAGTGCAAAGAATAAATAAGAATAAAAAACAAAAAAACTAACACAGCCAAAATGAAGATAATATTTAATCGGAATAACAAAGGAGATCAAACTTAGATGTGAAATCTCATAAATTTTTTTAAGTGAGCGGTTTTCAACAGTTCTCCTTTTCTATTCTACACTAAAAAAATCTACCAAAAAGATTAAGCAAATTAAATTTATCCGACAAAGATTTGTGACAGTTATCATAATCCCGATCTTTATATTAACCATAATCCTTACTCATAACTCATAAGCTTCGTTACGACTTTTGGTTTTAATTTTTACATCTATTTTAAAGTTAGTTAAACAATTTCGTTTTCTGACACAAAACTTAGTCAAATATTGATGAAACCGCAAATCTCTTACTACACAGACAAAATAAATGATGACACTAATTTCAAACATATTTCGCTGCAAAAAATTTCTGAACCGATAAACCAAAAAAAAAACTATCAAGTAATCGAGATATAATCATATTTATTTACAACCTTATTAAACTTCGTTCTTCGGCACTTTACCTACCACTGTAACTGTTCCACAACAGCAAAAGAAAAATAGGTAACGTAAATCATGATTCAACCTTCCCCCAATTAATATTACTATATGATTTAAGATGACTGATCAAGAAATTACCTTCTATCAGTATTCACTTATTAAAATGTTAATCTGATTATTTTCGTTATTATCCATATGGTAACTCAATTTCCCGTTATTTCTAGGTTAATATAAGTAAAGTCAACAGCAATAAATCAAAAAATGTTAAACAGTAACTTAAATGCAGATAAAAAAATCTGACCGATGCAAATAAACAGAAAATTGTTAATTGTTCAAAACGTATTGATATTTCGACATATGCCACAACCAAGTGGAAATTCTTCACCTGTTGGTGGATGTTTTACCTTTAAAGGACATTCACTTCCATCTAGTTGTACACACTTCGCACCAACTGGACATTTCGGTAAAAGTTTTTTCGGCAAACATATCAATCGTTGGAAATCATCATGACATGCCGTACAAAAGTGTGTGGTACCAAAACTATAATACAAATGGAATCAAATAACCTAGATAAAGCATATCAAATATGATTAGCGGAAGTGTTGAACTTTTTAATGTTCTACGACAATTCAGTATTTAATAGAACTTAAGCAATGCGTAAATTTGATTTCAAGAAAGTTAACTCGCAATAACTAACCAAAAATAAACAGCGACTGAGCAACAAAAACGACACTTAAATTCGAGGAAATCTATTCCATGACGTCCACAGACCTGCGCACCTACAACATCTGAACAACCACCACAGATCAATTCCTCAGGATTATACTGTGAATTATCCAGTTCCTGAAATATTTCTTTTTTCTAAACTCTGTTTAATGAAATGTGATGATAGTAAGCTTATCTCAAATCTTAAAATTTAACTGCATCAACAAAACTAACCTGCTGACAACGACTTTCGCCACCAAAATAAGCCTTTCCACATTTAAAACATAGAACATACATGTATCGTTCCATTGCATATTCATCTGGATTCATGTGAAGCTCACTAAAAAAGCGTATTTCTTTAACAAATTATTAACTGCGTTCGACGGATATTTCTCCAAACTAGTAAATGTATTTAAGTAATTAAGACCTAACGACCGTATTGCTGGAAGAGGAACTATGTAGTGATGTGAAGAGTTCAAAGATTAAAAAAAGAAAAGAACTGCGTAGGTTGCAGCGACTGACGCTATGGAGACCAAAATGTAGGGTCAATTGACGCATTAAACGGCTAGTTTGACGGTTGCGTCAAAAACGTCCTTATTTCGATGGATGGTCAAAATTATGAAACAGTTGTTCAGTAAGAGATTAAAAGTTTTTGTCTAAAGTGGAAACGAAAAAATTACCTGCTCTCAGAGACAGCTGCTGGAGACTGCAAAAGGCCATCATATTCGAGCCTCAAACGTGCTTTACTCAATACTTCATTATACAAATCTTTCAATGGAAGCAACAAATCTGCTACCGATGGATGATCAATCTAGAAATTGAAAAAAATTACGCCTAAAAGGTACTATATGAAAAATGATACTAATTATCTGAAATCAACATAGCCATCTTGCATAGGATAGCTTGGATAAACTTCCAACCAAGTCAAAAAATCAAAAATAGTTATGAAAAGAAACTTTCACCTTTCTTGAAACCCATGCCCATGAAATACATGTGATGATTTCGTATGAAAAAAAAAATATTATAATTTATAGATTTCTACAAATGCTATGTCAAGTTGATCTCATCTAGAATGCAAACAAAAAGATCGGGTAGCAAAGATAGAGAGCTAACTTGTTTCTTGCAAAGTGGGCACTGCATAAAGCGGAAAACAATCCTTGGACCATTCCAACGTTTCTCGAGTACGGTTCGTACACAGCGATAATGGAAAATATGATCACAGGCTAGCTGAATACACGGTGCACCACCCAAACGATCCGTGAAACATATCACGCATAAATCATCTGCGTCTTGTTTTATATCTGAAATTATACTTGTAAAAGAGATGGAAATTAAATTACTCATTCATCCCGAATAGTAAAATGTTTTGTTCTAAATTTTACCAGTGCCAATGTTTTCCTTTTAAGTATCTGCTGTTAAAGACTGGAAATACATTATGATAGCACTGAGTACAGTTTGACTCAATTTTCAACAAATAAAAACGTTTACTTCACGTCTACTACTTCTACCTGGCTTTCTGCATTGAATACACGGTAAGCATACTTCTTCATCACGTATACCACCACAGATATGACCACATGGAAGTTGCTGTTGACATGCAAACGTTGCAAAATGACGACACTCTTCGTAATTACACAAACCGTCGATCTGTTGAAGGCATTATTAAACTTTGGAAGAAAGCTTCCGATTGCGCAGAAAGAAATCTTTCAGCGCAACTTGATATTTCTTACTTCCTCTGGCAAATAAATGTTAAATTTACCAGAGAGATTATCACTAGTTCGGATAAAAGTAAGTGTTCTCCTTCTGTACACTTTCTCAGTATTTGTTATCTGTAGAATTCAACACCTAAGAAAGCAGCAGAAGATCAAAAGCAGTTTGAAAACCGAATACTTCAATTAGCTTAGTCCAAAAAATCCTGCAAATCACCGCTACTGTCCTAGATTGTTTAATAGGCATACAGAAACTATTATGAAAATTTGATCAATGTAGAAAAAACCTGATCTGGACACAATGGAGCATTACAGAAACGGCAAGTAGAGTTATCATGTGCTTCAGCAAGATTTGGCATTTCTAAAATAAAATTTGATAATACCAAATTTTTATTTGACCCAAATTTATTTGACTTAAACTATGTGAAGTTTAACCACATATAACAGGACCAAAATCTGGAATATTTAATGCTTTTGCAGTATGTAATCGAGAATAAGAAAAAGCTTTTAAACTTTGGAACGATGGAAACAAGTAATCTGGTTTGAGGAATTTTTGATTTATAGGCATATATTTGATCAGGTAAAAAATGGCCACTTCCACTTCAAATAATATAGATAATGTGTTATGGAAATTATCATTTAATTTGAGGACAAATTTTTGTAAAAAAAAAAGAAACAAGAGAAAATGAATACCGGAAATTCGATGATAAGGCACCGAAGGTATATTTTCACGGATAATGCTTTGATTAAATTCTACCATTCCGTTCAGAGTAGTTGGATTAAATAGTATCTGTAAATTTACAAACTATGTTTATTGGTTTAATCATTCATGAGTTGAGTAAAAGGGAAAATTGACGGAAAGATATTCCTGGAGGAAGCATGAAATATATTGTAGACAAATTCTTCAACTATGTCAAATATGTATTTTCATTTCATTCAAAAATAAAGTTGGAAAGAATTTTTCAAAAATATACATTTAAAAGGGCACTTTGATAGAAAAAAGGATAAGAACTTATCAAGAATTATGGTATAGTTTAACTTTTATGACATGAGTTTGTGAATATATGTAATTTAAAAATTATTAATTATATCTTTTCAAAAAAGATTCAATACAAACGAGATAAATTTAGTTAAATAGAAAGTTGTACCAAAACATGTGGTAAACGTAATCGAGTGGAACCTTCATGTACTTCAACTTGTGGACGATCATTTGTGTCACCAAGATGTTGTACAGCATGACTACTAAAAATCTAACATATAAGAAAAAATAAAATTAAAAGTAAAAAGTAAGACAAAATAAAATGGAAAAGAGATTTCCGAATGATTAATTCACTGACCGATTTCGTTTATTTAAATGAAGCACAGAGAAGCATTCTCGACATAACGAACATTGACAAGTTTCACAGTATACATTGGCTAAAGTTCGACCATCATCGTGATTATCGCACAACATTCCCGTTAAACTTTCTCTGTTATTCTTAAAAAAATCTTTTTGCAGTAACTTTGAAAACATAAACTGAAGCGAAAGCCTAAAACACAAATAACTGTAATTGGTTAGAGCTTAAAAAAAGATTTTTTTCTATCTTTTATCAAGTTACCCATGTATGTTCAAGATGTAGTGCAGTTTGCACTGAATAATCAGACAATTCCCATTTTGATGAATTCATTAAATTATAAGAATTCTGCTTCTGATGAATTTTTATGAAACTAAAAAGCGAATGGATTGATTAATAGAACAAATCCCTAATTTTTTTTTTCGAAAATATAGCAAATTGTGCATAATCGCTCATCCTTGCAATCTTAATTATGACTATAAATGAAGAGTTAACCTGTAAAGTTTGCCATACTGACGACAATTCTAACCATTGGCTCTCTTTCAGCAAAGATAATGCAGCTACGGCAAGCCAAAATTTTCCATTTTTTAGCATCCTTGATCGAGAATCACTAGTATTAATGAATTCCGAAAAGTCTGAACTATTTGGCTCGTCTGACGCACTTTCGTCTGTTGCATCTGTTGCTATTCTTCCGGAGTTATCGCCATCGTATGAATGAGTAATATTCAAGGAGGTTAAATTCATAATTTCATTTGCAATTTCTGTACGTACAGGAATTGTCCAGTATTCATTTAGCAGTCCTTCACTATAAAAAATGAAAAATTCTTCACAATATTTAAATTCGAGGCTGATATAACGGTTCAAAAAGTGAACAATGTCATCTATCGAACAACAAGCCATACTCCAACGAACGCTTTTACTAATCATCAATATTCAAAGCATGAATGTAAATAATTTTATTAAAAATAAAATTCTAAATGAAATCTTCCTGCTTTCTCTAAATTAGTACAATCTGCACTTGTATTTGGACATTATTTTCACTATATTACCAGGTAAGGAAGGAATTCTTAGCATTTTAATGTTAAATTTAGGCCTACAGCAAATTGTTATCTGTCTTCGACTGATGTTTTACAATTACCTCAAATTTTTCAATAGCTGTTTTGCAAGATATGCAATATCAGTGCTAACTGCTCGATCTATTCGCCAATATGTCGGTACACTTGTCATATGAGTCTGCAAATTTTCAAAGAAATATTTTTTCAAATCAAAACTACGGTATTGAAATTACATCTAGTAATTTACCGGGAAAAATGCTGCTATATCACCCGCAGAACAGTCCTGTTGATAAATATTATTGATAGAAAAAATGTTTTAATTGCAATATTTGATGGAAAGAGAGCGTGATAAAACTAACAGCTAAACAAGCTGAAGTTAGTGATCGTGTCATTTTATCACGTATCTGCAATGTTATCACTTTTGTTATCAGTATCAGTAAATTCCGTGTAAAATTCACGCAGTCGACTGCGGACGGTGTGAATAACTTGGAGAGGCATTCAATTGTCTCTAATACTTGACATTGTACTACCTGAAAATTGCAAAAATCTGAAAAAAAAATAAGTGCAAGGATGAGAAATAAAATTTGACGCCTTAAAAATAGAGCAAGGTTTCACTTATCAGTCATTAATAAACAATAGAAACATTGAAAATAATAGACTATATTGAAAATAAGAAGTTGAGATATGTCTACAATAATTAATTAAGGGAAATAAACAATTAATTAAGGGAAAAGAAAGCGAAAATAAGATTTGCCTGAGGAGCAAATAACAAAAGCTCGGAAAGGATAATGAGAATCCTATTTTTGACACCAAATACTTCCAAGCCTTGACGTGAACCGCAAATCTTCAGTAGCATTTCCATCAAACCGCAAACGTACGAATAATTGCGCTTTGCTTTCTCACGCAATGACGATACTTCCCTAAAGCTTTCAAAAATAAAGGTGCACAAAAAAGAGTTATTTGAATTTTGATGTCGAGAAAATGAGGAAATTCAAGTTCCGAATGAACATCTTGAATGACTACTATGTCTATACCACTGATGATTTTATATAGAATGTTAAATTGTACCTCTTGATATCCTCTTTTCTCCCAAAAGTGGGCTATGATGAAAGATTTTCTACTACCAAATATTTTTTACTATCAAAACTGGAAAAGAACAAAAAGAAGCAATTCTCAAGAAATTTTTGAAAGGAAATAGGCGATCATTATTAATGAATCTGTAAAAAAAAGCATGGAAATAAAAATGAAAACCTTTCCAAAGCACTGATCATATGAGAACAAACAAATGTCTGAAGTGGTTGTAACTGTATACGACTAAACAGCAGATCAAGTACTTGTTGTCGTAATGTGCCATTTTCTTCCTGTGAAAATTCGTCACTAAATGCCTGAAAATAAACCTAATCTCTTCAAAATAACAGAAATGGAATGTCTTAATCAAATCTTCTAAGAAAAAGATCTTGAATCATGGAAATGAGTTGATGGAGAAGATACGACACTACCCAGTGTACATCGTTTTTTTTTCCTCTAATTTCTTTCCCTTAGTTGAAAATTTATGCTAACTTGAGCAGCAATAGCTTGGAAAACTGCAAATGCATCATCTTGATTAGCATTAAACAATAGCTGATGTGATGGTGAAGGCTTCAGAAAACTCCGATTAGTAAAGCACTGAGTACTAAGCACATCCAATGCAGTACTAGTACCAAAAACTCGAAGCTGAAATTTTAATATTTCCTTAGAAATTTAAAAATTTAATGTAATTTCTCTTTCAAGCATTAATAAAGTTTGCAATGATATCCTTGCTCGATGATTGAAGAAATGATAATAGTGAGAAGATTTTTCTATCTATCAGTTATTTATAATGACATTAGTGCTGTTCGATACAATTTTATTACTAACCTGACGTATACGTAAGGAAGGATCGTTACCACGAAATATCACTTGTACACTATTCAGTCCAAGAATGCAGCATTTTATCCAGCCAATAAATTGCTTTAAAATGGTTCTCATTTCGTTCAAAATGGAAATGCGAAAAAAATTCATAAACAAAAAATATCAAATTCGAACATACTTTTAAAATAGTCGATGTGAATGATTCATTTTCTCATTTACCTTCGGAAAATTTCCATTATAACATACTGATTTTATAAATTAGCTGGAAATGCATAATTATAAATAAACATACATGATCAAGACATTCAGAATGAATCTTTCGACGTCTTCCATCACTTTCCGCAGTAATAACAGTAACAGAACACGTTCGATAACCTTCATCACGAATATTATCTACATATACAGTAAGTAGCGTTGCCTTATAGCTTCGGATATCACAGTGTATCGTCACGTAGCGTGGTCGATTTTTATCCTGAAACTGACAAAAATGCAAATTTAAATTTCATTGAAATCTAACTGATATGATGTAGGTGGAAATATTTTTGGAAAATTCCAACTTGATCAAAAAGATGAAATTCAGTGAGAAAACGGACGAAGTAGAAGCATTTTGATGAATCCAGAATAGCATCGATTCTGAACATTCCGGCAAAAACTTTTTAAAAAGCTCGACCAAGATATTTTTTCTTTTTAAATTTAATTTGAATTTTGACCTCTTCACCAGTTTCCCAGAAAGTTTCGCTATTCCCATCCGTTAAGCATGCAATCATTGCTTGACGACTTGACGCTTCATAACTCAAAATACCCGTAATATCTTCCATTTGCTTCACATCTGCTTGCACTGAAAAATAAATTAGCAGTTTGTGACTATTTTAAAATGTATTGCTGAAAGAACTTAAACATCAATAATTTCTGCAAATTTATAGATTTAAAAATTTTTCTGCATTCATCAAATTGTAGATTGAAAAGGAAAAAAATCCTGCATTATAACACATTGAATCAGAAGTTTGAAATTTAAATCTCAAAAATTTCCAAAAATTCAAATTTTAACACAATCATCGAATCTTACACTTTCTAGACAACAATAATTTCTGCTCTTGAAGTGAACGGTAATCTGTCTTTCGTTCACCATCGTCCAGATTCCACGAATGATCTGCAGATGAATCTGCCAACACGTTACCAACACTTGCTAATACATCGCATATAAGAGAAAGCAAATCCTACAATTTAGCATCTTTCAGGAAAAATTATGCATGAACTTGATAAACTTCATGATATACTGTTGTGTGATGTTATGCGACATCACATTGACTTATAAAAAATACAAAAAGAAAGTGAGTTACCAACGATGAAAGCATCCATCCTTTAAATTTATATCATATTATTTTATTTACATTAACAGAAAGTTAGCAACAAGAAATCTTAAAGTTAGTGATAAATCGCATATTCGAAAAATTTCAGTAAAATTTTTAAAGCCAGGTAAACCTGTTCATGAACCGTTAACTGAAAGGTCCAGACTCGGAAGCATAAGCAACGTAAGTTTGTATCAACACCATTTGATTGTACGATAACAGCAACGGTATGCAAGAAAGAATGTAGTTGTTGGACCATTTTATTAGCAACTGGACCAGCTAAATAGCAAACACGCCATGGATGTGGTAAAAGACGTAAATTTGTTGCTAAACGTAAATTATTTTTACGCCATCGACATAGCGGTACATACGAGTTCATTGCTGTCAAATATTGCCAAAGAATATCCGCGACACTGAGAAAAAGTGAGATATAATAATATGAATCGCTAAAAAATCCATACTATATTTATAAGTAAATTGTAATAACTTGTCAAGATTTTGTTCCAGCATGTTATAAATATAATATGTCGTAAAATTTTATTCAGGCCGAAGATTTTGATGTATTCTAATGAAAGAACTACTACATAGCACAATTTGATTTTTTTCGTTCTGCTCTATTCTTAATTCAATTCACCTGATGTTATAAAAACCCGAAACAGTCGAATTATTTAACTTTTAAATATTTCAAGAAACTAAAAATTTAGAGGAATTATAAGTTCAAAATTTCGAGACTAACCTCGATTCGGTTGAAACCATCTTCAGAAGCCAGTTCCAAACACGGAATGAATGGGCAAAAAATGTAGCACGAGCTACAGCAGTTGCCATTGCTTCTCGTATACGATCCAAATTATGTCGTTCCATCACAAAAGTAAGTACTGGCCGACGAAGTGATGCGTTGTTTACATCTGCTAAAATATAATATAATTGCAAAAAAATGTCAATCAATATTATTCAAAATTTGCCAATAAAGTCATTTACTAACTTTTTTCTTCAACAATTGCCCTATTCCTTCTTCACTGTTTCACTTTCTACTATTACTGATGACAACCGATTGATAGCTACACAAAATATAAGTTATATTACAAAAAATTAATTATTATTTGGGATCTGTAATGACTAAAACATAATAAACAGTCTTGTTCCATTACAATAAATCTAAAGAGTAACATGTTGTTATTAATATTAAATTCGAAATACTTGAAAAGTCACCGTTACCAGATATATTGTTCTGCTCAAGCAGCAGTGATTTCAACGCTACAGATGGACTACGAATAATCTGCAAAAGAAAGTTTGAAATTTATGTGTGTCCTTAAAGAATTTCAAAAAGAAAAAATTGTAATATAATACAAAATTACTTCAGCTGATTGTCGCCTTTCGTATCCCTCTAACATCTTCCGACGTATCGAATTAACCAATCCATTTTGGTTGGAAGCATTTGTTAGTGGCGAAGAACCAAGCTAAAGTTATATTATATTAATTAAACTTGTCAAAATTTAATTTCAAAAACAAAACAGAAGTTAATAGCTGGATTTCATCCATATAAATTCCTTCACCAATATTTTTCGATACTTAACAGACAAATAAATTCTGCTTTATGTTTTTGATTCTAATGAAAATTAGTGATTTTTCGGCTACAACTCACTCGTCTCGTCGAATACAATGGATTGTAGTTTGAAAGAGCGAAATGAGTAGTAACACAAGTATGTTTTGGTCCTGGGTCACTGGCATATGATAATTTTCGTAGGAGACAACCATTTTCACGTCCATTTGATAATTGCTGTAAGTCATCCGTTATTAGTGAAATATAATCATCAGGACGAAATATTAAATTTATGGACTGAAAAATTAAGGAATTCTTATCCATTCATGTGAATTATCAAGTACATTAATTTTCAACTTTTGCAGGAAACTGTTATTTTTTATTGTCTAAACATTAATATTTCAAGATTATAAGCCAGTAATGAGAACTATTTTGGTCCATATTCAAGCATTCAGTCGATTAATTGCTATGATAATTGGTCAAAAAGTGAAATATTAGTTTCTATTCCAGGACTGATTCAATGCACTGCGAGTTCCACTGCTATTTTAGGATTCTTATTAGCAAGTGTTAAATCAAAAGAGAAAAAGCGACGTTCTCACTGGTTGTGGTTGTGATGCTATTCCAACATCCGTTTGTTTACATTTTGAAATCACTGCTGCTGGTGTTGGTGTTGGTGCTGGTGGTGGTGTTATGACGGATGATTGTGGGAAAAGATTTATTGTCCAGCCTGATGTTGCTGTTGATGTATCCTTGCTATCATTATCATCATCCAAACAAGCATTTAATTCCATAAGAAACATTGCATTTTGCTTGATTACTGCTTCTGGAGACATTTCTGCGGCAGCTGAGGAGGCGCAAAATTCGCGCCATCGACGAGTTCGCTCCTAAAACAAACATTTCTATACATTTTGAAAAAGTTAGCGCTCAAAAATTATAACGAATTTGTGTTTGGTGTGCTGTGATACCTATGATAATTTGCGATTTGAAGTATTGAAGATTCGAGCAATGAAAAATATTTTACCCTCATCCTTTTCTTTTCAATAAATCACAATTTTTATGAGCAAAAAAGTGATGGGAAACATATATACCTGCTGATGTCCAGATGGAGTCTGTAACAAATATTTTGATCGGCATGTAGCACACATCAAATACCTAAAACGTTAATAATTTTTTTAAAATTTAAATGGAAATTCTAAATGATTTTGAAACAGAGAAATCAGTTAAATAAGCGATCAAATCTACCAAACAGCAGTTGGTCGTCCACCATCACCACAATTTCCCGACCAACCATTTGTATATTTGCCAGAACTGTTATATCCTTGACCACCGGAATATTTGTTACATCCAGGATGTGCCATACGCATATGAGTGGTCACTGGTGCCGTATGCCATTCTTCACAGAGCTCACATAAATCTTTTCGTTGAGTTGACGATGATCCCTTGACAATGACTTTTCATTTTTTTCTTCACAATATTATTGATATTTCTTAAACCTCTTAAGTGCAATCTAAAAGTTTAAAAAAGAAATTAGTGAAAATAACAAAAATAACAGTAAAAAACAAACTTGCCGAGAGGCACCAATATTCACACTTATTGGTTTTACGTCAAACTGACGTGAGGTCACTGTACACAAAAGTACTGAACGCTGTTCAATACTGGTTTGTACTATCGCATTAATTTCTTGCCAGATGCTAAAAAGCGAATGCATTGGTGTAGTCGTGATTAGTTCCATTCGACTTTTACCGCAAGTTATCTGAAATGAAAACAAGTCGGAAATAAAAGGTAGAAACAGTAAAACTTGCAGGATTGTCCGTTTATAAATTGAATTAATTTTATTAAAAACAACAAAAACTTATTCGATCCTCATCCTTATATTCTTTCTTGTCTATAATGTTGATTCTATAAAATTAAACTTGTTAGCTTTTCTACAAGAGAAAAAAAAACTTACGGAATGCAATTCCGGATGAAATTTAAGATAGGTACTGCATACCATCGCATCCTTCACCAATCGTTCATGCCACAGAAATGCAGCGAATACCGTCCGACAACAGTCAGCAATTGAAGGCTTTAATGCTTGCATCAATTGATCATTCCTAAAATCATTTCTTCAGTCCAAATAAATTGTAAAATCAATATTGATAAGGATTCCTTTCTTGAATTTGATATATTGTAACCTTGATTGCGGATAAATTTGCGCTATTGGTTTCTGCGCCGTCGGTGAACCTTCAACATTTCCATTGGCACAGCGTTGTGTAATGTCACTTATTTTTTGTAAATATCGATTACCAGCCAAATCCTATAAATGTCTCAGTGCATTCGTCCAGTAATTAAGAAAAAAACAAAACTGAAATTCCAAAAACTTAATTATAATCAAATATAACAAAAATTCAAATTCAAAATTACAAATTAGTAAAATTTATGCTTCTACTATCAAAATTTAACTTCGAAAACCAACAAAGATGTAAATTTAACTCATCGCGCGATGAAGTGTTTCAAAATGATTTAAAATGTTGTCATAGTTTCAAAAGTTGAAAAAAGCAAACTCTGATTAGTGGAACATTCTGGGATAGTCTTTTACCTGAACAAAAGCATATTTTTGATCGAAGCCGGATAACCGTATCCATATTCCCTGTTTATTATGAATCCAACCGGACGACCTTATCTCACCGGTTTCCGCTGCATTGCTAATAACATCACCACAAATGGCATCTACTGATGGATAATTGTAAATCGATACTGGAAGCGAATCACATGCTGTGTATATCTATAAGAAGTGTAACCCAGTCAATTTTAACTCCAAATCATTCCACTCTCACATATATTCATTCATGTGACTCTAATTTCTTTCTGAAAGAAATTTCTAGAATAGTCGCCAAAAAGAGCTTAGCTAAATGCTACTAGTTGATTAGTGTCAACTCATCGTAACTTCTAATAATTCTAATTTTTAAAGAAATTATCATTTAAAAATTTATTTATTATGCTGAGGAAAATGACCTTACCTCTTCAACATCAAGTTGTAACGACTGCTCAAGATACTGTTCATTGTTTGTTCCACCATTTTGTGGTAATTGGATGGTGGTACTTAATAAATTAGAATCATGAATAAAACCTTCCGTAGAATCGGATTGTAGCAATAAGAATGAACGTCCTAGATGATTACTATATTGTAAGCACCAACCCTAAAAAGTACATTTTAAAAAAAAAAACCATTACACAGATTTACAAAATATAAATCTATTTAAATTTAATAAAAATTAAACTCTCCATTTCTCTTAAAAGTTTCTTAAAAATGAGATGCATGTTAACTTATGCCGTTCTTAATAAAATTAAGTGAACCATAAATACCTTCTGATTTAATATACATTAAGGATAAAGCCATAAATACCGATAAAAGATGAATGCCTTCCCGAAAGTAAAGTTGATTTAACTGTTATCAATCAGATTCCACTGGGAGATTACTAATAGAAAAGCAACCAAGTTGTCAGTCTTCCTTCACAATAGCCCTGATAGAAGAGACATACTTGGGAAGGTAATTGTTTATCACAGTATATAGCACAAGCTTCATCGGTAAGCCTCAACCAGACACCATCAGCGTTTTCTACTTCTTCAATATAAGAAACAGTAGTACCGCGAGGTATGACACCAATTTGTGACGAATTCAACGCTGGCGAAGCACGGATTCGTACACCTTTCATCATTAGCTTTTGATCACATAAAGCAAAACGTGTCCTGAAAGTAATCTATTTAAAAACACTTTCAAGAACTCTTCCAATTTCATTTTCCCTTATTCTTCTTATTTGACAGCAAGAATCAGCAACCTGTAAGCCTAATTTCGGAATCTTGTTTGAAGCTTTGAAATTCATGATTTCCTTTTCCGTTGGATTAATTTAAGTCAAACCTGCTAAAATGAGCTACTCTTCGATTTAAACGATTTTTCCTGTCTTGTTTTGATGACATTGAACTACCAAATATATTATTGTCCCGAACCTATAAAAAAAATCATCTAATTTAACAAATAGTAAGAAAATTGTGAAAATTATTAAACTAAAGTTAAACAATCACTACCAAAATACTAAATACAAAATTAGGAAAAAACAAACCAAAAAACATCATTCAAAATAAGCATAAAAAACTTTATTTTAATAATTTAATAAAACAAATTAAACTTCAATAATTTAATAAATTTTTAAATAAAGTAAAACAAGAAAGTAAAAAAATACTTTTTCCGCTTCGTTTTTCTTACTTTTTTCCACTTACTTTTTTTAATCACTTTAGTTTGTTTACTTAACAAAACAAAATTAGAAATCTCAAATTATTATAAATAAACAAAATACAACACCTCATATTCATTCTAAAAATTGTCAATAATTAATTGATATATCATAAGTTTGGGCATAGCATCAATTAAAATTAAATAATTTGATATGAAACAAATTGACAATGTTAAAAACAATATTTTGCAGTAAAAGCTAATATAAAGTGTGTCGCAAAATACAAAAATATCATTTCTAAAATTACCTCAACCAAATAGCTCTGAGCCAATTGAAATCCATCTAAACGGCATTCGATTCGATATGTGCCACCATGTTTAGGTGTCCAATTGGCCAAAAAACTGAATCAAGAAATTATTTTAAATATTTGTAAAAGCGAATAAGTAAAAAAAACTCTTAATAACTATACTACTTGTACACACAGCTTTCTCAGGTAAGTTAATGTTTTATTTTAATTGAATTCAATTAAACACATGCCACATTCTTGAAAATCAATCAATAAAGTTTAGATCATCAACATGTGAAATCAAAAAAGGACAAACCTGCCATCAACCTGTTGACTTACAGTAAGTTGCTCTTTCATGATTGCATCTTTGTAACAACCAAGACGTAATTCCTCAAAGCAATAATCCTGATAAGCAGCCATTGCCGTAATCGAAACATATCGTGTTTTGTTTACAAAAACTGGACGATATGGCTCCTTGAAAGTTTAAATTAATAATCATGGTAGTTAAACCTGAATGTTCGTAGTTTTCTAGCATTTGTTAAAAACTTCTTTAGTAAAATTTAATTTCCAGAATCAATTAAATTTATTATTCTAAAATCTGGAGCAAATAAATTAGTCAGTTTACTTACCCTTTATCTCCTATATCAAATTTTCATTAAAGGAACAAATAATTTTAGAACCGTTAATTAAATTAACCTTGATGGACTGTGGTTGAGGAAGATTTGCAACTGAGTGGTTATGAGTTACAGTCCCATAAAAGTTCGAATTACTATTGTCTGATGCCACACCGGTACGAACCGTAATTTCAACCTTCATATTTGGACAAATTGCAAGACGACCGTACTGGTCTCTAGGAATCAGTTTTACCTGGAAAGGTAGGTTCGTATTAGGTTGGTAATTCAAAAATATTTCAACCCGCGAAGGCAAACCATTAAAGGACAAGGGCAAATTATCTGCTTTCCTTACTTAATTGGTGTCACACCACAAATCCACACAAAAATCATGATGAAAGGACTCAGTAAACTAAAGAAAATACTTTTACTTAAATATTCTTACTTTTACTTTATAGGAGACGTAGTCTTTTTTTTTTTACAATTACCTGAGTGGGAATTCTAAGTCGTGTTTCCTCATCAGACATTTGCAATTGACTGGAATAAAGATCTACAACTGGTTCATTCATTAACCATCGTGCCAGGAAACCAGCCACAGTATTTGTAGAAGCAGCGATAAACTCTTTTAAGAATTTCAGATCTTAAAAAATTACTTCCTAAACTTGACAAAAAGCAAGCTTAATTCTGCACCAAACTAAATCCCATACACTCGGTCATCCAAAAAAAAAAAAGAAAAAAAAAGGAGATAATAGAAGAAAAATTTTTTTATAAAATCGTTTTAAAAACAGACAACTCTTGTAATAACAATAACTGAAAATTTTAACTAAAAAAGAATTTTTTTTTTTTTCAATTTCACTGCTGACTTTACCTGAAGTTTGTGAAGGACTTGGCAAGTTACGCTTCAGAACTTCATTAACTGTTGGAAGATGGGAAAGATTTAATCCCTTTCGAAGTAATGTGCCGTGTTTACGGACAATATCATCAATTTCATCCTCAATCATCGTTACTGCTGCTATTACAGTTTTGACCGATGGAATCTGCAAACGATAGGGAAAAGTAAAATATATTCTTTCTCTATCTTTTCTTTTGCATGAAACTTTTTGTAGATAAGTATAAGTTTTAAAGACATTGAAAATACTTGGATGAAAAGTCAAAAGTTAACAAAACTGTGCAGGTAGAATAAGGGAAAAAAAAATGAGGTTAGGAATTCCACCTGGATAAGTAATCTGCAAGCACTAGCACAAATCCAAGTCAATTCTTCTTCCAGAATCATATCAGAATCTTTTTCTGAATATCGATATCCTGTAACCGTACATCGGTAACCGTAAATCTGAAGAACATCACTCTGTATAGTAAGTAGTACAGCCATTTCATCACTCTGTATACTAATATAACAATTTTGCAATATGTGAAATTCAAAAATAGGTTAGCAAAGAAATTTAAAGGATATGATAACAAACTTGTTCAATAGGTTTATCATTTGAATAATACGCCGATTCCATTATGAACCATAAATTGCAACCCGGAATCAAGAGCATACGATCAGGCCAATTACGATCACCGTAGTACCTAAAAAAGCCAAAAAATTATCCATTAATAGATTTTTTGCGGAAATTTTAAAATAACAAAAAGTTACCTTCCAACAGGTACATAACATTCGGTACCAACTTTCGCATAAATCCATAAAATATCATCTGCTTGACCGGTACAGCATTCTTCACTGAACTGCACTGTCATGAACTGGACTTCTTTTCCGAAGTCGACAATCTATTAAAAAATTCAAAATTGAAGTCGAAAATTCTAACTGTAACAGTAATTTGGAATTAATCATATTTCTTGATAGATATCTGTGTAATTTTCATGACATTGAACATCAATAATAAGCAATTAATTTAATCGAGGTCTTTTATTTTGAATTTTTCAAATTTATTCCAATTCATTTAGGTGTTCAACTTTTTTCACATATATTGCTGCAGAATTTAAGAACAAAAAATAATTCAATGTGTTCCGTTGATAACAAACAACTTCCAATCACTAAGTATGAAAATATAACTAAACGTCTGAACGAAATATTTAATCTACTCGTTGGTAACAATGTTGAAATGTAATATCATTGCATGAATTTAATTTATCGATGATAAATTATGTATATTAGTTTAAGTACCTGCGATTGTATCCCACAAGATGAATATGGATGTGCTGATTCAATAACTGTTTGCAAACTACGTGAATAAGTGTTGTTCTGGTGTATCGACCTGTAAACAATAATCAGGTCATATAATTGTTCTAATTAATGTCATTTAGTTCGCCTTAATAATTTGTTAAAATAATTAATACCTCGTAAGTAGACGTTCTCGTTCCTCAGCAAGTCGTTCACCATTTACTGATGAAACCATTGGTAATAGATCATCTAACACTGCAACTACATCCAATGCACGTTGTGGATTCGCTTCCAAAAAAACCATTATATAACCTTAAGTTAGTTCTTCAACACTATTATCATAATCACAAACATTATCACAACTTTATCACTCATTTATCAGATATATGAATAAATGGTACCAACTACTCTTTTAATTTATGTACAATGGCCATAACTGACTTCCTTCATTATCTGCTAAAATAGTGTGGTGACGTTTTATGTAAACAGTATTTATAATAGATGAATGATAACAAATGAAAACTTACCTGCAATACTTGAACAAAAAGACTGCTCTTGAGATAAAAGATTTCCAGCTGCAATTAAATCTGATATTTTGGATGATAGCATACGAATTAGTAATAAGAACCAATTGGCCAACTGAAAAATAATAAATATATAACTTACATTTAGCTTTAAATTAAATTATTTTTTGACTATCCTTTTGAGAAATTAATATGTTCAGCCAAATATCAAAAAAGTGTCAAGAATGAAACGTATGTTACTACAAATTATAGAGAGATCTGTTATTAAATTATGGTTGCTAAATCATATTTATTCTTTTCCTGGAATGCATCTCTGATGAGAATCTTGCAAGCAAGAGGAGATATTATGACAATTACTCAGACTTTTTCTTTTTTGCCAATTATTCAATGCTGTAATTATTTTCTTACAGAACTAATTTCTCCTGAACCAGAAATTAATATCAGCTAGTGTTATGCTACGACACCTTTAGAGTTTCAAGGATCAGATTATATATGGGTGTATCATCATATTTAAATCAGGGACTTTCAAATTTTGAGGAAAAGCAAAATCTTTTCTTAAAAAGTAATGAAAACTATGAAATTTTGAGAAGAAATGAAAAATGGCAAAAACCTGTTCAGGATTAGCTAACTGTTGAATAACATCACTTTCATCATCTTGTATAGAATAGAGAACGAATGGTATTTGGCCACGAGACAGGGAAGTTCCATTCAGGCTTAGATTACACGACTCAAAATGCATCCGACTTCCGTTACATAATCGAACAGTTCCAATTCCGCCTAAAAAAGTAACCTCAGAGATTCAAAGAATTTGAAATTTGGAAGCAAATAGTTTAGAATTTCTCTAGGGATAAATATATGTGAGAGGGAAATTACTATTTTTCGGGGAAAAAATAATTAATTTCTGTACTACGATATCTTCTACGGTCTAAAGAATATCTGTAATTACTAGCAAAACAAACTTACGTTTTCAACTCTTTCTAGATTCATCACTCAAAAAAACTATGAGGTATGGTTGGTCAATGCAAATTTACGGGTTGCCAAATAGGATTTGAATTTTTGAAATAGTTCATCATGCCTGCTTTATTCCAACGTATAAGTAACAATATTTATTTCTGAGTTTCAAAAAGAAGGCTTCACTTTAACAATCAAAAATTTGGTAGAAATTGAGAGAAGATGAAAAAATCTTAAATCTAAAAAGATCAACTTAAAAAAAAAAAAAAAATCTAAAAAGATCAACTTAAAATCCACCGAAGTATGCCAAAATAAGACGAATAAAATTGCATGAAAATAAAAATTCGAATTGTTACCTTCACCACAAAATGTTTTACCACCATTAATCTGTAGTCTGATAGCATAGGTACAACCAGGCTGGAGTTTGATAACTTTGGTTAATCGTAACAAAGAAACTTCTCGTTGACAAGGCTCGAATTTATTTGCCAAAGTGCCAACAACTTTTTCCAGTACGTTCCATTGTTCGTGCGCTGCATCACCACCATTTAATAACACCTAAAATTTGGTAGAATTTGAGCGGAAATATGAATTTGAAATAAATTTCAGAAAAATAAGCCGAACTAAATTACCGGCAAAGAAAATACATGGAAATAATTCGAATTCTAATCTTCCACAAAATGTTTTGCTGTAATTAATTATTTAGATATTCATGAAATCTATGAAATATGCAATGTATCAAGAGTGAGTGATGAGTAATATTTCAAAAGTCAGTGAAATAAAAAAGACTCAGATTTACTTCACATATAAAGCTCTGTTCGTGGTCGTGATGAGCACAGTATACACCAACTCCATGTAAAGTAATGCCATTTACATCAACACTTAATGCAATTGCATCGCATGCACCGTTACTTACATCCCAACTTGCATGTGCTGCAGTACGACGAAACCTAAAGCAGAGCTCGAATATTTTCAAAATTTTAATAAAACTTGATTGAAAAATACTATCAATGTACAATAATAAAATAGAATGGCTGTGAAAGGAGTTACCTGCTTATAAAGTTATTAAAAATTTGCACATATCATCTCTGCTTTAATAAAAGATGTAATCATTCTAAAGAAATAAATAATAACAACAACAGAAACAAAGAGCGTACTGTAGGTGACGTTATTCATAAAAGATTAAAATGGAAGTGTAGAAGCGAAGAAAAAGACCTGTTTGGTGTTTGCAAGATAGGTGGACTATCACCGATAGCATCTTTAGATGTTACCAATTCTCGTGAAATTGCAATAATTAATGAATGTGCAACAGTTCTAAGACGTAGTCGGCTCTCGTTCTGTGTCAAAAATAAATGATTAGAAATAAAGCAAGTAGAATTATCTTCGGATAATTGATCCCCTAATAAGTAAAGTTTCCTGGTAGTTCAAATTTTCGAGAACACATCATCAAACTTTAGCTTAACATCAATAATAATTTACCTGAGCTGACGTTGCTGACGTAAAAGCCATTTCAAAGAGAAATCGAAATACATTTTGCAGACGATATTGATTTGCCGATATTCGTTTTTTACCCATCTGTTCGTTCATTTTGGTAAGCAAAATTGGAAACTGTGTAAAGCTACGTTCAGAACCAAGTAAAGTTGGCAAAACCTGAAACGCAACCACTTTGCGATGAATCTTTCATTAACATATTTCCAGATGATATGTCTGTCCTCTCTGTTCTATTAAAATATTCACCTAACCCGTCTTTGTGGGCATCAAAAAACAGAATGCTGCCTGTGATCCATATGATAACAGTCCTTTCGTGCAAGTATTCTTTCATGCAAACATACTTGATCATGTTTTTTTTTTTTTCGCTTATCATTCTAATCTTCTTAATAAAACAAATTTTGGAGATTTCAATAGATAATTCAGATATATAAAGGAAGAGCAATGAAATATTCCTTACATATTCCTGATTTAATAGTGCACTTAATAATGCAATTAATGACCATTCACGATTTGCTGCTGACATTAAGAAGGAAAGTCGATCGAGAAAAATTGCTGAACTCGGATATATGACATGTGAACATTGTACTGCACAACTGATTGCTTCTTCCAGTAATATTGAATAAGCTGTATTCTGAATAAAACTGTGATATCCAATTTCAAACATTTTTTAAAAGTTAAACAAAATAATTTGTCTATTGGTAGGAATATTTTAACTTTGGTTTCAATATATCACAATTAAATGATCAATAATGATTTCCAGGTAGCATATGAATATTAATCAAAATCTTGATGTTTACTTTTTCTGACTGGAACCACGACATAATATTTTCGAAGAATTTAAAATGAAATTAACAATGCATTGAAATACAAGTACTATAATATCCGATTTCATAACATATTTCAAATATCCCACAGTAGCAGATGGTGTTGAACAGATGCGTTCCAGCATTTAAAATAGGTTACTTTCGAGTGAAATATTTATAGTCCATAAGTAGGGATCTCACGTCAAGATGTCGAGAGAATTATTCGAAATAATTAGATAAAATGAAATGATGGTATTTACAGAAAATCTAATCAAATCAAAAATAATTGACGAGAAAACCAATAAAAAACACTTACATCATCGTGTTGGTTGTTTGCAATTTCAAAAATTGAACCGATTATAGATGCGAATCGTACCATTTGTTCAGCAATACCACTTGACGGCTCTTTTTTATTTATCTGTTTTCCACTTTTGGATGGCAGGTAAAGCGAGCAAATATAAAATCTGAAATCAATGTTACTACTCTAAAGTGAAATATTCACGATCATACATTTTTCTTCAATTTGTATAAATTTAGATAGAGAGTAGCACAAACTTACACAAAAAACTCAAAACCTTTGATGACATTTCAAATCAATCAGTTGAAATTTTATTTCTTCCAGAAAGTAAAATTTCTCTTTTTTTTTGAAAAAAAAAATCATTTTTGAATATGTTCTCAATATAAGAACATATTCAGTTTCATAAAAAGTAATTTATGAAAATAAATTTTAGGAGCAAAACTAACCGCAAAAACCTTAACGACAAAATGACAATGATCATACTGCATTCTTGGTACCATGACTTATCTTCACTGAACATTTCCACTAAAGCTTTCTGAATGGACCAATCAAGCAGACGAAACAATGATTCAATTGTAAGTGTTGAAACCTCTAACAGATGATGTGAACTTATGGCACACGAAATACAATCACAGGAGCTGAAAGATATCAGAATTTATATATTTCGCTTATATCCGGAAATGGAACAACTTATTCATGAAATTATATATTTCGCTTATATCCGGAAATGGAACAACTTATTCATGAAATTATATATTTCGCTTATATCCGGAAATGGAACAACTTATTCATGAAATTATATATTTCGCTTATATCCGGAAATGGAATAACTTTTCATGAAAACTTATTATTAATTACAGTTTGTTAACGACAATGATTTTTACTAATCATTAAACGGTGGAAAGCATCCCAAAGTAATCCATTTTTTGCTGATCAATATTTGATAGTGCAAAAAATACTTTAAGATCTTATCCAGCCACGAATAGAATAAGTACTTCATTAAATGCTCAGATTGTTCTGGTACGGATAGTGATAATATGCACTAATCAAAATCTTAAAAAATTTTCGAACTTTAAAATAAAATAATAAACTACCATTTATTGTCTCTCTTAAACAATTATATAAAAACATACATATTCATTGTTTTATCTTTTGCATCAAAATTAGGTGATTGTTCATCAGATGTTTCCGAAATATATAAAAATTCCGGAATCTGACCAACATTTACATCGGTTCCGTTGTTGGACATACGTGAATTGCGAAAGAAGAACTGCACGCCATCATCACCAATAACATTAGACTGTCCATTAGAGCCACAATCGGAACTTGGACCACTTAAAAATTTTAATTCACATCCACTAAAATCAAATTTTCATACATTTGAATTATGACAGTAAATTTGATAAAGACAAAAAAAGACATTGATATAAAGATGGCGATATGTGGTTTATACTGAAATAAAGTCTAATATTAGGCGACAAGTAAGAGAAGATTAATGTGACGACAAGAGGACTAATTATTCAAAAAGTTAACATAATTAATGGAACTGTAAACGTAAGTAATGCTTGGACAAGAATTTGTCAAATGATTTCCGCATAACAGCTGATATTAGTTCGATGATAAGTGATATGATCTGCATCAAATCAAATATCTATTCTACAAAAAACATTATAAGTTAATTTTTGCTTTAATTTTAAAAGTATTCCTTTCTTTCCTTAAAGACTTACTTAATTTGTGCACAAATGACGTGCCATAAATTTGATTTGATTAAAACGCATCGTGAAAATAATAATTGCGCCTTCTCGTGTGCGGCACACTCATAAAGCATTTCGTCAGATTCACTGAGTAATTCAACGTTTTGTTCGTTATAGTCTGGTGGACAAAGACGATAAAGTTTTAATCTGAAACAAATGCTATTGGGTTATTTCCATCTGTTTGATTGTTACATCTTTTTATACTTTATAAAGGTATGCTATATGCTACCAGCAGTGATAAGTCAAAGTTAATTATAAAAAAAATTAATTTCATAGCAATTACAGAAATGATGCACAAAGTTTTTTCATAAGTCATTAATGATTTACATTCAACAACTTCCTTGAAGGAGAACTTTTTTCGAATGCTTTATTAAAAATTATTATTTAAAGTTATACTTCGCAATGTATTCGCCACGTCCGCCGTATAATCCAACACCGAAAAATCGAATATCGCGTGAAGTACGGAATTGGATTGCTTCCACGGAATGAGCTGAATATCCCCAACCACCACCATATCCATCAAAACGATTGATACGTTGATAACCACATGATAAGTTTCGTCCATTTACCGCACCAATTATATTTGATGCCTTCGAATGCGCAGCAAATTGATTATCCCAAAATTTTAAAATTGTATTACGAACTACATTCGCTAATGAACAGAAATTCTTTTCAATTCCAAAAATCAAATTCTATGTTTTTGCTGAAATGTTTTATAAAATGATTAGTTCAAGCTAAAGGATATGACTTTCTAAAATCAGAATGATAAAAATTTTGTAATTCAGGAAGGGAACCTTCTGTCCAACTGATCGTCTGCTTTCCAGTATCGTTGCAGCGTAAGTAATTCCAAAAAGATTCAAAGCAACGTGTTTGCTAGACAAACTTGTTTCGTTGCATACTGGAATCATAAATTCGGGTGCACGAAGAAATTTAATTTCTTTGACGATCTCTTCCAGCGTTTCGTCAAAGATGGTATCTGTTTCAACTTTTTTACCAGAAATTGGAATGCAATCTGTGATCGATTTGATACGCATTTCAGCTGTATTAAATCCCCACAATAAATTATACTTCGATTCCAAGCACCAACTACAAATTTCCTTATTATTTGCACTTTCAAGAAAGGTAAATTTGAGTTGAAACTGATAATAACTAGATAAAAATTTACCACATAATTCAGAAAATCTAGGCGTACATACCTATGTCATGAAATAATTACCCAGTTACTCATCAAAATATATCAAACATTTCATAAATATTTATTAACTCATAAGAGGCAAACTAAATAGTCTGAGATCAAAATCCTACAATGAAAAGAAAAAAAAAAATTAAAAAAAGATAGCATACTTAGTATAGAGACCATCAGTACCCAATGAATATTGGTAAAAAGTATTATATTTGCGTCGAATTGCCATATAATTCTTGCCAACTTGATTTGGAAATATTATTATGGTTTCACTATCTGCGACTATCTGCAAATGGAAAGAAGAAAAAATTTAACAATACGAACCGGATGATAAGAATCAATAAAATCCAGAAACCGATGCTTGCAGTTCAAATAAATGCTAACATTTGAATCGCGATAAATAGCGTATATGAATAAGACTTTATCAGTTTGTAATGTAAAGTATGTCTAATTCTGTTCAAATTAAAAATTAATTAAATTCTAAAAAATACATTAGTCAATTTTAAAATTTTGCTTTAATACAAAGATTCGATTAGGTGTTCGAGCAATGAAAAGAAGATTTGAACGAATCAATGATACTCTACAATAACACTGTCTTATCCTTCCTTACATTTCTTCGGCAAATATTATCATTAAAATGTATTCTTATTAGTACTAGCAAAAATCTTTAGAGTAACTGATGAAGTTATATCGAGAATAGCTGAAACAGTAAATAAATGTAAAGCAGCAATTTCGAATTGTTGTAAAATGCTAAACAAGATCAGTTTGCTAGAATAAATTAACGGTTCTAACTATCAAAATATGATAACTTTCAACGTGATTGGATGTCATTTACATCGCTAATGGAATTTTCTGAAATTTTAATGGAATGAAAGATTTAATGGACACCTGACAATCTGAAATGATATCATTGCTGTAGATGCGTATTTGGCTATGAATTAGAGTAGTATCAGCAGATGCACCAATCCATGTTGCAACTGTACCACTTCCACGACCATATCCTGTCACAAACGATGGCATCGCAAACCAATTTTTTTCATTTCCTTCTCTAAACATAACTGTTGTCAAAATTATCTAAAAACTTTTCAACAAAAATACTGAAACTTCAATTACCTTGCAAGTTGACCCTGTCTATGGGCACCAAATGTGATAACAGATCCATCAGCTGTCCTTAACACCGTATGATTTGAACCAGCAGCAATTTGAACTACTTGCACTTTACCTGGTAAATTCACCTAAAAATACTTCAAATCTTTTCATATTCATTTAATACTAGTTATGCACAAAGCGCAATAAGTTTTTAAACATAAAATTTGATTGGAAGGATGTTATTTAATAGAGAGGAAGAGAGACAAGATCTATTAATTCCTATCATTTAAGCCTGCTATTTCAAACCTTAAAAATATAAAATACGTATTAACTTACTCTTACCAGTTAACTTTTACTTCAAAATTAACCTTGTGTGGACCAACACATTTCCTTATATGACCAACACCTAGCTGTCCATGACAATTTGAACCAAAAGTGAAAACCTGTCGATCAGCAGCTAATACGACAGTATGATAATTGCCACAACATACGGATGAAACCTGAATCTTATTTAAATTGGCATTTAAAAATATTAGAACTGATGTAAAGTGATTTTTCTTTTATAATCTAGGTGTAAGTAATCAATTCTGAGCATAAAACCTGCAATATATACAAAAAAGTTTAAAATTTGAATTCAATAAAAAATTCGTAATTCACTTCCGAATTCTTAATGCATATTCATTGTCTGACAGAAAAAAAAAAAGAAAAATTAGTCTACCTTGATTTCGGGACTATCTCTCTGAAGAATTAGACGAGAGGGAGGAAGTGCTGCTCTTGGCGGTGTTGCCCGTATGTCCTGATCGAAAGTGTCAACTACGAATTCACCGCATGCACGACATAAACCACACCTAAACAGGATTAATTTTGCCTATTGTTTAGAAAGATAAAAGAAATCGATAGAAATGATAATTTAAAGTGCTATAAGAAATTACTATTTAAATTAACAGAAACTGATTAAAAGGTGAATCGAAATTATCAATCAAATTCAAATAAGTTTTTAAACCTTAGGCAACACGTTTCACCTTCTCCACATGTGCATGGCGTTCCTTTAGCATCACGTCCGGTTCTTATAGGTGCACATCTGAAAAACATTTTACACAAAATTTCAAATAAATTATTCAAAGGAACAGAAAAAAAAAAACATTCTAAATTGTCAGAATTGTAGCAGAATTAGTAAATTACCGACTTCCACGTGCCGAACATTTGCCACATTTCAAACAAATAGAAGCAAAGTCTTTGACCCAAAGATGTTCGCTTGGAAGACAATATGAACCTTGTTCTACTTCTTCGGTTATTGCTGTCTTAGACACTTCATTATCAGTTTCAGTAGTAGCTTCTTGATGCATGTAACTGCTTGCAGACTGCAAAATCAACATAACTTTTGTTTAACTTATCCTATCATTTAATTAATTAACCCAAAACAAAGAATTCTATTCCTCTTGATCACATCCATGATGAAAGCATTTATATACATATATTAATTTTAATCGGTTTGCTGACTTGATGATGCTAATTAATTTGTCGATACTAGCTTTTTGATGTATTTATTATCACTGTATCGGATCTGTCATTTTAAGAAAATACCTCGATTCTACCGCATTGATTAAGATTATTCAAGCCCCAGGTATATAGGTGACCATGGCGCGAAATAGCAACAGCATGGGTCTTGCCAAGAGCTATTGATGCCAAATGAACATTTTCCAAGCCATAAATATGTCCGGTTTCCGGATGGCATTGCATTGTATGCCGGCCACAAACGTATGCCTTCCCGTTATCCACTACATATGCTATACATCCGGCTGATACCGCCACTGACAAGCAACGCCGTCTAAATGCAAAGACTTTTGGCATATAATGGAACAAAATCAAATTTGCTACAGAATGTATGGTCAAAGTTCACTTTATGTCGATGTCAATGGAAATTTTGATAAATTAAATATTTAAAAATAGTAAAGTTTATCATAGCAATATTCAAAAGATCATTACTAAGTCAGACGAATTCATTATTGTTAGAAAATCATTATTAAGAAACTAAATGAACAGATCTTTGGAAATATCTTTTACCTGTTTAAATTTTGAAATTTTCTTAACTTAACAGCCACTGAACCTGCTTCCTGTTTCTGAAAACGACCAGCAGTCGGACTACCTTGACGTACCGTATCCGGCCCTACACCAGCAATCCATAAATGTCCAGCTCCAGAACGTAATACAATTGTTTCCGTATCGAAACCAACCGCTATTGAAACTATTGATTCTGGTAAAACTAGCTTCATCCAGTTGCAACCAACATTCTAAACTGTTAAACATCTCAAAAACAAAGATTTGTTCGAAACACTTCTAGGATTCATCAGAAAAAGCAATTTTTTAAAATTGTCGAGAGAAATTCCAATAAACTTTCGTATTCCTTGCTAGCAATAGGTCATATGTCAATCATTTGTAAATTTTATGCTTGTACTAAAGAGGAAAAAGAAGAAAATTTAACTGAAACAGTTAACAAAGAATAAAATTCAGCAAATAATTGGGCAGCAGTACCTATGGAATCTAAATTACCGTCTTTACCTGTAAACCTAAGCGCGTGCCATCGCCGGCATAATAAACTTTTCCATTTCTTGCTAATAACAAAGCCATATCACGATTCATTTGTAAATCTGATGCCTGTGCTAAAGTGAAAAAAGAAGGAAAAGTTGACAATGATTTCTAAAATTTTAAAAGTATTCATAGAATGAATTACTATAACTGTTACAAATTTCTTTACTTTACTTAAAATGATTCCTAGTTGGTTTTCTCATTTTTTATTCTTTGCAATTTTTGCGAGAATTCCTGTCACCTCACTCATCTATATTTGTTTCATTTTGCTTATGTTTCAAATTTATTTTATTTTCAGTGCAATTGCATAAAGATGTCGAAGGTGTACATGTCATTTTGAGTTAAGATTTAAATCAAAGACGAATGAACCTTGTAAAGATTTGGGAAGAGTGAGGGGTAATTCATGTGGTATTGGGTATGTTTCACCAACAGCGATATAATTTAATTCGGCAAGACGGAATTTTTGATTTTGTCGCAGATCTTGAATTGGAGTGAATGAATCATCCAGTGGAGTAACCTAAAAATCTAATCAAGGTCTACCACTATGCTCACTGAAGATTTCAAAAATAATGCTACTTTAAATCAACTGAAAATCAAAATTAACTATTAAAAATTTACCGTTAATGTCCACTGCTCATCCACAGCAGCTTGGAAGAAAGTTGTACCATCGGTGAAAATAGTACCTAAATTGCTAGTGTAGCAAAATAAAAATTATTCAAATTGCAGATTAAAAAATAAATAAAAGGAGAGTAAATTTAGCATATGTCATTACATCTGTTTCGCTGATAACAGTGATAACTCTCTGACACCGATCTATGCTTAACAATTGGATTAGCCTATAAATGATGCCAAAAATTAAACTATGTAATTCTACTGATAAAACTTCATTCACCAATTTTAAGAAATACCTGATGTGACACTTGTATGTAGCATAATTTCTCCTATTTCATGAAGAGTATCGATATCAATAACCCACATACGAGATGATTGACGTCTTCGAAGGTATAAAGCACCACTACATATTGCCAACCAAGAACCTTTGCTGAATGAACAGAATTTTTTAAAGATTTCTGAATGAAGCAATGTGACAATTGATAATGTTATAGCATTTAAATAAAAAACATCAGATAGAAATGTAATTTATTTAGAAAGATGATCTCATCTACCTTTAATTCTTCTGACTTTACCTTCATTCTAATCTTGAAAAGCATATTCAAAACTGATTTATCTAAGTTCATAAAAAAATGAAATTTGATACATACATTAATATTAAAATTTTTTTTTCTTGTAAAATATTTATGAAGCATTACTAAATGAGAATTAGGGAGAACTCACTTTGCCTTTAAATTATTATTGGAAGCATATAATTTGCCTTCGATTGTTTCCGCCAAACCTGTACCATATTTGAATAAACCATAACAAGCAAGAATATATACATATTCTCCTTCAAAAAAACAAACCTTATTTTATCAAGAATTTGAAGAGAATTCAAAAATTACAAATTCATTGCATCTAAAAATACAGAAACCTTAAAAATGAAATATCTATTGCGTTCTACAAATCATCTTGTAAGACATTTAGAAGTACTAACTGAATAAGTAAAAAGATGCTAGTAAGATTTATCTGTGAACTCAGCTAGCTAATACTTCTAAATGCTACGAACTTTTAATGCGAAGTGGAAAAATAAAACTTTTAATTAATTAATTAATCTTTCTTTCCATTACAGACAAACTATTACTGCTTGTGTAAGTTTTTACTAAAAAGACATGTCATAGAAAAGTCTTTTTTAATTTTTAAAATATTGACTTTGATACTTCTTTTACAATCAAATCCATTTTTCCAGCATTCATTCAATTGAAAAAAATTCATTTTCAACCATACCGTCAGAAGCAATTGCTCCGGTAAGTCGACGATCATCCGGAGTATCTGGAAGGACATTATCCGGTATTCGCACATCAAAGGATGACAACACCGCATGTTCCATCAAACAGTGCGACCACCAGTCACCGCTACTAAAACAAAGAATTGACAGCAAAGCCATCTATTTTCTTATGGACTACTACCAATTTATTATCTATTGTTTTCACTTTGCGCTAGCTAAGAAATGAGAATGACAAGAATATCCAATTCAGTTTTATAACAATTTTCAATATTTACCATCCTGGCTCATTACTATTGCGAAGCAGAATCCGTCGTACCAAATTTGCTAATTTCTGATAATTTTTGGGTACCTCAACTAATACAGTTACATCAACTGATAATTTATTGAGCTTATCACAAAATAGAGTGGCTACTGATGAAAGTATAAATTCTGGTGCACCATAAGCAATTGCTAAAGCTATCATACACGATACTGCTTTTGCTGATACTTCGGCACCACCTGAAATGTTACTCAAATTTCACTCAAACCTTTTAAAGAACTTTTCACTCTAATCTCTCGGAAATTATAAAGATGAATGAAAGCTAGGAAATATATTTGGAACAATGCAATCAGAAATCATTTGTAATGAAATGACTTAATTCAGTTTGAAATTTTAAAATTTTCGGAAAAGCACATTTGAAATTTAAAAAGAGAAGAAAAAGCAGGAAATAGAAAGGAGCAAATGGCTTAAATACAAATGTGCACTGGAATAATTTATACGGATGAATAAGCAGTGAATTTGTTGTGTATAATGCACTAAAAATTGAAATTTCATTAAACTTGTTAATATCAACTTCTGACAAACCTTCCATTGTTAATTGATATAGCATATTAAACATGCTTTGCACTGAAGAGTAACTTTCATTGGCTAATGTATCAGGTGTGACATGTTCTAGTAAATGAAGTAAAGAAGTAAGAGCTTCGGAACAAAGCTCTGATTCACGTCTGTTCAACTCAAACAACACCGAAAACATACATTTCAATCCCATCAGTACTATTTCATTTCCGCCGCTTCGAATCTGAAATACCAAACAAAAATAATTGATAATCTTTTTCTTTCTTTTCAAACGGTCTATTAATACTGTATTTTCATCTATAACTTTAGCTTGCATATAAAAACTAAACTGAAAAATATCATTCCTATCTCAATTATTTTTTTATTTTAATTTTTTTTTCCTTTTTATGTCAAAAAAACAACATAAATAAACTAAAAAATATATAAAATACTCATTTATTACAAAACTTTTGAACTTACTGTTAAGTGGAAATGCAATAATTCAATAAAATTTAAATGGATAAAAAAAAGTTTAAAGTATAAAATTTTTAAAATAAGCCGTAGAAAGTCATCAAATTAATTGAGAAATTTATAATTTATGTAGAAAAAACCTCAAATCAAGACTAACAGTTGAGAAAATATAAATGCTTGTGTTTTTTTAACACTTCTACAAAATTCCATACACTCTATTAATTTGCTAATCTGTTCTTGCACGAAATTTATCAGTAAGATAGATCACTTATCAGTCATCTACCTGATATCAGAGGAGAGTTGTAGAGGTAAGAATGATTCAGGTAAATACTTGAACGAACTTTTATAATTTTCCCAACTGTATTCACACTTCTGGGAATGATCAGCTAAAGTCTGCTGCAGCATCAAAAATAAGACTACAATTATTTAAAAATTGTATGCTGTGCAGCTCCATGATTTTGATATGTAGATTGCAATGAATAAGTAATTAAATTTAATGAGACAAATGCGCATTTTATAATCACATCACTATTTTACTTGAATTAATGATTTTTCCAAAGAAGGTATGTCTACCTTTCCCAATTCTTCATTGTTGCATTCGACTTCTACGACAGTTTGAGAATCGATTCTGTTATCGTCAAATGATGAAAGAGTTACTTTTAAAAATGGAGCATATCTAAAAATGAAGACCAAAAGTGTAATTCAATAATACAACAGAAATGTTTTCACCATTATAACTCTGTAATGAAAGGTTAACAATCAACTGTAATATTTAAATATTTGCTTCATTTTCAATATAGGAATTAAAATTTTCAAGATATCACTGTTGTTAGATTGATAATGTGATAAAACAGAAATTTTCTATCAATTAAAAGACTTGCTTCAAAATGATTGCTCTAGCAATAGCAACTACTCCAAAAGTTGACGGAGCTGCAAGGATTTCTAAATGAGGTGCCAAATCTAGCGAAGCTGCCCGAAATCCATGATCTGCTCCATCAGCACCTTTCCTTTCTTCTCCTACAACCATTACTCGAAAACGATCACCTTCCCATCCTGCTTCAGCTGAAATGTCGCAGTAACAATCAGCGCTTAACAATCTTCTAAGGTAAATACTGTTACAGAAAAAAAAACAATTTGTTCCACGTTTTCGAGTGTATGTAACAACCTACTATCAAAATCCGTAGAAGCATAAATAGATCGTCGACGAACAGTTGGAAAGCGCAGAATGTGACCACGCTGTGGAAGTTTGGCGCAATATTTCAACAGTTGCGCATACTGGCATGATGTTCCCTTTGGATGTACAAAATCTGCAAAAAAATATTGTTTAATCTATGAAATGAAAAAAAAAAAAATGTAATTATGACTTTTAAATTCCTTTCATAATTTCTGATATTTTGTTTCCGATTAATTCGTTTTCCTTACAAGTTCACGTATTTCGTGTTTCAATAAAATGCTATTTAAATATCAGTGAATTAGAGAAATGCTAGAAATATCATAAAACTTATCAAATTAGTGTCCAAGAAATCCGATAACGTTGTACGATAAAAATTAACAAATAACTGAATAAATAAATGATGAAAATGATAATAGCAATAATGAAGAATTAATCTAAAATAATGTCAACTCTATAAAATAACGCTTAGCTTACAATTTTCTTTTGATGAATGCAATGAAACATTTGGTGACGTAATACTCGCACGTGATTCGTCCAAAAGATCAAAATTCCTCAAAAAGTATGACATGTTCTCGTCGTTATTATTAGCTATTTGTGATATGTAATCAGTTGCATCACATTGTTAACGAAATTCTTTCGCCGGCTTCCTTCAATTGTGGTTGAAATTTGCATTCTGAAGCGAAGGAGAAACAAATTGAAATTGAAACGAAAAATACTTATAAATCAAAAAATATAAATTGAACAGCATATAGAGAACAATAGTAACGATTTATTTTTGAATTATATTTTTATAATTATTATTTTTCGTAGTGATCTAACTATCAATCTTGAAATATCTAATTACTCTCTTCCAAATTCCTCAGCTATCACATTTTGATCATAAACAACAAACATGTCAATATGACCATTAAACTATTTTAAAGAATAAGTAGAAAAATGATAAAGGAAATTTGTTAGCACCAGCAGTTATTGAAGGAAATAAGCAATCTGGTCAATATTCATATCAGTTGATAGAGTTACGAATTAGTACGTCCAGTGAAAATGACCATAAAACAAGGAATTTAGGAATAATTCGAATTAATTGCAAAAAAAGGAGAGATAGAAATATAGTAGGTGGAGCAATTTAAAAGACAAAATGGAAGATGAAAGATTGTAAACATTAGAAATATATTTTAATAGATAATTTTGATGTTTCGTAGGTCGATCCGAAGTTGATAAATGAAAGCTAGGGTTTTCTACCGATTCAAAGGGATAATGATAAGAAATAAAGCTGGTATACCATACACAGAGTAAATTCCACAAATACGACAAGTGATTAGATGATACGTAAAGAGCATTGTTACCTGTAGTAATGCTGCAGAAAGGTAAGGTAAGTAAGTCTCTCACCTGTGAGTGCTCTTTTCTTGGGAGCAAAGGTGAAAGGAAGAACTGAAAATCTCAGAGGTTCTATCATTATTCTATGCTATGATTTATGGAATATGAAGCATTAGAATATGAAATGGTGCACATTTCATTGAAATTCAAGCATTCATTTTCAATTCAAGCATATGACAATATACTTGAAATTACAATAAAAAAAGATTAATATCTTTGAAGATGGATGGAAATGGCAGAGAGTAAATTTTCGCATAAATGTACGATTATAATGAAAAAAAAAAAAATCAAATAAAAAGTTTAAATGACGGAAAAGAAAAAAAAGAGAAAAAAGGAAAGTAAGACGTAAAAGAAGTACCCACTTATATTTTTAATTCTTATGTCGTTTCAAATTCATAGTTTTTCAATATTTCAAAAGCGAAAACAAATAGAAGTACGATTTAATTAGGGGTAAAATGAAAAGTTTCGAGAGAGAAAAAAAGCATTCTTCAATAATTCTGAATCATTTAATGAAATATAAAGAATGAAATAGACAATTTGTTAAAAAATAAGAAACAAACTCTGTTTCATATTCAATCAGTCATTTACATAATGATAAAAGGTAAGTTTTGTTAAGGAACGTATCAGCTAAATTTATCAGCGAAGAAGTAAGTGATTGATAATAGATGCATGCATGCATGCATAATGCAATAGCGTAATGTAATTTTTAGAAAAATTGTTGGAGAAGAAAGAAAGAAAACGATGAAAGAGGGACGGACATTTTTCTATTCATACTTCAATAACCATCAATTTACTTCGTCATTCTCATTATATGCATTTCCAATTAAAAATTATAAATCGAAATGTCCATGTGTCTGCTTGCATGTGTGCATGTGTATGTATGTATATATGCATGTATGTATATGCATGTGTGTGTATGTGTGTGTGTGTGTATGTGTCTGTGTCTTTAAATTTTAACGAACTGAAGAAATTTAGTGAAAAGTGGATTTTTTCTCTTTACTCAATGAAATAATCGATTACATATTGTTGTGAGAATGTTAATATATTATAGTTGTAGCGATTATATAATAGTAATAACAAAGATTTAGATCTAAGATTTAAAAATGAAATAAAGAAGGAAAGACATTTCTTGTTTATTTTATCAGAGCAAAGAATATCGATATATGATAACTAAAAAAGGATGTGACACATGGATGTGACACATACATACACATACACACACAGACAAGCACAGACACACACACACACGACATTTAAAGCGGACTAGGTTAGACATTATTTGTTGATGCAAGAAGCAGTCCGGGCCACATGGCACTTCTGCTGCTCTGTTCTCCATCCGTGTCACTTCATTTGCTGAGTGGACATCAATGACCACATCAGTGGAGGGAGGGAAGGGAGAAATACGAGGCTGCAGTGGAGCTAGGCTCGACTCCTCGAGAAGAGAAACGGAGCCATTAAGTTCGTCGACTCGGCTGTCAAATAGTCCAGAGCCTTATTTATTACTCTCTTCTACTCTTACTGCGTTTGAAATCAATTAATTAAAATAAGTTTATAATTTATGTGTTGGATAAGTGTTTTTGTTACTCATTTTGATTTTGTTAAATTAAGTCAAAAAGTATAATTAGAAGATAAATTAAGTTGCCGTGATTGAACTCACAATTTAGCTCACGCACGTGGACCATTCCGACGTCACATGAACCAAAATGATCCATTATGTGTGCAAAGAAGTCAACTGCATCGGTTTATGTATCTTTATAGTTTGTTTACATATTAAACATTTTCAGGATTCACCAAGTATGATATTGTGGAAATTTTTCTCCTTTCATTTGTTATTAATAATAAAGGAATGATTATAAAACAAAAGGCTTCAAATTGAAGTTGAAAATTACTTGAAGTTAAATTCAAGTCATTATGGGTATTGTTAAAGACCAAACTTTAATTTCGTAATAATGAAATCACATTAATCTCAAATGATAGCAGTTCATTTCTATATTTAGGATTTGTTTACATATCAAACATTGGATGACTGGTAAGAAAAAATTATTCAGCTTCAAGTTTGGGATCTATGAAGTTAAGCTTTATGCTTGCAAGATACTAACTGTGTACTAAAGGCCCAAGTCATCTAATCAATGATTTGAGACTTATCTTTTTTATCACTTTCTCCAGTGCGAATGTCAGACGCTGTTACCAGGTATTTAATAAAAAACTTAACACAGTGAAGATGACTCGGATAGAGTAGAAAATCCTTATAAAAACTACAGCTTGATTTTTTTCAGTAGATAAAGTTAAATTAGTCTAAAATTTAACTTCTCATCCAAGCAACTTTAGTTTCACTTCTTGCTTAGTTACAAATTGATAAAGTGCTAAAGTTACTTAAAATCCTCACTTAATGTACGAGGTGTAGTAGAAAGTATTACAAAACCTGTCAAATGTGATATCTTTAATATTTTTCTGCGCCTTTATAGATTTATAATCGGTAATTAAATTTGTATTCCGGTGGTCAAATTGCAAGTTTGTCATTTGCAAAGCATTTAATCATTTAAGTTTGTATAGCAATAGAACAGAGAATACGATATCACAACAAAACCAATAATAGAAATTAAATGCAGAAAATGCGATAAGATCCGATCCCTTCCGTATACTTAATTTCACAATTCCAAATTCATATGTTCGAGATAATTTGAACATTAAATTTACTGAAAACAATCAATTTTTGCTACAACTTTAAATTTTGGAAGTACCAAGTCTTAATAATGAGATTTCATGGTGACAAGTGATATGATAATCAGAATGATACAATGATAAAATGATCAATTTACTTACAATGAAACAAATGCCAGCGTCTTAAGACGTGTATTTACGTGACGTGTATCTACTTCAAGAACTAAGCATATTTTTAACTTGTAACTAGGCATATTTTTATATATATATAGAGAGAGAGAAGAGATACGTAAGCATTTGTCTGCCTGCTGAAGAGTAAGGCAGTCCAGCCGTGCTCTGCAGTTCATCGAACTGCGTGCGGTACTGACTCTCTCAGTGCTTCTTCCCGGGGTACCACGAACCTGTTTCGAAGACCCAGCCTGAAATTAACCGTCGTAAAGCGGAAAAGTATCCACTTTCATTTTATTTGTATATCGTGGCTCTGACCTATAACGGTACTGTTGTGTGCTTCCTCTCATTCTGATATTCAAAAGCTTCGAATCGTTTAATAGTTTTCTACTTGTTACTTTTCATAGAAGTCGTATACACGCAATGATCGTATACACGCACTTGCAAATGGCGTACGTGATATCCGAGTGTTTCGTCATTCTTGTGTCTTGAAGCATACAATTTGTGGAGTATTTATTGTTAGCGAATAAAAAACTGTCGAGGTATTTTCACCAAAAATTGGGTGATGTCGTATTTGTTTTTTTGCGCATACATGACGTTAGGACATGGTCCTTAGAGTTTACTCTTATTTTGCAACATTTACGTGAGGTTTTGCTTACTTCTGTCAGATTTAGCGGAAAGTCTCTTTTTAAGTACTTGAAAATGTCATTTTTGATGAAATCAATGCTTTTTTTCTTCATTCACTTTATTGTTATCGTAAATGAATTTTTGTCGGCAAATAAATTTTGTCCAATTTTATGCATTTAAGGAACGAATTGAAGATTTTTTCTACGTCTTTTCCGCAAAACTGCATAGCAATGGATCAGCAGCAGCCTTCTGAATCAAGAAATCCGGAAATCAGAATGCAAGTGACTACATCCAGTTCTCCAATTGCTGACCAGCAACATACCTTTGTAGTCGAAAATCTGGAAGGACGAATTCGTGACAGTGTCAAACAAAGCAGTATGCAGTCGGACGAAAGTCGAACTTCGTTGCAGAGTATCTCAAGTAGTTTTGTACCTGATCCTGAAGTTTTAACAAGCCTTGAGAGGCACGCAAATGCTATCTCAACTAATATAAATGTCGTATTACGTGATTTACGTGAATCATTAAAAGGCAAGTTCCTAGTTGAAATATATAATGATTATGGCATAGTTTTACATTTCCTCCTATTACATCTCTGATGACGATTAACACATAAAAGTGGCAGCGTTCAGATTGTTCTGAAGTTTAGATGAAGCACATTGTTCTGAATCGTCTGCTATAGTGTCAGAGCAGTCAGTATGATTTATTATTACTCAATGTAGCACACATCTTCCTGTTTATCCTTTTCTATGTATGGAAAGTTTACACCTGTATAGCTAATAAGCAAAAATTTAATTTAGTCGTTGTTTCGTTTAATCCATTCTCCGCTTCCCTAATTTTTCTGTTGTTCAGAAACATTTTTGATCACTTTTTCTATTTTCGCTTTTCTGCAGATTTCTTTATCACAAATATCAAAGTGATGTTCAGGAATGAGTGAATTAACCGTTCAAGCTACGGAATGTTTTGCTGATGCAATTTCTGCTTCCTGTAATTCGGTTGATGCTACCATCAAGAATACCTACGCTTTGCTAGCAAAAGTAAGCGGCTTCTGATTCAAATAAAATACAAATTTTCTTACTTTTAAACAGTTCGGAAGAAAAATCAAAATCGGTGGACTACTTCACTGTCTTCTTTAAATATATTCTTACAGGCCTATTTATAGTTGTTCATTTTGAGAGGCGCATTTGTCTTGAATAAGTTCTTATCGTTAACAGGTCTCCAAATATAAACAGCTACCATCTAGCTTGTCTTCAACTTTTTGTTTTGTATTCTCATATTAGGTCGAGGAAGTTACTGAAGCAATGGCCGGTGTACGAAAATTGTCCCAACAAGTGAAGGATATAAAACGTGTTGTGGATTTATTTGAAATACAGTTGGTAACAAGTTCAATGGCATAGCCTTATTTGTAATTTGATACAACTTAGTACAAGCTTTTGATACAAAAAAATCAGAATCAAAAACATACTGTTGTAAGCATTGATATGGGGAGCAAGCAAAACAATAAACAATAAAATGCAACTATGTAATTTAGAAATATTTCGTAGCAATCGATAATATTTTTGAAAATTGTAAATTTGCTCGTTTTCGTTGAAGGATTGCTGGAATTGGCATGAGTACTCGAGTCCCAAGAGGATTTCCTTCATCATCCTGGAAAAGAATGTAGGGTTTGGCACTCTGAATTCCAAATAAATTCACTTCGAATCTTTGGTACTGATCAAAAAATAGAAACTAATTAGACATGCTATATGCTTAAGAGGCACAGTAAACTCTCAAGTTAAAAATTATAAATGTTTGTTCTTCCAGCCTTAAGAATTAAATATCATTTGAGGCAATCTGCTTTATCCATATAATTGATAGAACTTCAAAGAATAACATGTTGGAAGGACAATCAAATGCAGTGTCACCCTTAATTTCATAGTCTAACTTGATAAAGGTTAAGGGTCTTGATTATCACATCCTCCATTTCTCTTCCCGACATAGGGAACAATCCAAAGAGAAGGGTCGGGTTGTAGGAGAAGTCACAAGGTGGATGAAGCAGCAAAGTAATCTAATCGACTTATAAAGGGTGATGGAATTCAATTATAATTAAACTAAGATGGAAAGCCAAAATATCTTAAAATGTTTACTAAAATAGAAAAGGATTTTAAATCAAACAAAATGACTAATTTCAGTAATCAATTCTATTAAATAATTCACCCTTTGAGTAATATGTATTTAACAAAATTTTATCTTACAAGAAGTACGATGTTGTTGGTATCCGTTGAAGGTATACCATGCTTTCGATAGTTTACATCAATTTTAGCTCCCACCACAAACGCCTGTTTCATTTCTCCTCGTATTGCAACCAAGATCTAAGTACAAGTTAGGAAAATCAAATAATAAACAAGGACAGGAAATTATATTCACTTATGGCAAATCTTAATTTGACCCGTCATCATGTCCTTTACTCATTTGATGATTTAAAAAATTTTGTAAAATTATATATCAGAATATTATACACCAATATTCACTTTATGAAACTAATTTATAACTTACTCATTAGCTACCGAGCTTCTCATATACAAAATAGAATGCATAATAATGGTAAGTGTTACCTTGTCGCCAAGTGTGGCATGCGGCATATGCTTCTTTCGTCCACCTGGTTTGTAAACATCGATGCAGTAGGCTAATTTACCAGATGTATTGGCCTCTTTACCAAGTGCTGAATTGTCGACAACCAATAGTCGTGTACGTCGCTCAATGCCCGTACTGGGTGGTCGAGTTCGGTGTCGACTCAGTTCGTGCCTGAAACAAGACCAACAATTGTGCATGCTGCAGTTTTCACCTCCATGCATTTGTAATTAATTAAGTTAATATTAAGTTCAAGTAAGTTGTCTATAGTTCAATGCTGGACCGAAGTGGATTACTTATTTCCGACTAACTTTCTATCGAAATATTTAATCTTTCCTTTTTTCCTTTAGTCCTCCTAAAAAATTAGCTTTCTCATTTCTGAAAATATGGTGCTGCATGCTCCAACCACAGAATTTCCGGATTTGTCTTTTATTCCAACACACAAAGCATATGTTGTGCATTTCATAATAACTATTATTTAATTAGAATTGTTCTATAACGCGAAATGGAAATATTCTAAATGCATTTTATCAGACTGAAAAACAGTAACAACGAATATATAATACATGTTTATAATGGCATACAAAATCAGTAGGCAATACTTCCGATCATTAATCGGCTGGGAATAATTTGCTAATATATTTTGCAGTTTATAATCAGATAATATTAAATTAGAAGTACACAGAGAGGTAATTCAGCACGATGTGAGATTACATATAAGAGAAAAATAACCACTTGAAAATTCAACCGCTTGGATGCGGACACCTATGAGAAACGTAGACGTCATAAATAATTTAGAATTTAAAAAACGATCAGTGTGACAGCATAAAAGGAATGCCATTTGGCTTTAAACTACATCTCAGTATATGATGAATATAAAAAACAAATGAAAAATAAAAAATCGAAGTACTTCAACGTTCATAAACATGTATATCTTGAAAATGAAAAAGAAACGAGACATTTTATGGACTTCTCGACCAATCGTACATTAGACTCATTTTATATACAAAACAACCTGAAATATCGCGCTCGAACTGATAAACGGAACAGGAAAAAAAAAAACTCTTGCTTTTCTGATATGACCATTCCCTCTCTCTTAATATTTTCTTTTCCTTCTCCCACTTTTTACCCTATTTCACAAAAAATGACTTTTTCTCTCGTAATCTCTAGCAACTTCCAGATTTCGATATAAATCAGTATGACAATTTTAAGCAATATTTATTTCCAAACATTGAACACATACTTACTAAATGTAAACATCCCAATTAGAATCATTCACATGTAGAATGCACCATTCCATACTTTTGATTTCTTAATTTGCAACGCAGCATTTTCATGTTGGTAGGGACAATGACGACAACCACTACCACAACATTTTCCTCTTAATAAATGCTGCGATACAGTCATTACCAAAAAACCTTTTTTTGGATCATTGTAGGACAGTCGTCGTTCTCGGATAGCCTTCAAATGGGCCATGTAAATGTCACGTTCCTCAGTCGTCATTCCTGCATATGTCTGCCATACTACTTTTGCTTTCTTCATCGAATCTTCGAATAAAACATAGTTCGCTACAAGCTGTCCGTCTTCACCAATTTCTGTCTTATAAATATTTTTGCCAGTTCCACGTGGCTTAGCATAGACAGGTGCTGCTGTTTCAAATGACAATTCAGGCAATGATGATTTGGAGCCAATAATGTCCGGAAGTGCTGCTTCGCTTTGTGTAGGAGTAAAGACAGTTGCACCATCAGCGGCTGTTGTCTGTTCCATTTTTTTAGAAGAATTAGAATTCTCCAGCTTCCTTATATCAGTAAAGCAAGGGAACATACTACTGCGGCAGTAATATATATATCGCCTGAAATGCTTTTCAAAACTTACCATACGCATTCCATCCCGAATTCTACAAAAATCCAAAACATACCATTTCGAAAGATGTAAATTACGAGTTACCATATAGTTTTTATAAATAAACTGAAGACGCACACAACTTTCGAGAATAAAAGAAAATAAAGAGGATTTCTCAAAGGATATAAAACAATGGAAGAAACCAAAGTATGTTACACCGAGCAAAATAAAATGATGAATAAACCAAGAAAAATTAGTAGTTCTCGTTTCTTTTATTTCCAACATCACTTCACCTCAAGAAAAAAAAAATAACTAGATAAATTTCGGAAAAAGGGCATGAAAATCATCCGGATGAATGTCAGTTTGAAAATTGGGACGTTGAAGCATTCCTTAAATTTACTTGCATCTTTATTTTTCAAGAAACTATCCCAAAGCACTTGTATAATAGAATTGACGGTTTGAAACAACGCAAAAATGTTTCGCTTCTATTTCAACAACTTATTGCTTTCTATCATTATCTTAAAATCTACATTTTTTAAGATTCTATTATCTACACTATTTCATTAATAACGATTTTTTGCCACGGCAAAGTAATTAAATAGTCATAAAACTTTTCAAATTGGATCTCCGATAACGCATGATAACTAATCAGACATTCTGCTTAGCTATGTAAATTATATGTTCTTTGAAGACTAACCTAAATCAATAGAATAGTACATACTTTGTAAAATCAAGAAGCAAATATTAAATTCTAATCGAGCAAAATTTCAATAACAATGAAACTTCAGGAATCTACAAAAATATAAAAACAATTGCGAAAATTTTCGAAACTAACAGTGGTTGAGGCCACCATCGTCCGGATGCCAGTGCTTTCGGGATATATAAACAAATATCTGATACTGTAAGTCGCTGGATGTTACAAGCTGCTAATGGAAGCATCTATAACCATTATTTCGAAGAATTATGCTGAAGTTATAAATCTAACTCTATCTCTAAATTATAATTTAAAATCTATGAGGAAAGAAAACGGTACTTTTTGAAAATCTTGATAACTAAAGATTAAATAACATGAACCAAAAATTATATAACTGCTTACCAAGAAACTTATGAAGCAAATGCTCACCTGCATTAAAAATATTAAATTGCCAGTAAGTGAAAAGTTAAACGGAACAATATCCTCCTATATCTGAAAAAGAATTTTCAAATACAGTAAACACGTTGTTAAACACACCCCAAAACTTTCAAATTCTGCCACCCGGTGAAACGGGTCATTTCTAATCTGAATATCTCAAGGACCGAATGCTGCAAAAATACCTGGAAATATCAATTTATTTGCTAGACATGTCTTGGAAGCAACAAAATAAACGAACTCACAAATGATACATTACTTTCCAATACTTTCTAACCGTCTCATAAGCTACAACAGTTAACTGGCAATTTCACATGAAGTGATATATATATATGGAGAGAACCAACACCCCAATAGAACCCTAAAGCAGATACTTTGCGAAAGAAAAGTATAAGCTACATATTATGAATTAATTTAACTTGATCCGTGAAATTATAAATTGATTTGAATGTAATAATATGACCGGATTTCGAAACAAATGGATAGATATTGGTGAAACCAACTCTTCAATCAAAATTCGTGAAAATCTATCAACTAGAAAATTAAAATAAACAAATAGACCCAAAAAAGATTACAAATTTCATTTTAATGAATTGTATGGCATGTGGTACGTTAACCCATAATTTCAGTAAATAACCATGCTTAATGGAACATAAAAATGCATAGGGAATTTAAACGTAACGATATATTCGAAATTTTATTCATTCATAATGACAATATAAAATTAATAAATTAACATGAAATTTAGACAATCAGTTTGACCTCCAAAATTTAGATTAAATGGAAATCACAGAGCAGCAATCCACGCTTGTATTGCTCCAATATTACACTGTTTATCACTAACATCCCCGTTCTCTTTCTTTACAAAACACTCAATGAAATCCAAGCGTAACAATGATAAATCATCCCAACTGAAACATTTACCTGAAAAATAAAAGTTTTTATGAAGATGAATTCCTGTAGATCTTTAAATCAACTACTAGAACTTCAAATCCGATTTTCAGTTGTTATTAAGCATTATACTTCAGTGCAATAAACCAGAAAACAAAAACATACCTGTACTAGTTAGAGTTCTCTTTCTTGCAGCACCATCAGTGGAATCTAAAGCTGCTTCACGTGTACCATTGATGTAGCCAAATTCTCGTTCAAGGGCTGTTCGCACGGCCTTTAATAATTGATCTTATGATTTTTTTCAGAAACTGTTGGCGGTATATTTAAAAATTATCCGAAGAAATACGCCATTAATTCTTAAAAGAAATTAGATGCTATATCAAAAAAGATAAATGAGAAAGCTGTCACAATCGCAGTGAAAAACAAGTTGAGACCTAATAATTTACTGGAAATAAATTTCAAAATCCCAAAACGACATAGACCAAACCTGTGAACTTTTGGCCAAAGGACAATTTTGCTTATTACATGCCACAAGTATCGGAACTTTTTTCTCCGACTCGTACAAAACATCATAAAAGAACGCTGCAACATCGCGTGATTTCTTGCCAAACGTTGAACTATCGATAACAAAGACAATGCCCTTTAAGCTATTTCGATTCTAAAAATAATAGCATTTAGCAAACAAATTTTGTGATACAACTAAATTTCAAATTTAGAAATTCAACAAGTTTTTTGAAAACCTCTGACTTATTTGAAATTTTTATTCCACTGAAGAACTAGCATACCAGAACTGAACTAGTACATCAAATTTAGTTGTACATTACCAAAAAACATATCTTCATATGTGTCGGTATACCTATAGACCCATGGGAGCAGCGAAAATTATAGTAAATAAACATGGTTGAAACAAGAGAAGGTAGTGCATTGAATTACGATTATGACATCTTTACTCCATTCAAAACTTACTTTCTGTAAGTAATTTCCAAAAAGCTTCTTTCGAAGCTTTTCAGATCCAGGAAAATCGACCAGAGTAACCAACCTATCACTTGTTACTGAAACGTCTTCGCAACGATTTTCTTTTAAGGATGTATAAGTTTCTGGACTGTATTCTGAAATACATAAAGACATCGCTTTCATGAACAAGTATTCGTCCTTTTACAGACCGATTCAGATTTAGGAATAAAAAATACATAGTTGTTTTCGCTGTGAGAACCGAATAACAGCTCGAAGTTGCAGTATAACTAAGAGACAATAACGATTCCTGCATTGATGGATTTTATCAGAACTAACTGATAGAACACGAACTTTTCGGTGACGATGCAATCGCATTTCACGAGAATTCTCTCCATCACATAAATGAAAAGGTAACAAGGAAAATCGAGAATGTTTAACTAAGAGCTTAATTGAACCGCCGTATTCTAAGTAGTCTTCCAATACTGACGGAATGAGAATAATTCTTACCTGGATTAATTAACTTCGAAAACAGCACAGTTTTCCCAGAGTCGCATAATCCTACGATAAGAACTGTATTACCACTCGTCAACCTCCTCTTCAAGATGTACGCAAGTACCGAGATAAACACCACTACAGTAGCAATCCAAACTCCAAGCGTTACACTAACCCGGTTGTAATCCACTAATTCATTTCGGATTTGATCCTCCATCTTTGAAGAAAAAGGCTATTTCAAGCATTACCACATTATTTTCATCACATATCTTTGTTGATAAAACTAGTCCTGTATGGTTCATGAAAGTATGATACCATATCATTTCAAAAACTGAGCTCAAATTCTAGAAGATAATAAAAAAAGAAAAAAATAACTGTCGAATAGCTCACTTTCCAGTTATGAACTAATAATTAAAATATAACGACGAAAAACCAGCTGTAAGATATGAAAATAAATGCAATGGAATCTTTTATGTACAACCAATGTAATTACATAATAATAAGCAAATATTATGAGCAATAACAAAAATATATAGCAAATGAGCAAATATTACAACATAGTGATTAATTAAGGATACTACGAAAAAACGAAAAAATTTAGCAACATATATCTCAAACCGAGAGAAATAGTACAAGTTTATAATTTGAGCATTTCTTCCAGAAAAGCAGATGGATAGTGGATAATAACATTGAAGTTGGTCTGAATAACCTAAAGGGAAAGGCACAAGTTAGCATGATGATAACTTAATTTACAATCAAAATGCTCAGACAATTCAATTTCTCAACATTTTATAGTGAAATTAATAAAATGTATGGTTAAATCTAGCAGTTGAAAAATTGAGAATGACAAGTGCTCGTTGATCTTTAACTTGATAAATTAAAACTAATTAGGTTGCTTGTTTTTCAACTGTAAGGAAATAAAATTTCCAACTCGTTCTTTCAGAATTTATGTATAAAACACTAAAAAAGACATATATTACATATATGCATTACATCTTGAATTTGTTTAAATTTAAAATAGCGTCCACATTTTAAATTTAAACAAATTTCATGTTAGATTAAAACGTCGCTTTACACACTCTGGTAGTGCTGTTTTTCCTTTCACTTTCTGTTTTTCTTCAAACAGCACTTCGCGTCCAACTAAAAACAAATACACTAAAATTTAAAAAATAAATAAATAAATGGAGTGAACTAACTAGTGAAAACACGACAAAATGAGTTTCAAAAAATGCTTCCATACAATAAAACTAATCAACTAACTTGACTTACAATTATTCAGCAAAAAACTTTCGACTAATATTTTGCTATTAATCAAAATGAAGATTCATTAAATAGTGTCACAGATATAGAAAATATACCGCAGTGTATGCGAAGGGATGAAATTAGACTCAGACTCGTATTTGAATAATAAATAGTACCTCCTATGGAAAATTAATTAGTAGGAAATACTGTTTATTGCTTCGAAACATTCTCTTTTTCCTTTAATTATTACTCCATCTGTCTTTCGAGATAAACTTTTTCCATTTGAGTTCCTTCACCCGTCAGTAGCACCTTCCAGATTTTTTTTTGATACATATGTTAAATGGCTATAATTTTGGTCCCTCTTATTTAACTAATTATTCTATAAGGGTAAAGTTTTACGAATGCACTCAACTGAAGATGGGTAAATAGGAGTGTTCAAAAGAATGCTCTCTTACTTTACAAGACAATAAATATCTACATAAACTAGTTACCTGCAGGATCATAAAATATTCCACGGAATTTATCCGCTGCTCGCTCACGTATCCATATACGTGTTGAACCGGATATAACACTAGCCAACTGCACTATCACATACCTGGAAATTTAAGCTGAAACAATGCATGTGAACTTTTACAAGTAAAAGACAGAAAGACAAAAAGTAAATAACTTCACTAAAAGTAACAAGGCTTGAAAACGGTTGTCAAAGTGTGATAATCAGTTCATTATCCAAGAAGTAATCAGTAATGGAATTAAAATAGAATTATTTGACGACGATACTTTGAAATAGAGACAAGTCAGGAATCAATCTTCGATGCAAATATTATGTGACGTTATGTTACGTAGTTGCTAAAACATTAGTTAAGATTTTTGTAGAAAATTTCACCAAAACTGCACTTACTTTGACTTTGGAGGCATACTGAACTGGGTACAAGGAAATGCACCGTGTAGAAAATACAAAACCGGAAAACGTCACTCCGGGTGTGCCGAAACAGGAAAACGACCGCAATGAAAATCTCAGTCCCAGCGCTGGAAATTTCCAAATAGATAGACCAGTTTGTTAGGCTTTATTTTGAACTTCAGTTAACACAAAAAGTGGTAATTAGAGTGGTAAAGTGGAGAATTAATTAAACAAATTAAAATAATGAAATCGTAATTAATACTTAATCCAATAGTAAGGTTGGATAGGGAGAATCATTGACTTCTCGCAGATGCATGTGTAAAATATCATTTTTATTACTAGAACAGTAGTAAATAAAGGAAAATATTGAGTGAAGCGAATGATTAGCTTTTTAGGAAATTGAAGTTAGGACTAACATGGGAAGTTAAATAGTTGAATTGAAATGATTAAATTCTGTAATTAACATTTTAAGAAGGATTGTTAAGGTAATTTCCTCCTTATCTAACAAGAAGTTATTCATTTACTTCATTTCTTTATGCTCTACTGAAGATGTGTCCAAAGTGAAAATAAATGGAGCTTCGGTGGAAATTTTTATGATTTTTATGATCGATTAACCGATTGATTCGTAATTTAATTCTATTTCGAAGTGACGTCGTCAAAAACTCCATTTTAATTCCTACTTTTTAACCGTTTTCGAATTGTTTCTTGTAGTGATTTTATTATTTACTTTTTGTCTTTCTGTTTTTTGCTTGTAAAAGTTCACATGTTCCTTTGTTTCCAGGTATGTAATAGTGCAGTTGGCCTATGACCTCCTCATCTGCTCTTTGTTCAGCTGAGCTCTTCACTCACTGTAATTACACATCGTGTCGCAAGGCAGTGTCCACTGTTCGCCCAAATTTTATCCTTTGCTGCTCGTATCGGTTTGTTCATTCTCTTTCATCTTACACTCGTAGATAACTCTCTACGAAATTATCAGTGTGACTCCTTGGGAGAACGTCTTATCAGTTCAAACGAGAGTCGAGAAAACTTCCGACAAGGAAGTCCTACAAGTTCTCCACAGTAGGCATACGATGAATGTTCGAATATTGTTCGATTGTAATGTAAAATTAAACAAATTTTTGCTCCATTTCAAGTCTTTATCAACACTTATCACCTATCATTACTAAATGGAAAATCAAAAGACAAACAAAACAATCAATGTGCGACATAGGAAAATAATGAAGATTTAATGGCCGTTCCATAAGCAATAATATAACTCATTTATTTGAGGTACAAATCAATTTTAATGATAAGCTTTTGGTTGAATCCAACTTTCCCACATACTTGTCATTTAAATTTACAAAATTCTCACAAAAATGTTTTGTGTTTTGATTAAATTTACTTTCTACCATGAGAGAAAACAGGACATATTTATCAAATTCGTTTTGGAACAACTTTAAATTTTAAATCAGCAACTTTAGATTTTGTTTCGGAAAAAAAAATAAAAAAAACGATTACACAATAAGGTCAACCTAAATAGCAGCGTTTATTTCAAGATCCGAAAATTCCGGATTTATAAATGAAGTAAATGACAGAAATATGCTCATTTGTGAGCACTTTAACTAACGATCATTTTGAAATTGCAACTGCTATCATTGACTGAATGAGTTATGAAATTAATTCTTGCAATGTTTTCTTTTGACTTGGGCTGATGCGAAATGTGGACAATTCCAGAAGTGTTTTGATACTAACACAGCGTGCCATTGTTATAGCATAGCGACGTATGGCATCTCGAACTTCCGGATCACTACAGTTCCGGGGCGGAGTTCGTAGTAATTCCCAGAGAACCGGAAGACCTACTGCTTCCGCTTGTCGCGGCTTAATCGAATACACAGATTCTATCAATTCTATAAATTCAGATGTATAGCGGAGAATTTCTAAAATAATTACCGCATCAAATTACGAAAATTAATTAAGCGGTACATTGTACAACGAATATTTTGAACAAATTACGATGAGGTAAACAATTTTTTCATAAAACCAAGAAAAGTGTGAGTAGGATATCCGTATAGAATAAGACTGAAGAAACAACACGAAAAGAAGTAATACCTCTTGCATCTAATTGGTTGTACATTATACTTTTTGAAATAATTTTAATATAATTAGATTTACTTAGAAACAAAATACTTACTGCTGAGAGTTTGCAACATAAATGGTTTTTGTTTTACATTAGCTTGTTTTGTTGCACTTGCAAATGGTGCCAAAAGAGCCATATTTTCTGGAAAAAAATATGAAAAATATGAGCTGAAACTTAAGTATTAAAAGTTGAAATGTTAAAAATTTCTGAAATTGGTGACATGGATAAATAATGGAACCTTAAAATATACAAGCTGTTAGTATGAAAAGAATCTGAATGAAAAGATTGAACAAAAATATTGACATGTTACCTTCCATTTGAAAATTCCTGGATGACAGACCTACATTTCTAAATAATAAATCTACCATGTCATATGCATCCAATTATAGTTAGTTTTAACTTGACAGTATTCAAAATTGGAATTCCAGCAGAAATTAGTCATTTAAAAAGTTTCAAAAAGCAGCTACCAATATATTTTGTGATTTCTTCAAAGCATAGTCTTGCATGCTGTCGGTGTCCTTCGCTGCGACTGGCCAAATGTGACATCAGTGAGTTGATTAACTGATACAGTACTGTTTTCAGTGATGTTTCATTTGAAAAATGGCTGCAAAATATATTTTCACCTTGCATCCTATTTTTTTTTTTTTTTTAACAAAATTGAAATTATGAAAACATAAGTAAAAATGGAATGATTAATTGAAAGAAATAATTGGATGCTAAAAAAATTTTTGTCTGTTAGATTGCTGCTTGTATTATTTGTGCCAAGGCCAGCAACTAGGCACATTCTCGACATGAATGATAATAAGAATATATTTTAGATATATACTTACGGTGAAAGTGTCGGGAGAATGGTGACAAGCGTCTCCATAGCTTCCACTGATACTTTAAAGTTAATATCTGATGTACGGCCAACAAATGCTCCCAGAACTTTTGTATCTGATATTGCTGCTCGGTCGTTTCTCATTACAATTTGTGAGAATTCTTTCAAACCTTTCATTCGTCGCTCCCATCTTTAAGAGTCCAATAAATATATATGATAACTTTATTCAAATCAGTTTATCAAATTTAAATAATGGCATGTGGACGAGAATTCAACAAGGCTTGTGATAATTTCAAAAGTATATATAATATTTATATTATTCTCATATTAAGTCTCGCATTTGCGCCAATCTTTACGTCTTTTTTTACTTCGTACAGCATTTTCTTTTCAATTCACTTTTTTGCCACGTTACTTTCACGTTACATTATTATTTTGCTTTCATCTATTTATATTAAAAAGTTATTCTTCCAATCACAGCCAATATTTTTTTAGATATATTTAATTAATTATTCAAAGCATATTTATGGTAAATATTTGTTTTAAAAAAACTTACTCGCTTGCAATTAGATTGTTTCGAACTTGCAGCAAATCCTGTTGTATGCTTTGTGATATCGGCGCATCTCGTCCATTACTACCAGAGCGCCTCATACTACCACTTCTGCTAATTGATCCTAGTGATAATGATGATGAAGCAAGACTAGTTTCTTCCAAACCCTGTGAAATGAAAGAAAAATTAAGCTTGTGGAATTTAAGAGTGAAGTGAAGACTAACTAATTATCACTTAAACAATGAAGCAAGTTAACTTTTTTAAAAAAGTTTTTAATCAACAAGTATTTGTTGATAATTTTTATCAAAGCTATGATAAAATCTAACTGTATCAGAGTGGAGCAGAAAATTATACTTACTCTTCTATTTATAGCATCTAACACTTCATTCAAATTCTGTCGTTCACTTTCATTCAGACTTTTACGTACTGCATCATCAAATAAATCATTGCTCTATAAAAACGAAAGTTAAGCTTAGTTTAATTAGATAAAATTATTGAATTATGTCACTATTTCTTCTTTTTATTATCGATATTATTTTTATTATAATTTACTGCATGAAAATTAAGCTTGATTTAATTAGATTATGTCACTATTCGACTGATTATATATTTTTAAACTCATTCTCCAAATTTGAAAAGACCTTAAAAATTGAAAATCTCGGGATTTTTTTACCTGGCTAAGCAGTCGTATTCCATACTTTCCAGTTTGTCGCACTGTTACATTTGCATCTCTTGCAAACAGTAATAGAGATGTGACGAAACGTGGAAATTCTACGCTACCGATAGCGTTTACGGGACCTAAACGTTCCACCAATTTCACCAATAGGCTTGCACAACACGCTCGAATTGTATTACTTTTGCTTCTAAAAGAAGAAAAAGTTAGAAATTATTTCAGAAATTACTAAAACATTGAATTGTATGTTATGGCACTGTTTCATAAAATTGTGAAAAAGTTCTTTTTTTCATTAATCTCTAATTAGAAGTAAAGAAATTTCTGATATAATTTGATGAGAATTAATGAAAATAACCACTTTAACTTATGCATGTTATAAAGACGACATTAACAAATAAAAACGATGAGAAAAACAAAGTGAATTTACATTGCATGTGAAATCTTTCAGACTTAAATGATTTAATTAACCCAAAATGATTAATTCATAAATTTCAACTGATTTAGTGGAAATATTATTTACAGTATTTTTGTATTAGCTGCATCATTACATTATCTATGTATCTCATATATACATAAGATTTGAATCATCATCAGTGAAGTTAATTATTGCTACAATCATGTTATCTTTATCACTCTATCACTCATATCAATTGGTAGCATAAAGAAAAAGTTAATAAAGGTAAATTAATTATTATTTAATGGAAAAAAAAATTAAACTAAATCTTATTACCACTACAGAAGTGACAAAAAATATTCAATAATAACTTTTTTTAAATTGCACCTTAGTTCAAAAGAAACAATCAGTACTTTTCACATTCTCTACTTTTTCCTAATTTTAATCATTAACATATATCTTTATGATTTGACAGATTATGGATATTTATTTCTTTCTTCCATGTCACCTATTACTAAAAGCTTACTTACTTAGCTCCCGAACTAACTAATGCATAGAGAGAACGCCCAGGTGAAACATATTTGATCATTTTTTCCAGCGCAACTGTCGCATCATCACGAATGAATGCGTTACTTACATCACCGGCTTTTTGCATCAAAACCGAACAGACCTGAATTAATAATATTGGGATAAGTGTTAAAAAGAAAACAACACTATTTAAATATTTGTGGTATTAGTTCAAGGAAAGCTTTTATCAGTAAGATGCTGATAAAAAAAATTAACATATTGTTGCTTGTTTATTCTTCCAAATCGCATCAGCAGAAAGACCCAAATAATTTCTATGAAGTTCGACTTTTTTTTAAATCTCTAAAGAAAATTACTGAAATATATTGGCATCTTTATTATCATGAAAAATTACCTAATAATATTCAATTAATTATTTTCTAATTGAAAATAAAATTAAACTAAGTCATATTATCATTAGTGAAGATAATGAAAAATATTTAACAGTAAATTTTACCACGGTAAAATTTATTTCATACATGTTAGTTCAAGGAACAATGCAGTACTTTTTCAATATCCGAATCCATCACTGTTTTAAGATTTTCAAATAAAGCTCCAAACGAAGAAATTGCTGCTCGCGAAACTGTTGAACGTAAGTTTTTACATTCATTTAATAATTTCGTAACAACAGGATGTATATTTCCAGCAAGCACACCTGGCGATATTTTAGCTAAAGTATCGATCACTTCGATAGCATAAAGTTTTCCATTCCTTGAAAAATCAATTAATCAAATCATTCATTTTTCTGAGACAGAATTTAAAAAATTCTCGACAAAATTTTCATACAATCGGAGAATTGAGCGCAAAAGAAACCAAAAATTTATTAAAAATAGAATATTAAGAAAAAAGAAATTTACCATTCTTCAGCATCTAATTTCTGTAATGCATCATTGAGCGAAGATTCGGGATTTTTCAACAACATTTCAATATTTTGGACACGTTTTTCACGTTTCGACATACTTGTTACAGATGACGAATTTGACGTGATGCTTCTCATTGATGAAGCAGACTTCAAATTATTCTTTCTGATTACTTTAGGCGATGCTTGAATACGCTGCAATTAATATGATGAGCAATTGTTGTCAGAATATTGTCAACATTGAACATTGGAAATACTATGAAAGGGAAAGCTAAGACGTAACTAGCGCAACGATAAGTTAAGTGCGTGAAGTAAAGAATGTGAGTAAAACTAAACAATAGGAAAAGGCTTCCAATTGAATTTATTTCTTTGCATAGCTTAAGTCTCTTGAAATAGAACTATTATTTTTGTATTCAAGCACTATGCCATATGGACGTGGGGATTTTATTAAAATTTAGTGAGCAAATGTTTGAAATTACCTGAGAGATACCAGTAGTTTTTGACGTACAAGCTAAATTTTGATGGCTAAAACTTTTCCGTACCAATGATAAGAAGGATCGAGTAGGTATTGCTGGTTCTGATGGTGCATAACCTGTGAAATTATCAGAATAAACTAATGATTCATAGATCTTTTATCAGTGGTCATTCACATTCCTAAATTTTCTAAACTTTTGCTACATTTATAAGAATCAGTTTTTGACAGATAAATATTACATGTTTACTTGTTGAAATTGAACTTTAGAATAAAACGTACTGTTGCAATAAGTTTCCCATTTTGATGGTTTAATGGGTAGATCGTCTGGATTTGTAATTTTTCTATTCCGTGAAACATTATTTGGCAGGAAATTTCCATCCGAATTGTACTGTTTTATTTTATCAAATCTGAATAACGCTGTTTTCATTTTATCCTACTTCATTCTACTAATTTGAACTAAATTTAGAAATGATTAAAATCATATTAATAAGACTACTAATCAAATGTGTGTCCTTTGCCGCAGTGAAGAGGAAGCAAATAGCGTTACTTTCCGGATACGTTATACACTCTCTCCGTCCCTCTCTCTCTACTGCTTCCATCTACAATAAAACTTGGCGTGTTCCTGAGCGGAACAATGCTTATTTCGGGAAAAAAAACGCTTGATATTATTTTTCTGTGAAATTTCTCATTTGTGAATTGCTTATGGTTAAGACAAACCCATTTCCAATCAAAATCTCCTCACTGGGCTCTTTTCCAGTGACGCTCCTGGCGCTTATTGCGGCGCAACTGGCGACAGCACCGCTCATACTGCTATCGTTGTGCGCTATCTGATGTAAATCGCCATCTAAATGCAATTTTTGCAACCGAATTCGTTCCACTGAATGTAAAGGCTGTAAATATTTCATGAAGAAAAAGGAGAAAAAATTGAATTCTTTGGCGAATCGACCGATATTGGTTGGCGATTACGGTAAAGATTGAAAATTTATTACTATTTGGAATTGCAAAATTAGCATTCAACAACAATTATGGGCAACAATTAGCATAGCTAATAATATGTAATAATTTTAATTTAATTTCTAATGAACGATTTCAGCAAATTCATAAGTAGCATAAAAAATAAATTTTCTCCATTTAAGCCAAAACAGCAAAAACAAAAAAAAAAAAAAAACTATTCTAATCTTTAATTCGACTAATTTTTTTTTTTGAAAAATTACAAAGCTATTTACCGGATGATCGTCCAAATATTTTTCATGCATACCATTTCCTAAATATATGATTTTCAAAAGTTATGAAGTGGATCTTAAATAATCAAGAGCATTAATTATGAAAATAAGATTAGTAATTTTATTCACCTTATCAGTTTTTAAATTTCATGCATCGAATTTATACTTCTAGAAAAAGGTTACACTACTGTTATATTTTTTAGTTTTAGATAAAAAGATTTTAAATTTAAACAATTTTATTGTTTAGGAGCAACTGAGAAACATGAAGGGTTGACAACAACCTTAACAGTAACATTTAAATGAATTCACATATTAACAAACTTAATTTAATTAAGTTTAGAGTGATAGCCGCAATCAATGCAAATAAATGTCTTCAAAAAAAAAAAATGCTAAATTAATTTACTGCAGATTAACAATGCTAATTTCTTTTCTCCTTTTTGTGTTTTGTCTTGACACCAAAAATAAATAAATTTGACTTGTAAATTTTTTATCACAATCTACTGATTATTAATAGTAATTGTACCGATGAAAGTGACTAACTTCAAACATTCGATTTCATTTGAGATCAAAAAAGAAAACTTTTGCTTTTGTTTTGTTAAGAATTATGAAAAACAGAAAAATACATTTGATCAGGTTTGCTTTTCTATATTTTTGTGAAGTTATACAAGTTAGACACAAATAATTATTTTTTCAATTTAAATTTAAAAAAAGAAAACTATTGTCAATAAAGCAAGCAAATGATGTGGGAGAAAAAAATTAACAGAACGGTTACCAACCATTAAGTTTGTAACGATCACAGTCATCAGAATATGGCCTTTCAATCACCGATGCTTTCTTAAAAATCAATGAAATAAACAATTTTGCATACTTGAAATTAACAATTACATTCAAACATTCCAAAAATATGAATAAATTAATCAAATTCAAGTAATTTTCGAAGTGATTTTGCACTTTTTTTAATTTTTACAATCGTTGTATAAATTCAACTTTTGCTTCTTTAATAATATGATTTTAAGTGAGATTAAAAGTATGAAAATATTAAGTTAAAATCGGCAAAAAAAAAGAAAAACTCTTTGAGATTTAAAAAAGATTTTGAATTAATGAATAAACTTTTTCCTTACTTGAAATTAAAAAAATGACCCTTAAAAATATATTTGTTACTTTGAGTTATTTGAAAAAGGAACTTGCCATATCGTTTCTAGATAAATCTTCATTCATCGATTCTTCTAACATCTCACTAAAATTTTCTTTCGATGAAATTTCATCATCAGTGATTGGCTGAATGCCTTCTGTTAATGCATTTTTCCGAAATCAAAAGGAAGATGGGATTTTCTTGCTAAACTAATTAATGGCACTTTGTTTTGTGGTTAACAATTCATATTTAATTTCGGGCAGTGAAATAAAATAAAATAATAACGGAATAAAACCTAGAAAATACACTGCTCGAACCATTGCCACCGCCCATGATCCATTCATAATCTAAATTATTGGTTTTCAACCAGCGCCACCCTTCACGATTACTTGCGGAAATGTCAGCATCGAGTGGTGTGACATATTCAATCAATCCATCGGATCGTATTTTTGGCAGCGTATTACGTGATATTCTCTCCTTTACAATATTTTTTTTTTACTTTGAAAATTTAAATAAAATTAGAACAGTCAGAAATGGGCCAAAATTATTCCAAAAATAAACATATGATATTGTAAAAGTTGAATTTAAAAATTTCAAGGCAATAGAAATGAAAAAATTTTCTTGACAATTTTGTTATCTAAAATTAAGAAATTGAGGCCGAATTCTTATTTGATAATTGCTTTCATAACTTTTTTTAAAACAGCTTTTTACTCATAAACATTTTCCATTTAGAAATGCACACATTAATAGGAAAAAATTATATTAAAGCGTATGTTACGACTGCATTTAAATTATTTCAAAAAGAATTTTTATTTACTACAAAAAATAATTTTTTTAAAATTATTGAAACAAAAAAGTAACCTTAACAGCATTTAAAAGTCCATAAGCATGATGTTTTTCTTCCAAATTTGACACTGATTTTAGCAGACGTTTGGTCGAATTACTCGACAAATGCGCAAAAACAGCAAATAACTCAAATGCAGCCAACCTAAGAAAAGAAATTAGGAAGAATGAAGGAACAGTTACTCATATTTTTAATAACATATTTTAAATAAATTAATGAATGAGTAAAAGCATTTGGAAAGTGTCAGCGAAAATTTTTCGCTAAAAATCTTGACTAAATTAATTTAAGCAAGCAATCAATAACTTTATACGCCTAAAATATAATTTAACAATTCAATACTTCTTTTCCCTTTTTTTTCTTTTGAGGAAATCATATTAAAATTTAAATACTTCGACCTTTTCAGTAAAGTATTTCGTGCATTAAAGTCCATTTGTGCGACAAATTTAAATTAATCAGAGAACAAGAAGCTTCTGATAATATTGCTAAAATTTAACAATTTAACAAAAGCAGGTGCTGATAGTGTCGTACCGAACACGTCGTTTCTGATCAGCGAGTAATGGTACCACAACATCAGCAATTGCTTTTAAATTGATTGAGCGAGAATCGAAGGTAAGCAATGCAGACGTCATAATATTTAAAATCTGGAAAAGCAAATATGCAAATGTTTGACTTGAAAGGTGTATTACACTCAGTGTCTAATTTTTTACTTTTTTGGGAAAGAGGGAAATAAAACAATGAACAATTAATTTGAGTAAAGTAAAAAATAAAATCGCAAATGTAACTTTTGCAATATAAGCTATAACTTTAATTAATTAAAAAAAAAAAATCGTTTCAAAATTCAAACAATAATTGTTAGCTTGTAAAATTTGAACAATTTTTGAAAGTTTTAAAAATCAAAAAGAAACGCTGGCTGATTTAAATTCGAAATTTTATCAAAAAAGATTTAAAAACTTTTTTGCAAAAGAAAATAATGAAGACTTCTTCTCGAATTCGTGGATTTCGGTGTTCGGAGTAAACACATAAATATGAAATGACACTCTTAGGTGAACAATTTCGCATTGTTATCATGCAAATTGCCATAATCTGTTGCCGTATTGCAGATTTTTGACTGCCGAAATGTTTTGAAATTAAACCAACAATTTGCTAAAAAACCATACGTTATGCAAACGTGATCCGTGTAAAATGTGAGTTCTTTAAGTTAAGTTCAATGAAAAAGAAATTTCGCTATTAGCAGTGAAAATAATGACTATTACTAACCTAGAATTTTATGATACAAGGAATACTTGCATTACTTTTTTGTCATTACTTCATTTGTCAAAGTTTTTTCTCTATTCGATTTGAATTAAATCCAAATTCAAACGATTAATGTAAATCAATATTAAAAAATTGTGAGTTGACTTTAAGCAACTAATTCATTTAAGATTTAAAACATCACAATGTACATTAAATTAATTCTACATGCGCGGAAATGAAATGCCGGGAGATAAGCTAAGACATGTAAGGTAAACCTGTATATGTAATGGCAAGGTAAATCTGTATAAAGGTAAACCTGTATATGTAATGGCAAGGTAAATCTGTATAAAGGTAAACCTGTATATGTAATGGCAAGGTAAATCTGTATAAAGGTAAACCTGTATATGTAATGGCAAGGTAAATCTGTATAAAGGTAAACCTGTATATGTAATGGCAAGGTAAATCTGTATAAAGGTAAACCTGTATATGTAATGGCAAGGTAAATCTGTATAAAGGTAAACCTGTATATATAATGGTAAGGTAAACCTGTATATATGGTGCTAGAAGTGCTCCAACTTTTTCCAGCGTCAAACGAATGACATCTAAGCAAAGTACGACAACTTTAAAATTTAAATCGTCCAAGACATTCCCCAATGTGAGAAAATAGGAATGCAAATGTGCTGCAAATTTACGCGTATCTTCTGGTGTTATTCCATTAATAATTACATTTACCTGAAACAGATTTGAAAGTTTCTTACATATTCCTTATTTTTAAATATTATTTAGTCATTTAAAAATAAAAATGTTGATTAATTTTTGAGAATTTCTAATCAAATATTTTTGTTATATGGGAGAACTGTTTAATTTCTACTTTTTGTTTCTGTCTAATTAACCTGCTCAAGAGCGGCAATTCTTGAAGTTGTATCAGTTTCATTATTGAGCATATTGCTGGTTGACATTGGTATGATACCAAATCGATACCGTAATTCCACATCAACAGATGATAGCATTTTTTCCTTATTCACCACACTTTCTAAAAATTATATTTGAAAAATTCTATATGGGAGAAAGAAGCATGCAATAATTTAAATAGTGTGGCATTAAATAGTTAAAAAATTTTCTAAAGCTGAAATTAAAAGTCTTCTTGCATAATATCCTTAAAATTTCAAAAAATTTACATTTAGTACTTCATGTGGATCGAAATTTTATTCAATTTTAAAGAATATTTGAGTTGTTTAAACTTGTCATCCGAAACATAGAAATGAATTTTAGTTTGAAAAGATTAGTTTACGATTTTAGATTAACAGCTTACGAAATCCAAAAAACCCGAAGGAGTAAACATACCTTTCATAGTATCACTTGTTTCAAAAATTATTTGTTCATATTTCTTCCATATTTCATACTGCTTTGTACTTAACTCTGATAAAATCTTCCGCAATTTCTCCGTACCTAAGTACACTAAAAGAAAAAAATAAAAGAATGTAAGAAAAGATTGAATTAATTAAATTGAATAATTTGAAATTAATGCTGTGGAAGGAATTGCTTGATTTGAATTATTTTAGCACATATTGCTCAACAGTGAGCTATTGATTATTTTAATATACTAAATTAAAACTTGCACAAATTTTTCATTGATTAAATTCTTATTCGTTGATTAGGCTAAATTTTAGTATGAAAATTTTACCTCGAATTATTTGAATGAAAATTATTTGAGGGTTATAATAATAAGAAATTAATGCAATAGCAAAATTACTTTAATATTGTAAAAAAAAAAGAAAAAAAACAAACCCCTAAAATGGGCGAGTAGACGAATAATTTTTTCACATCTTTCAGATGAAATTGTGTGTAACATTTCGACTAAACTACTAATTAAAAATTTCCAATTTTGATTAACACATTCGATTATCATAAGATTTGGAATTTCTCTCAATGCTTCATCTTTTATTTGCACATCATTTTCATTGTTCAGTAGAAAATTTCCAACCACTTTCTATAAAGGAAATCCAACAAATTTTGAAATTTTTTCAATATTTTAACATTAACATTTTCAATAATCATTTCTCTTTTTCTAATATTTTTTTTCTTTTTGTTTTACAAATTTAGAGAATTTCTTGTTTTGTTCATTCCATTTTATTTTAAATTATAAATTTTATAAACTTTTGCCAGCATTATTGAAAATATTTCCAATACAAAAAGATGAGCCAAAAAACAGAAGCAAAATTTACCTGAACAATATTTAAAGCATCAGGTTGTAATTTTAAATAAGCTATAAGCATTTGATTTGTTATTCGACGTATCGTTATCTTCGAGCTACCCAATTTAGTTACTATTGACGGTAACAAATAAGTTATGCACCATTCCATGTACTTAAATAATGAAATTTCAAAATTCACTTAATTCATAATTGTAAAACAAAAGGCATATATATATATTCAAAACTATACTTATATACTTTAATAAAGCCAAACTGATATATTATCAATCTGTTTTGATTAGACCAAAATTTGCATCAAAAAAATCGCTGTCATTTTTTTAGTATCACTTGTTCTCTTCAGAAAACTTATTTGTTTCGCTAACATAATTTTAACCAATAATACTAATTTTAAATAACCATGCATTAATCAAGTATCGATAGGACTCAGTTCATCAGTAATTAACAGTAAATTCTCAGTAGATATATTGAATTTTAGTAGCTTAGTTTAAATTACTACTAAGTTTAATTGCTAGGTTTCAAATCGTTTGAAGATAAATTAAAGGTGACTTTAGAGAAGCTAATTAAATCCTAGGAAAGCTCAATTCAGCTAGCTGCGCAAACATTTGAAAGAGAACACATTGCATTTTCTTTTACTTCATTTTTCCTTTCCATCATTCGACAACTGTCGAAATAATACAGTGTTAATCCGTGAGATGAAAGACTGTCTTCACTGAATATTCTCAGACAAATACAAATCGATGCAAACAGTGATGCAGCATGCATCTGCCAGCTGCAGCTGGGTTTGCTGCACTGTCAGGTGGGGGACAGGTGCACTGCTTGGTGACATAAAGTGAGCACCGACTTTTGTTGCAACCATGTGCTTGCCCGGGCCAAACATCGCTAAGGATTTAAACCCTTAACCCTTTGTGCAAGTTTTCGATGCTCAGTAAGCTACACTTGGGCTGCTCTCCTCATGGCACGTCTCTGCTTGATTTCTCCATCAATTCTTCCTCTTCACTTCGTACTTGCAGGCCTTCCTTCAATCCTATCAAATTATTGGTATATTGTTGCTGTGGATTGATACTTGTTCATCGCGATGGTTGCAGCGAATAAAAGTGGTTACAACGGATCCTTGATGCCAGTTCCAAAACCAGCACCAAACCAGTTCCAAACTAGATCCAAACCGCCGCTAAGAAAGATTCCCTAACAGATACGACTTCTCAACAATAGCTCTTCTAAGCTAATTTGAATTATTGGTGCAAATTAAAGAAATGAATATCTTCTTGTAACATTATCAGCTTTTCATAAAATCAGAGAAAAAGTCAAGCATGGAAAATATCACACGAAGTAATTGCTTACACGTGGAAACGAATTGCATCTTATTTAATTCTATTTGTTTGGAATTTGACAGAAGTATTTCATTTTGCTTTGAAAAGCTCGTTTTCTTTGAGAATTTTGAAATTTCAATTCAAAAATCAAATGAAGAATTTGGTAGGTAGTTTAAATGCCAGGTGTTGAATTACTCTCTTTAATGTTCAGTAATTTCTTCTCTGTCCTTTTTTCTTCTTCATTATTCAACTGCGAATATTTTCTCCCGATTGCGGGTTTATTCGTTTTTTTTTTCTATCTATGCACTTACCCATTTCCTGATAATTAAATATGCAAAGCGAAAAATTATGGGGAAGTAGAGTTATGGAGGAAGTTTTATTAAGAGATGTTAAGGTAAGGAGGGAGTTAATAGATGGTGAAAAAGTAAGGAGAAAGTTATTAAAATAAAGTAAATAGAGTGTCATTAGAAGGTGAAAAAGTAAAGAGTAAATTATTAAGTGCGACAAATATGTAGAAATGAAATTTACTGGAAAAATGAATGTAATACTTTTACATATATACAAATGCAGTTAAAGATTAAAAAATTGAATTTTCAAATGACCAAGAGAGGAAATTAATAAATTGAATAAGCACCAGTAAAAAGTAATAAATTTTTTGCTAATGCTTACCTGCTTCTTTTCTTAAATTTATTATTGGAAAAAGTATAACTTACATCTCCAAAAGTTGGTAAAGCATCATGTAAAAATTTAATGCACTGATGTTGTACCTCCCAACGATCATCCATTAAGAGACGCTCGAGTTGTTTGAATAAATCACCTTTTTTGACAAACTTGGAAAACCATTGTGGGTCATGTTTCAACCAGACGGTTAAACGACTTAGAGTCTATAAAAGTTCATTTCCGCATTTTCTGTCCTTTTTCTTAAACGTGATTCAGGACTTTTGCTGTTGTAAGGAATTTGAAAAATTCAATTAGCCTCATTTATGTTTTTTTATTATATTATTGAAAAGTTAAAAGAAAATATTAAAAGTTAGAAAAAAATTTTCTAATTTTTGTACTTTTTTCCACTACATTTCCCTTTACTTTAATTTTCCTAATTCATAGGTTCAGCCTAGAAATTAAAAGAGACAAGATAGTTAGTTTTGATGATTTGAAAAATATATTTAAAAGAGTGTTTTATTGCTATTTTCAAATTTTTGCATGAATAAGATCACATTTAAACCACACTTAAATAAAATTTCTTCAGTAATCAATTATCATGCAAAATAGATACTTACTTGTAAGCGAACATCAAAATCAGTACTGCGCAAAAGTTCGATAATGTCTTCGTCAGACGGTAACAATGGTGTACTACGATCTGTTACTATTGGTGCCAACATGTCGAATTATCTTAAAGAAATTTTCAGAATATCACATTATTTATCATTGATGTAATGAAGTTGAATTAGTATGGACAATTTTTATCAGAAGAAATCAATGATATTTAGAAGGAAGAATGCATTAATTCAATCCTTTATGAAAGTGTCTAATAAGTCTTAAAATATTTTCAGAAGACAGAAAAAGGAAAAAATTAGTTCAATTCATTAAACTATTTTGAAACAAGAAAAATAAAATTATTAAATTGAAGTCAAAAGGAAATAAAATTATTCTCATCCACTAAACGTCTGATTAATAAAAATCTTCCAGTTCCACTACTATTTGATATTTGCTGAAAGGACAAAAGTATGGAAGCATTCTCGAAACTAAGAATAACAAAGAGATATTCGTGAAGTCATCATTGACCAGTGAGCACTGATTACGAAAGTTCAACGATTTCATTGAATCAGTTAGCTAATCTAAATCTAATTTATAAATTATCATACTAACATATACAAATGCTCCATTATCTATGTCTACATATTACTTTAAAAATTATAATGTACAAGTGAGTATTGAAAATTACGATCTTAATATATTCGTTTTTCTCAGAAAGAAATGGAATAAATTTTCAAATAAAATATATAAAGTATGAAAGAAATTCCTTAATTTTTTTTTAAAAGTATTTTTTGAAAAGAAAAAAAGAAAAAAGTAGTAGCATTCTATAATTCGTTTTATCCGTTTTCGTTGAATTAACTCGAAAGCAAAAATAATTTTATAAGCTACTTTACCTAAGATCTGATCAAATAAATATATATTACTTTATCTAAGAATGAATTATAATTTACTCAAAAAATGGATGAAACATATTACTTATAGAATATGAATGAAAAAGGAAAGTACGAAGGATTACTTTTTTTTTTCAACTAAAACTGAATCAAGAAAGATGAATGATGAATGAAAAGGTAGGTGAAATAATAGTGAAGTGAGAGAGGTATCCTGAATTTGTCGTCACCACGGTAACCAAATTAATCGACGTGTCCCAACTGCTGTCCCTTAAATCAAATATCCATAGCGTTTTTACTGTCACATGAATATTATTATAGTAATAAAAATTTTCACCTAATTGTGATAAGATAAAGATGATTGATTTAATGGACAAAATATAAGCATATATTATAACTCTTGAATCACATTTGAGATCTCCTAATTTTTTAAAAAAAAATGAATATTTGCAACTTTTCAAAAATTAAAAAACTTTTAAATTAATAATTTTTTCAAATTTTGTTTTCTTAAATAGAAAGACTGAATAATTATTTGACATTATTATTATTAGTTTAATATCATAACGCTCATTTTTGTCATACTCACGTTACGTAACTGCTCATTTTTGACGTACTCACGTTACGTGCAGGAATGCAAATGTAAAATAGCACAATGTATAGTGGAAATAAAATTGATTTAAGCAGTTTAGATATATATCAGTCAATGAATGAATGATTCATTTATTTACATAATTGATAGGCTTATTTTCTCACCTATGATATTTCTTGGAGAAATTGAAATTTAAACTTCAATGTTTTTAATTTAACAAAGGTATCGAAGTTCTTATTAACATAAATCATCATTTGCACTTATATAAATCCTTATATATGATGCATATGAGACTATATGACTTCAAAGAAGTTATAAATTAATTTATTTCTTGATAAGCTTATGAAATTATAAATACACTTTATGAGTTTATGAGTAAAGACTTTCAGGAAATCAAACATAACTTTTAAAACAATTTAATGCAGATATTGCGAATTTTTTTGAATAATAATAATTCCCTGAATGCTTACATACACTGAAACTATTAATTGAAAAAATTTCTCTTTTTTAAGATTACTCCTTTCATTTATTCAGAGTTTTTAATGAAACATTTTTTTAAGTCATATTTTTCTTTACTTTTTTTGAAAGCAATGATTGATTTTTTTTTGAAGTTTTTTTAAAAGTTTATATTGAGAATGAGAGTCATTATTATTTCTGCATAGCAATGTGATCATAAATGACCAATTCAAGCGACAATATTTTAATGCATTCTCTCGGAAGTCATTGTCAAAAGGAACATTGATCGTCTGCGAATTGATCCGCGGAAATTAGAAATTCGCATTAATTATTTTATCGTGACAAATCTTACCCATTTCATCAACAAATTCTACACTAAATATCCATTCATCTTCACTCTTTCACCATCCTTCCTGTCTTTTTCCACACAAATGTGACCTAAATTTGAATTTTTATGACGAGAATAATTGATGAGTGTAGTAGAACGATGCTCTTAGTACTTCTACTACTCACTCATACGTCGCATCAGTTCTTTGAAATCGTTTTTCTATCAATATTGAAATTCCAACTCTATGAATTTTATTGGAAATTTGTCATTTGCTTGTTCACTTAATTTCACTTTAAAGTTTTACTAGTCGATTATGCAAAGTTCACCATGAAAACATGGAAAAAAGTTAAATATCACTTGATTAGATTATCAGTTCAGTTTTAGAGAAAGAAAAAATTGTCCTTTATTGAAAATTAAGTTTAGTTATAAGTTTTCTCTTCAATTCCATTTTTTAAACCTTAAAATCTTTCTTATATGAAATATTAGGAAAATATTCAAATTTTTGCACATTTTATTTTGTAGATAGACGAACTTTTCATTTCGAAAACTTTTAAGCCTTTTGACGATGAAAATTTCAACCTTTTCTCTTCTTTTTTGTTGTCATTACCATTAAATAAGCGAAACATTCATTTCATTACTTAGTTGACGGTTTTGAAATTGGAAAATTGATGCTCAATGGAATGTTCTCAGCGGAAAACGCGGAATACTTTCAAACTGCAATGTATCTATCAGATTTTGTCAAAAAACATAATTCTAAGCTTAGTAATAATTTTTTTTATCGAAAATACCATTATGTCTGAGTTACTCGTCAATGTTATTTCAAAAAAAACGAATTGTTCGTTACGTTTTTTTTTTTTGAAAAAGTTATTTCACAAAGAAATCTTTATTCATTATGCTACCTTATTTCAAATCATATTATTTCAAAAAAAAAAGAATCGTCAAGAGAAAAGTCACAGTCTATTACGTTACGTTATTACAAAAAGTGTCGCATCAGTTTTGTGAAATAAAGGAAAGGAAATGGAAAAGAGCAAGTTTACCAATTAATTTTAAAATATTAAATGTGAAAATATCAATGACTTAAGCTTATCATTTGTATTAATCTACTGATTGGTGAATGTAATCATTTTATCATTTTATTTCATAACTGACTGTCACAATCAAATATATCAGTTAATAATTTAATTGTTGCTATCACTGACCGTTACTCTGATACAAATAATATAATGAAACTTATTTTAATAAGCGCATCAATTTGTTAAAAACATTTTTAAATTTTATATACACATCATTAATCTTTATTGGTTGTTATTCAGATTTTTTCAAATATAAACAGACAGACATAGACAGGTGCGCACACACGGAGAGAAAGAGATAGACAAATGCGCACACCTAATCCATTTATCTGCATTCAATATCGCTGGTGTGGTTCTGAAAATTTCATCATATTTCATTTCTTGAAAATTATTCGTACATTTATGTTATTTTATAGTGATTGAATTCAAAATGCTTATTTGTCAACTTTCTTATTTTATCCTCAAATATTAATTATTTAATGTATTTGCAGATTATTTCTATTCATATACTATTGCAATAATCATAATATTCGGAATTAGACTAAGTGGAATAGTTTGTTTATTTAAATTATAGTAATCAATGTTATTTACACAAAATCAATGAATTTTAAAAATGACTTCGTTTAATATTTAAAATTAACTCGTTGATTTCGAAAAAAATTTCGAAAGCAACTGAAGTTGATATAATTTTCTGCATTAAAATTTTCGTTATATGAAATGAAAATTTTTCATCACAATCTTTTTTTCTTTTCCCCATGAGGAAATGATTAATCACTTAAATAATTACATTTTTTCCTTTGTTTTCCGTTTTTAACAACGGAATTTTCGGTATTTCTGTTTTTAGCAACAGAGTTTTCGATATTTTCCATTTTTAGCTGTGGAATTTTCAGTATAGAATAAAAACGACGAAAAAATTATTTTCATCTAAAATGGCTTTCAATTCTGCAAAAACTCAGTATTCCCACAAATGACAACTGTCATCTTAAATTCAGGATATCATTATGTTTTCATCCTGAATTCCGAATGTGATTACACTCATTCTTGTTGGCATCACATTGTCTTTTTCTTTAAATTCAAGTTTTATGTTCTGAATTGTAGTTATTTGTTGCAAACGGTTCTTTCCGGATGCTTTCTTATTTTCTAAAAGTTATTTTCCTTTTCCCAAATATTATTCTTTTTTTTTCCAATTTCATATTTTTCTAAAGCACTGATCCGAACCAATCAGATTAGCAAAAAAAGACTGAAATATATTGAAATTTTTGCAGTTTATAATTTGTGAATAAAGTTGAACTTTGCACTCACTTATTCCAACTCAAAATGTAATTTAAGCAAGTGATGTCTCAGACTGTCATATTGGAATGAATTCAAAATGTTAAATATTCTTATGTGAGAACTCGGCTGCAGTATACTGTACAACTGACAGCTTTACTTCTCTTCATTTTTGATTGAAATTAAATCTTTAATTTAACAATGAGTCATCAATGATTCCTCTTTTGATATTCTCTTGCGATCGCAGACGATGAAATGAATAAGTATCGTCCCGTATAACACGTAGTATCACGTAATACATGTGACTACCTTTCATATGCATGATTATCTTTCAGCATTTCTGATATAAATAATAATTTTTCTGCATAACACGTTCGTTTGACGTGTGATTGTCGTTTCAGTATACGTGTGACTGTTCCTGAATGTAACACTTTGACAGTTTTGCCACGTAATGCACCTATTTCTGCGTGTAATACGTATGTATAACTGTTCTCTCTGTAATACGTGACTGTTTTCTTCGTGTAATACATGTAACTGTTTTTGTGTGTGATACGTGTGCTTTTTGACATTAAATGATAAAATGATAAAATTGATAAAATTGGAGGAAAATACGAAAAAAGTATTTAGGAAATTAAATGACATTGACAATTTTCATCCTAAAAGATATACTTTTTAGGATTTTTGAAGAGCGAAAGCATTTCCAATGCAAATAATAATTCCGAGTATTAACTTGTAATTCATTAAGTGAAGCGTTAATTAAAGAAACTTAAGCGGGATGAAATGGTTGACACGAGAAAACATATGGTGACAGCTGGTGGGTGTGAGTGGGACAACTGAGTGTGTTACTCCTAAATAAATGATAAAGCCATGAAGGGAAAGGTAAAAATTCCATTTGTCCGTTTGCATCTGAATTATCTACGATTTTTCTTTCTTTCTCTTTTCGTTTCGGAACTGAAAAGTATTTGCTTTGTAATAAATGATGATAATTAAGCTAACTCATTAATTATTACTTCCTTTCTTCATTGACAGTGCTAAATTATCATTCACAGTTCATAGATTTTCTTCAATAGAGTGAGCATTTTTATCTATTTAAAAAAAATTTTAAGCTAAATAATATTAAAAACACTTTGTCATTTTTTATTCAAAAGTAGTTTAAAGACTTGTTTTAATTCATTTTTTGATCATTTTGATTTTTTGATTACAATTAATTACTTTTTTTCGATATATATATATATATATTGCGACAACAACTTGTTAAGCGATATAAATGTTAAATGATATAAATGACTTTTCCAAGATTTCAAAAAACTATAAACTTTTTCGAAATCTTGAAAAAATACATATGCAGAAGAATAAGGGAAGGAAAGATTTTTCAAAAATAAAGATTTATTCTCATCCTAACATAATGCTATTTTTTCTTGTTTTTATTTTTCGTTTTTTGTTTTTTGACCTTTTGACAAATGGGTAATAAATTTATATTATTTGAGCTTTTTTTTCTAAAAAAAAAAGAATTTTTCAAAAATTATAGTATTAGCGTGGATTTTTTCTTATCATTAATATTTTCGTTTACAAATGCAAATGTTTTATCGTATTTTACATTCAATTTTGAAGCTTTAAATTTTACAAAAAGCAGGTGACGGAATTTTTTTCAACGGATGTAATTGATGAAGAAGTAAACGTTATATGGTGACAAACACTTAAAAATTCTTATTCAAGTGAAAAATTTTCGTTTTAATATTACATTTTGGTTGAAGCAATGTTTTCTTTGATGCCAACGTAACACTTTAAAGTTTCAGTTTTCTATTTTTCTGATTAATCAAAGGAAAGTAATGAAAAGAAAAGAGTGGAAAATTGCCCTCTAAAAGTAAAAAAATGTTTCAAAAATTCTTGCAAATTCGTTTTTATTGGGGGAAAAAGTTAATTTGAGAAGCAGCTGACTGACTTGTTGGATTTACTTATTTTTTAAACTTAATTCATTTTTATTTGTTTTCTTCCTTCAAACGATCCACTGTTTTTCTTTCTTTTTTTAGTGGTAAGGATTGGAATTCATTTGAAACGTGTATATGTGATAAGTAGAAGTGAAGTGTTGAAAGTTCTCCTAGCAAAATAAGGAAGAATTTTAACATTCTGAATACATTTCTGTCTTCTCTAATTTCTCATTTTCATCTTTCCAGAAAGATAATTTTCATTATTTATACTTACTTGACGTAAATACATATTATTCATAAGATAAAATGGTACCTTTGTAGAAAAGAAAACAAAGAAGAAACCGGAAAAAATAATCATTCTTGTATTGATTTATCAATAAAACGAAAAAAAAACAAATTTTGCTTTTTTTGTTTTATTTTTTCGTTTCATTGTTACTTTAATCTTTTAAGCGGCTAAGATTAGACCGAACACTTCTGTTAACTTTTTTCAAAACTTTCTTTAGTTTTTGAAGTAATATTTTTGTTGGCTTTTTGGGTGTAACTCTTTCTTTCTATTTTTCCTTTTTTATTTTAGGCGAAATTTCTTCGTTTTTAAAAGAGATGACTTTTTGATTATTTGAAACAATTCGTTTTATTTTCCAGATATTGGGTAAATAAATGAACACTGATCCGACTAATGAATGGATAAATGATCTCTTAAAAAGTTTGCCAATCGTTTTCTTTTTAATTATCAATAATAAACTTGTTCAGAATCTTTGATAAAATCAAATAAAAGACAAATTATGCCCAGAAGCTATGAATATAAAAAGTAAGTAAAATGTAGCAAGATGATTCAAATTTTGCAAACTAGTTTTAAAAAAAATATTAGTCAATAATTAAACTGAAAATATATTTCCTTCACTAATTCATTTCCTCTCTTTTCTTATTTCCTTTTTTATGGTAATTAAAATTAGCATTCCTTTTTCTTTGACTTAATATAAAAATGTAATTTAACTAGTAATGCCTTTAAAGAATCGTAATGATTTGTCTTTAAATGGTTATTTATAATAATCGAATATTTTTTTAGAAAAAATAATACTTAAAACGATGTAATAATCATTAAAATATTATTGTTACTATTCACATCTATTACTATTATTAATTGTTATTATTATTGATTATTATTATTATTGTTATTATCAAATATTATTATTAATTATTATTATTGTTTTTATTATTTATTATTATTATTTGCAATATGATTTCGCTTACCTCATATTGTTATCATTATATTATATATAATTGTATTATTATAATAGTCATTTTCTTTGTCTTAGAAGTGGTTTCAAATTCTTTTTTAATAAGAAGTTAAAGGGAAAAGGATATATAGCTAAAGTATTGTAGCAATCTTCTGTATTGTTAAATTTTCATTTCCGATATACGAGTAAAAATTTACGCACTCATAAGTACTTTTTCCCGCGACAATAAAAAAAGAAATTTCAAAAAAAAAAACTTTCTTAATGAAAGTGACAGAACGTATTAAAAGAAAATTTTCTTTTTCATTACTTTTAAATTCGAATATCATAAAATCGATTTAATTACTATGTTGCAATGAAAAAGAGATTATATTACCGCTAATTATTATTAACTCCCAAAAATTTTCTCCTTTTTGTGCATAATCCAAATCCTAAAATAAACAGATTAAAGTTTTTCCATTTCTAAATATTTAAATAGTTTTTTTTATTATTTACATCATCATTTTCCATTTGTAAATTTAATTTAATTTAAATTCTTTTTTTATTACTTTTAATGAATACATTTTTTTGCATATAATAAATAACAATTTGAGTTTATTGGCAAATAACTGAAGAATGATGCAGCAGCAATGCATTTCGTTGATTACAAGCAGTTGTTTAGAAAGTTTTTTACTATTTGTTGAAATGAATGAACGAATGAACGAATGAACGAATGAACGAATGAACGAATGAACGAATGAATGAATGAATGAATGAATGAATGAATGAATGAATGAATGAATGAATGAATGAATGAATGAATGAATGAATGAATGAATGAATGAATGAATGAATGAATGAATGAATGAATGAATGAATGAATGAATGAATGAATGAATGAATGAATGAATGAATGAATGAATGAATGAATGAATGAATGAATGAATGAATGAATGAATGAATGAATGAATGAATGAATGAATGAATGAATGAATGAATGAATGAATGAATGAATGAATGAATGAATGAATGAATGAATGAATGAATGAATGAATGAATGAATGAATGAATGAATGAATGAATGAATGAATGAATGAATGAATGAATGAATGAATGAATGAATGAATGAATGAATGAATGAATGAATGAATGATTTTTGTTTGTATAAATTTTGAATGTTTGTTTAGATAATAATATCGTATTGAATTTGAAATAACTTCAAAAATGATCGCTGTACAATAATATTTGCATACGCTTTTAAAGATTGTTGAAACTGAACAAAATCGATTAATTATGAAAGGTATGAGAGTGAGTGAATGTGTCACCCTGTCACATATCATCATGGCAAGTTAAAGTATCATTTATAATCCAACGTTTCATAAACTATTTATCGATTATATGAGTGTTGCTGATATGACGTGTGACAGTGTGACATTTGATCATGTGAATGTATGATAATAATAGATTTTTGACAATGAAACAATGAAAAACAATGAAAATCATATGCAAATATGTGATAATTGTCTTCAGAGAACCTTTCTTAAATTTTATTCACGTATTATTATAGGTGAATTAAATTCTTGCGCTGAATAAGTAATATCCATTACTCAAAATAAGTGATAAAGTAACAAACAATTAGAATGAGAAAACATTGAACCGTAATCGTAAACTAACGGTCATTTCATTTTAAAAATGTATCGCTAATTGATTACTGATAGAATTTTGTTATTTCCGGAATAATTGGAAATTAACTATCAAGAAAAATTAATGTGCATGCAGTATTAGTTGAAAATACTTACTAGTAATGTATTAAGGGAAGAAATTCTTCGGACGACAAATACAATTATGTAAGATTTAGAAGAAAATTAAGATATACCGCTGTTTTCATTAATATTTTCTTGGAAAATACACCTCATTTAATTACTGCAATAGAGTCATTGTGGTCAGATGACACTGAAGCCAGTATTGGTTTCTTTCGCATGCAACTAGGCCATTTAATAGCGTTTGTCTATTGGGCTAACAAAGTAGCCTCAGGGTTGATTGAATTTTTGAGCTTCTCATCTGCTAAAATTTTGCACTTCCCGTTCTGTGCACTTTTCCGAAACGATACATCGTCATTTATTATTATTATTATTATTTTTATAATTGTCGTTATTATTAATTAATTAGTTGTTATTAATTATTATTGTCATTCATTACTTTATGTTTTCCTTTTTGTCATCATTTCTTGAGAGACACATGCATTTTTGTCTTTAGTATTGCAATTATCAGTCATTTCCAATTCATTTATTTCATTCACTCACTAATCACTGAATGGAATAATCAAATTTCTGATTTTACATTAGCCAATTAACAACACTTTGAAATATTTGCTTGCATAGTTTCTTTCATTTCCTTCGTTTTCCTTTTTTCTCGAAAGATCATTCGTTTGAAAAATTTCACCATTTAATGCTGAAATCGGTTTACACTTTTTTTGCACTCATTTAAACGCCAACTTACACGTGTATGTATGTGTGTACGTGCGTGTGTGTGACGTTTAGCGACAAGCTATGCGTTTGATCAATTTCATTCCATCAATTGTTTCCAAAAAGATATACGAATAAAATGAATTGAATAAAATCGTTGAGATGGGCACATTCTATCATAAATTCGTTCAAATTAAGCAATAATTTTATTCCATCATAAACATAAAATGCATCGTAAATTCAAAAATTCTATCATAAACTTAGCAAATGAATTGATAATTAATCCCTTCTTGCATCATAAAACATTTTAATATGTTTGAAGCATAAAATTTATTAGTTGTATGGAAGATCAGTGAATAAAAATACAATTGTCCTTTAGTTTTAGGTACCATTGGATATTGATGTACTTTTTTCATTTTTGCTTTTCTTGGAAGAAAAGATTTATAGTAAACATTTTTACGTCAAGAACTTCTCCGTTTCAACTTTTTTGTTAATTAAAATTGATTGCTGGCAGATTTCAGTAATCGTTACATTTACACATTTTAACAGTAATTTACCTAGCATTTACTACTACTTGTCGCATTCACCGATTTATCATTTTTGAAACCTTTCTATTATTATTTGATGGAACAGCTAAAAATAAAAAAAGTGCCAAGTAATAAGTGATTTGCTCACATAAATTGAAGTTTTTACCTCATCAAATGCTTAGTTGGAACAAAGAAAGTAAGTGGTTGTCACTGAACGTGAAACTCTGTCACAGCTGTTTACAGCGTCATTATTATTATCATAAACTGTAAACTGAAAATGGTTACTGTAATACCTATGAGATTTTGTAAAACGGACAAAGAGATTTGAAATTGAACGAATCCTTCTGTCTAATTTTAAATTTTCTTTTTTTCTTTTTATTGTCATTGGCCATTTTTTTTTTTTGCTTTTTCGGTTTCTACTTTGTTAAATTTTTGTTGCAACCATGTTAGCTATTTTGAAATATTTTCTTTGCTTAGCCTAGGCTTACATGTCCCAAGAAATGGCAATGGAAAAGAGATGAATTGTCCAGTACACTTTGCCTTGATGTTATTGGAGGAAGTGGTGGAAGAATTTAGAATTTCAAGTTTAATTTGCATTGAATCATTATGTTTAATTAATTATTTCAAACCAATAAATTTAAAGAAATTTGGTTTAACAATAAAATTTTTCAAATTTTATATTTTTATCAGAACGAAAGCAATCTGATTTAAACTAAAATTTTTTAAATTAAACATTTCTTGCATAGTTTAAATTTACTACTTTTATTTGAAAATTCTATGTCTGGGAGTTGAAATAAAAATTAAATACCAGCTAACTAATTAACCCTTGAGAGATCATCCACATTATTCTCAAATGAACTTGACATTAAAATTAAAAGTGCTAATTTAATGAGTATAAGTCACTTCTCGACGACGTTATTATATTCGCATAAATTTTTTGCATTTATAATGGTACAATCAATTTTTTGATTTTACTATTTTCAATGCAAAAAAGAATGAAATTTTATCACAAATCGATGGTAATGCAATTAGTATAATTATTTTTCTTTCTTTTGTACCACTTCCCTCATTTTTCATTCTTCAAAGTATAATTTTAGATCATTATTTAGCGCCATTACGTTTTTTTTCTTTTCTCATAATGAGTTTTTACCGGGCGATGGAATAACGATTAATAGTTTTATCTAATTATTGATTTATCGGAAAAAGGGAAACTAATTATAGAATCAGTTTTTGCTCAATTTTTCTTGCTTTTTACCAAGAAAAATATTTGCAAGCACTAACACCCAAAAGATGGAAAAAAGTAACAAAATTAAGAATGAAGAAAATAAAAAAGAAGAAAACAACACTTCTGAAGCGAAATTATTTGATTCGTTTTCAATTTAATCAAATGTCGACATTACGAAAATATCTCTTTAATTAATTACTAATCTCGTCAATTTTATATTTTTATAAGTAAATGGAAATTGAAATGATAGCAGTAATTTCTTAATTGAAAATCATCACAATTACTCAAAGCTTATTTGAGATTTCGCTTTAAAAGATTTTTTAAAAATGAAAAAATGAGAAAAAAGACAAAATTAAGATTTTTTAAACTCTCATAAACTTAACCAAATGCTGTCACCGTGTCATTTCGTTATATTTTGTAAAACAGCTGAATTAGACGAGAATGTTCTCGAATAGTTGTAATTTTGATGTGATTTGCATAACGATCCAATTCCACTTAGCACTGCTTCAGCGTTCATTTCCCGTTCATTTCATTTCAGCATGAGTCATCCGTGAATCACACCGATGTAATGTACAGATGATAAACTAACACAGCGTTCTGCTTTCTGCGCTTGCTTTCAATGAAAATATTTTAACGGAAAGGGAACAACAAAGATGGCAATGCCAACCGTATCTGCCACAATGACCGAATTATCAACAATGGATGAACAACAGTTACGTGAAACGTCATCGCCATCACGTGAAACGTCATCACCATCACAAACGGTAGTATTGCGCTCAACACCAGGTTTCTTTCATTTCAATATATTTTCCAATTTTTTTGCCTTTTTCTTTTCCCTTTATTTTTCGAAACTAAACAAAATAAAACTAAGAAATTAATTGTGTGTGTTTTTTTTACAAATAATTATTGTTACTGTTGTAGCATATTAAAATTCCTAAAAAAACTTCGCTCTAATAAAAAGAAACGAATTTTTTAAAATATTCTACAATTTGATATATTTCGGATATAATGCAGTTTGTTTGAAGTTATCATAGAATTAGTGATTGTAAGAATTAAAAAATTCTAATCTATACATTCAATTCAGATTTGTGACTTTTAAAGATATGAAATATATTAAGAAGGAGCCCCTTTTTTCATATAACACTGTAATTGAGTATTTCAATTTCGAAGTTCAAAAACTTTGATTTTTGCAAATGAAATCAGAAATAACATTAAAAATTATTTGCGGGATATAAATTTCACATTTTTGATTATCAATTTCTATAACAATTCTATTGTGTAATTTTAACATTCTCATTAAGTCTCATTTCTTAACGAAAAGAAAAAAAAAATTTACTAGCAAAATATCCATTAATAACCTGTGACCAAGCAAAATTTTAACTTATTACTTTAATAGTAAAGAACAAAAAACAAAATCAATCAACAATCGACTATTAATTATTTTATTTTTTGTTTTTTAAAGGTCGTACAACATGGACAAAACGTTTGTCAAAAACGATTCAACGTCGAAGCGGCTCATTTCTGAATACGTTAGTGCCATTTCGTAAAAGTATTGATCAAAATCATTCAAATGTGAACGATGATAAATCACTGTTACCATTAACGCTTCACCAACACAAACGACGTGCGAGCGCCTCACCGGCAATCTCGTTGCAAACTTCTTCCACCAGAAGCGCTCTTGTAAACAAGCAGTTGAGCGGCATTGGTATTGCCACAGCCACTGCTGGCGTAGTTGCTCTCATTTCAAGTGGTTGGTTTGCTTTGCTTATTAATGGAAAGAGGGAATGTTTTTTCTTTTTGTGTTGCTAATTGAACAACAAAAATTTGTTTCAAGAAAAAAAAAAAATAAAGAAAGAAAAATAGAAGAAATGTCTAGCATATGTTTTACGTTACATGAAATTATCACTGAGTAATTCATGTGATTTTATGAAATAATTTGAAAAAGAAAAAGAACAGATGAAATTTATCATTGAATTTTGCATGCATTTTTTCATTTAATTATTTAAGATTAGGAATTGAATTGGCAAATTAAGTACACTTTAAGATTTTTAAATATCCCATTTCTATAGGTATGCATCAGGAAGAAGTTGAAAGACAGAAAAGAAATGTTGGTGATGAAATTTATAATGGTGAAAAAAGAAAACAACAACAACAACAACAGCAACGGAAACAACAACAAAAGGTATGGCTAGTTATCTTCGAATTAATTTTCTTTGACCACTTCAAGGTTTTTCATTTTCACGTAAAATAAAAAAAAAAAATTAGAGAACACAATAAGCGATTTTGTAGTAAGCGGTTTTGTCCCAAAAACATTTTACTCGATTAATCCACTAACATAACACCTGTTTGTATGTATTTATGTATGTGTGTGTGTGTGTGTGTGAGTGTCTGAGTATGTGTGTATTTATACTTGTATTTCTTATTTTCCGATAATTAAAATAAATTTTACTGTCAGCTTGTTTTTATCAACATTATCCTTTTTTTCCTCTTCTTTTTCTCACTGTTACGTTCGGAGTAAAATTTAATTTTTCGTCGAGCAATTAATTTCATCTCAGCAATTTATCTTTTCCGCTCTTTTGACATTAACACTTACCTTTAGCTATCATTCTCGTTTCATAGTATAAAAGAAAATGACAGTCTTTCGATTTGTCAAATTTTTTTGAGTTTTGATTTTATTTTCACGCAGGAAACAATACTGTCTTCTAATGATCGCCACATGTTTACTTTCAAAAGCTCTGAGAGATCATCATCATCATTCTTATCATCATCGTTATCATCCTTATCATCATCATTATCATTATTGTCATTATTATCATCATTATTATTATCATCACACGTAAGTAATGTGTAGAATTACACATTGTTTCATCCATTTATGTAATACTAAGCATCATTTTTTTTTTCATTTTAAGGGATTATTTCAAGCCTAGTAACATCCTTTCTTTTTTTGCTTTCTTATAACAGTAAATCAAAAAGAAAAAAACTTATTCTGAATTATTCAAAATTTAATGTTTTGAGAGATAAAAGGCTAGAATTATCCATTCTCTAAATGTTAGCAATATTAGTGACACCAATCATTTCTTAAACTTAACTTCAAATTTTAAATTATTTTTTGCTTTTCAAAAAATGCATTTTTCAAGTCAACTAAGCGAAATATATTTTTTTAGAACGATTTCTTTTATTTCTCTTATTTCTTTTATCTCGATTCAGGCTCATGCCATCAACACAATCGATTTATCATTATTTATTCAATCTCAACTTCCTTTTATTTTTCATGAAAGATAGAAGTAAATAAATATTTTCAAGTAAATTTAAACTGGTGAAATATTTCGATGACAATTATCATTTGAAGATTCCACGCGAAAAATTACTTTAAACATTATATAGAAATAGTTAAGCTGGGGTTAATTCAGTGAACAGTGATCAGGGAGATTCTCACAAGTAGATTGATTGTTACAGTCAAGAAAATTAGGAAGAAATGAAAATTACAGAATAAACTGTTTCCACCTAGTGATTAATTAATAATCGCCGGAAATTGCTGGTTGACGAAAAAGGCAGAAAGCAAAAGTTAATTTTATAATCGAAAAACGATCTTCAATCGTTTTTGCGTGAAAGGTTAAAATGCTGCTGGACAGGAAGTTATTCTGACCAAAAAAAATATGGTCTGAATATTTCTTAAAAAACTAGACTTTAATTATTAAATAATTCAGAATAATTTTTTTTCTCATTTGATTTAGCTGTTATGAGAAAGCGAAAAGAGAAAGAATATTGCTGAGCTTCAAATAATCCTTTGAAATAGTAAAATGATAGTTTATTTTCCTGTAAGTAAAGTTTAATTTACTAATTCAGTAGACTTTCTGTTCTAAACATATCTTAATGGACTGTCCCCTTAAAAAGAGGATTAAGGGTTGAAAATGTTCGGAGACGACCAAATCCACTAAAATTTTGATATCCGATATCATAAATGATATACATATATATCGAAATTCGAAATGTCACGGGATTCTTGCGCACATCAAAATCCGCAATGTGATACGCCGTAATTCAACCGAACTTAATGATCTGAACCGAAATTCGAAGTATCATAGAGTGTACGGCGATTCCGATCCAGAAAACGGACTTGGGCCAATCAATAATTCTCGAAGGAAGAGAATTGCTTTCCGCTTTTCCTGCTTCTACTGCTAGAGAAGTGGGAAATATTTCAAAAAGCAAAAACTGACTCATCGCAATTTGTGAAGAAAAACACTTACAGTTGTTATTGTTGTTTTGGAGAACTGTGCAGCAGTGGTTTTGAACTTACTTACTTGCTTACTTACTTACTTACTTGCTTACTTACTTATTTGCTTACTTACTTACCTGATGCTTACGTATATGCCAGTATTTATTGTGTCAAATATTATATGCTTTGATAGTTTACCAGTTTCTTAGAAAATTCCACTTCAATAAAAAAGGGAAATTCATTTGAAGGAATTAAATTTGGACAAAAGAAAAAGAAAAAATTGAAATTCGAGCGTGGCTAGATGAGAAATTTGTTTCATTTACATAAATCATACGAGAAATTTTTCATTGAAAAACAAATTTTGCTTTTTCTTTTAAATTTTTAACAAATATTTATGGATATGAAATATTACACTCAGTTTGTTGAAATATATCACTGATGAAATTTTATTTTCCTGAAGTTTTTTACCGGCTCTTAACAAAGCGAATAAATATCTCTTCCAAATTTCTAGCACTACCATTTATGGCTGCTTTTTTTAGATATTCAAATAATGAAATATATAAATAGACAAGCTAAAAATCTTTTAATTTTTTATTGCAAAAAAGAAAAATTTTAAATTTTAGCACTTCAGCAATTTTTGGAAAACGTTGACGAAATTTGTATTTGCAATAAATATTTTCACGAAAGCAAGAAGTTAGACAATTTTTTTCTCTCTTGAGATTCTTTTTTATGAACTTTTTTCTTAGGAAAAAAATTTTGATCAATGGAATTCTTGAGAGGTAGGTTTTTTCTGACTATATTTTACAATTTTCATCAAACTCTTACTTTGACCGTCTCCATTTTACTGCGACACTCTCGACTTATTCGAGATTTTTAACTTTCAGGTATGCTCATGTCTTTCACCCTAATTTCATCGTCTTCTCATTTACCTCTTGTACTCTTTCGTTTGACCTTTACCTCTTCACCTATTTCATACCTCCCAATAATTTTTCTTCACTTCATCATTCAATCATTCAATTGATTAATTCTTGTTTACATCTTTATTTGTGGTAGACATTAATCTTAATCAAAAAATGGATCACTAATTTAAATTTAAATGATTCAAATTCTGTTCAAAACAAATCGGTTCCTAATATGCAAAAACATTATTCAAATGAAATTTTGTTTAAATTTAAAAAAAAAGACAAAATAAATTTATTTAATGATGACTGGACTATAGAATAATTTATAAACGATTCAAATGATAATCACTGTTCTCAGTTTCTTTCAAATTTGTCAGCAATGAAAATAACATGGTATGCACATGGACAATTGCGCAATTGTAACGATAATTTGACTTAATAAGGTGCAAATGATGGCTTTCGTAAAATCCACAAATTTTATTTTTTTGAATATAAATCACTTTTCTCTCTATCATTATTCATTTTCATCAATCGATGATAAAACTATTTAAATTGTTGATTATTCCAAATTATAGGAGAATCTAAAGTGTTATAATTTTTCATCGAGTTGATCCGTTGCTCTTCGATAATTTTTCTTCCCTTTTTTTGTCACCGGTCTCCAGGAATAGACATGCTCACAGGTGTTCTGTCATTCATTTCGTCAGGAAACTCTCATAAATTTGCATGAAAAGAAAGGATTCCGGAAGAGAAGGATTCCGGAGTAGAAGGAAATGCTTCTGAGGTGACTAAAGCCATTTCATTTCATAATTCATTCAGTTTGCATTGTGAGTTTGTCGTTGTGTTAATGTTATTAATAAAGCCACCTAATCAGTATTTATCAGTTGTTTATGACTAACAAACCTTTTCCGTTCAATACAAATAAATGAATTCGAAATCATTAATTATTGGGAAATTTTAACTTTTTCAAAGCGTTCATTGTTCATTTTTGTCAGTATCAATCTGTGGTTGTGAGTGAATGCCACTGATATGATATGATATGATATTTGTTGAAGCAATCCAATGTCAGTTATCTCATCGATTTATGATTGTTGTTAGTTGAAATTGAATTTATCAAAGTCAAAGTCATGAATCAACCTTTTTTTGTTTTTCCCTCATTTTCATTTAAAATTTCCAACTGTTCGCCTTTCTTTATTATCATCTATATCTAATTTCAAAAAAATCTCTCCTTTATTTTCTTTTTTTTTTCGATGAGATTAACTAATTAGTTAGCTTCCTCTTCTTTTTCTTTTTTTCATTTCATCTCAAAATATCCATCGATCCACTCATTTCGGTTGGTCTTCTAGAATCAACACAGAACGCTTTAATTAATTATTGCAGGGAAAACTTTTATCTTTTCTAGTTGTTTGTTTCTTCTTTTTTCTAAGAAAATCCAAAATTCTGAAATTCTTTTGTTACTGACAGATTAATTCTTTATTTACTACTAATTGATCATTCATATTCTTATTTTTTACTTCTTTGCTTTTTTTCTTTTCACAGAATTTTGAACGAATTTAATAAAATAATTTTTTATGACATGCAGTGAAAATCGATTTATCGACTGAATGCTTTTCTCTAAAGACAGTTGAGGATGCCGTTGAATTGTCGCATTTCTCTAAACTAAACTTTGGTGATTGTTGTCAAATGTAATAAAGTTAGCTGTGTCTGTTATTGATGCTTGTCAATTAAGTGAAAATAATCTGTTTGCATGTGACACTCGAAGAAGATCAAAACACTTTTAGCGCTTCACAAATTGTTTCCGTGCTAAAATTGCATTTTGATCCTATAAAATGCAATTTGGACTTGTTTTAAAATTACTTCTATTTTCAACAGTTATTTCAAATCTCAGTAATGTGAAACAGACTGAAATCTATTTCTTTTTTATTATTTCATTCTTTTTTTAAAATGAAATGTGACGCAGAAGCGGAATGAATCATTTTAGAAATACAATGATTCATATAACGCAGTGCTGCCGGTGACATCGATAACTTCGAAATGGGCACTTTTTGTTCTTTTCTTCTCTTTTCTTTCCCTTCAAATAATCTCAGTGCATTGATTTATTGAAGGAAAAAGGAACGATGAAGTTTCCCTTCCAAACTTTTTCACTTCATTTATATATGTGTGTGTGTGTGTGTGTTATAGCTGAGAAGGGTAAATGATATGGGTAAATGTAAATGCTATTGCCAGGTAGGTAGGTAGGTAGGTAGGTAGGTAGGGTCATTGTGATTTGTTGTGCGGGAGAATTCAGCGGGTGTTTGAGTTGTGCAATAAAGAGACGAATAGTCGGATGGAATGGAAGGATTGCTCGATAAGCATTGCTGATTCATTTGTCGATTATTTGTCACAATGTAACTCTTTGGTAAATATACTAACTGATGGAAGAAAAGATAGCAAGTAGCATTTCCCAGCAGGATATCATCAGTTTTAAAGTTTTAGTTAGTTTCATCAGTCCTTCCAACTTTGTATTTCCTTTAGTCTGCTGAGCTATTTGAAGTGAACAACGAAAAATCAATCATTGGATGTGTCAACTTTTGTTATTTGTCTTTTCATAAGTTAGTTAAAGGAAATTTCTCGCATAGCTAAGCTATCTATGAAATTATAAATAAGCTTAAATTATTTTAAATTAGCGCCAACTTGATATGTCTTTGGTAATTAAGTAACTAATTAATGAATGACTGTGGAAAATAAACTAAACTATTTTGATCATATGTAATAAACAAAAAAAAAAAAAAACTAATTTCAAATATCATTGAGATAGTTTCGATAATTAAATAAGTAATGAAAAAATGACGAAAACTTTTTTCATTATCTTTTTGATGACTTTGGTAGATTTTACTCATTTCATTTAAATTTTTTTATCATGTTTAAATTGTACATCCTCATATCACTATTATATTCATTACTAATTATTATTATTATTATTACTACCATCATTACTTTATTATTATTACTATTTCATTATTATTATTATTATTATTATTATTATTATTATTATTATTATTATTATTATTATTATTATTTATTATATTACTACTACTTTCTCTTCGTCCTCTCAGCAGCTAATCATTGTTGTATACTCAACCAGGTCATCTCGGGAGAAAAGTAACTACTTCCATCAGTCATTTCTAAAATTTATGCAATGCAAATAAATCCTGAAACACGAGATTGTTTACGCATATGTATTAATTATTATGATGATATACTCAAGTAAATACGTGAACTGAGGGTCGAGAATAGATGGCTCTGTCAAGTAGCGAATTCCCGGAAATGTTCAAGTTCATGCTGTTAATCGTACACGTCACGTGACTGTACCAATACCGATCACATCAATCTGTCAAATAGTTAACCGTTTAAGAACATTTGCTGCTTGTCATTGACACCCACGTGTTAACTATTTGCGTGAATTAATGGAAATCACTCTAATGCTATCAGTTAATCCATTCGCTATAGCAGTAGGTCCGACTGTACCTTACGTCACGTCAATTCATTCCAGTAATATACGTGTACACACTTCTTACTTATATTACAACTTAACAATGCCAATTTGCAAATAAGATGAAATGATGGCAAGCAATTGACTTCTTCTAGTCTCTCCGACACTCTTCATTCGCCGTCATTCTCTCCTAGATAATTTGAACTACACACCTCTCAGAAGAGTGACATCTCTCCACTCTCTTCTCTGCCTTTGTTTACACTCCTCCCTCTCTTCCTTGTGAATTAGTTCAGTTTACAAGTGATGTTTTGAAATTCTCAAAACCTACGCCCACTACTTCTCACTCACTTCATCCACTCCTCTCTCCTTCTCTTTCTGCCTGAGACTGAGGGGACGCTATGGGTAGATTTGTTGTCACCAAACGAATGTTGACACTATAAAGGAAGCCCCGCACGACCGAAGCTTGCACCAGTGAAGGAGAAAAGACCGCAGCAGCGCGTGCAAGGCGTGCCCTGCCGCAACGGGCAGTGGTGCGGCGACCACCGCAGCAGAACTCGGAGTGGCAGTTGGGTGGAGTGAGCGCAGCAGTGTGCGTGATATTGCCGCCCCTTCACACAACTCTCGTCTGGCAGTCTGCGCGGATGTGTCCGTCTGTCTGCTGAGTGTGTGCGTGTGCTCGTCCGTAGTGTGCGCTGTTCAACCACCGACGCTGCATCTGAATTCACCAAAAGACTTTTGAAATTTGTGTGCGTATGTCCGTGCATGTGTGTGTGTCCGGCACGGAGAGTCTTCGCATCGCATACAGACAGACACAGACACACACGCATATACACTTTCATTTCCACCCACTCCAATATTCATTGACATTATTTACATCGATTGATTTCGTTGTTTCGATTCCTACCTTTCTAGCAACACAGAAATCTGAAGAATGACTTCTGTTAATTTTCTGGAACGGGTAACACAGGTGATAGAAGGATATTAGATGGGCGGCGAGTTCCGTTCCGTTTCATTCCATTCCGTTCCGTTTTGCTTTTGTTTACACTACAATTAAACAATAACACCACACTCCTATATATGTATATAATATTGTATGTTTCATTTTTGACAACATCAATATTTTGCAATCAGTTAATCGAGTAATTAAGTTTCGGTTTCAGTTGACAATATACTTCCCATTTAACCAACAGTTCTTTGCAACATCTCTACCCGCATGGGCATATATCATCGGGTAATATACCCTTTACGTACTTCTGGTCGATATCTTAATCTCAATAAACATGTTGAATATTTCTCGGACATTTCACTAAAGTTCCCTAAATATTACACATCGATCAACTTTAATATTTTAGTACTTTAATGAACCTAATGTTTATTTCCCTCCTCAAATATATGCTTAATCTTCTGTTAAACCTTTCTTTTCGTTTCCTTATCGTTTTCGCTCCCGTAAAACATCGCGGTATAATCATTATCATTGTCATTATCATTATCACTACTACACCCTTTTTGTTTTGCCTCATTCATATCTGCAACGCTTCAATTTCTCCTCTGTAATGCTGACTTTTTCTATTGTAGTAGGAACATTTTGTGGAATAGTTTTGAATTCACTTAAATTTCACTGTCGATATAGTATGCCCAACTGAGAGATACAGGAAAGGAGAGAGGAGGAAGGAGAGAATGAATGATGTCGTTGAACCATTCACATCATCTTTAAATGGAATGAAATTGATAAAACTGATGTGAAATATTTTGCAGCATACATTTCCTTGCTACTTTCCACATTTCGAGAATATATTGGAGATGATGTAAAGAAAAGAAAGTAAGGAATAAAGCATAATAAATTGTGATTTTGAATAATTTAAAATAAAAATTCAAGTTCCTTTGTCTCTCTCCCTCTCTCTCTTCGTCCCTCTGTCGCTGTTTCCAAGTAGCCAACCACTGGCTTACTAGTGATTCCATCCCATTCCTGTTTTAAAACTAAAATAACCGATTAGTTTGGTGTTCTTCAGTCTTATCTTTCCTCAAATCATTTAAACTTGAACATTTCCCTTTATCATCTTTCATCCTTTCAAAAAAAAAAAACCACCGATCATCACTGTCCCTCTCTGTCTGTGTCCCTCGACCTGCTACTACTACTACTAAATTACAGAGTTTCGCACTGAACTTTCTCCTTTAGCAATGCGGAGGGAAAGTGCATTATTGATTGTTGCTGTTGCGGAATGGAATTTCTATCAATTTCATGCTCTCATCCCGAGATTGTGCCTTTCGCACTTCTTTCTTCCGCATAAATCAAAGAGTTTCAAACAAAAAATTCGCCCTGGGCTCACTCTTCCATTCCAGTTTACCCGGCAGAGTCGATTTTTGCTGTTGCGGAATGTTTCGCCGTCGCCATAAATGTCATTCCCTTTTGTGTGTTATTGATTTTTGTGGCGGTACGGTTTTGTTTCCAACTGATTTAAAATTCAGACATGATGTATTGCTGTTAGTGGTAATAGTGTTCTGTAATATTATCGTGTTTGTTTTTGCTTATTTTTTTTGGGCAGGTAATTTATTGAGGAATTGAAGTGTACAATTCTTTGGATCTTAAAAACTGGTCAAACATCTTCTCAGTTTGAGATTTTTTTCCTAAAATAAGCATTCCTTGGATTTGTCAATAAACATTCTTGAGATTTCTCCAATTGTTTTCGTTAGCAGTGTTCTACAGTTTACAGTATCACTTCTTCATTGCCTGTTATTCTAATTAAAGGTGTTGTTGTATTGCTATTAATCATGAAAAGAAGTGATCAAAAGTAAAAAGGTCAATTGAAGGGCATTTTTCGGTTTAGTTAAATTTATGATGTGAAAGACCATTCGTCGATGATTTTGATCGGTCGATCGATTAATTGATGCGTAATTGGGATGAACAATTAAACTGGCTTCGATAAGTTTAAATGATAACATCCCTTCAGGGAAATTTAGTTCTTATCTTCACCGTTTGATTTTTCGGAAACATTCAGTATCACAGTGTCATCGGTAGGACTTTCCACTATGATTTTTCGTTCCTTCTGCCATTATACTTCTTGTTTTATCTAATTTACTGTGAGGAATTTTCGGTTCGATTTTATTCCCCTCATTTTTATCCCATCCACGAATCTTTTATGCTTTTAATCTTCGTTGCTCTGAATAGGATAAAAAGTAACGAAATCGGAAATTATTGATAGCAAGTAATTATTCATTTTAAAATTTCAAGTTGGTCCATTTGTTGTTAATTCTGAAATTGTATTTAGTTATAGATAATACGATGCATACTTTGAACTTTAAAAAATGACTAGAACATTACCATGTAGTAAAGAAATACCGTCGTATATTCTGTTCGAAGTTTTGTCCGAGTTTTTTATATTTAAATTTCGTCTTTCATATTGTAATAATGTTGTGAAGGCGCTTTCCTTCCTTTCATTCCAACTGTTAGCTGTTTTATTCGTATACATTTTACTATAACAGGCGCTAATTGAAGGAAATATAAATTAAAAGAATGGTTTGATACTGTGTTGCATTAAGCATGATGTGAAACCGGTTTGATGCTATCTCTCTAATTATTCATTCCGTATTCCGGATACACATGCAGAGCGATCACGTCTGCTCCTTTCTTTTCAATGCTTCTCTCAATTATTACATTATTATTTAGCCGGAAACGGTGAACTGGAACAAGTGCGTTTTCTTAGCAATACTTTTCCGTCCTTTCTGTTATAATTGTAGTCTTCTCATTCTTTTACTTTCTTCCAGTTAGATATGAAATTTTTGAATATCAGTCGCATTAATTGACTAGTTAAGTTCAAGATTTTGAAATTGTTTGGAAATTGTTATCAAATTTTAGGATAAATTGCAATGTTATGTTTTCCTCCACAACAAATATATTTTAGATGTGAAGATTACAGGTTTGTTTCCTACAGGTTTATTTTCTCGAATAAATTTGTTTGAATGATTTTTGAAAATAATGAAAAGAAAGCCCAAACATTGAGTCTACCGTATCTTCAACTGATGACTAGGAATAATGCCAAGAACTCTCCATCTTTTCTTTTCTTTGCCCTTGAACAAATACCATTCAGAAGCGATAATTTCAAAGATTTAATAACCTAATATCAACTTCTATTATGTCTTTCTTCTTAATGAACAAAAGCTGAAGTGCAAACTTTAGCACTAATCAGGTCGAATGAATAGGACTTCACGTGTTCATTCCAGCCCAGTCAATTCATGTTTTATTATTATTATTAATTAAATCATTAAATTTAAATTATCGGTTATTATTAATCTGTCTTTTTTTTGCGCCACGCTTATAGAAATTGGAAACATTTTTTAGAGGGATTCAGTTTCTTCCTTTTTCTTAATTAATTAATTATTGGTTATCATGAATGGTAGGAAATGTCATTGCTGTGATGTACGGTCTTCGTCCATGTCACCTTCGTTTCCCATTATTTCCATCTTTTAGGATGTTCTTGAAAAAAGCACCAAAATGCTTTGATTACTAAGCTAGGTGTTTAGAACTTGCCTTGTGCCTTTAGTCGAAATTGTTTAAACAAGTCTCATTTGTCCATGGATGAACGAAATGGGAAAAAAGCCTCATCGTCTCTTTCCGTCCCAGTTCATCTAGTGAAAACCAACTTCTGTTTAATCTAATAATTTTGACTACTTGAAATTCATTTTCAAATAATTGTTAAAGTTTTATTTTCATTTCTGATTTTCCTGTCCTGTTGCCATTGCACGACTGAAGAAACATTATTATATTTTCGCGAGCTTGATATGTTATTTTATCTTTAAAATTGTCTTAGAATTCCTATGATCATGTTTATTTGGAATCGAGGTATTAAGCCGCTTAATCTTAACTGGAAGAGTTAATTTGCTCTTGCTAAACTTTATTTTCTTCATACTGTAAGCATTTTCAAATCTTCAGAAAAAATTTTACAATGAATAGAAAAATTCTGTAGCCGGAAATACAACCATTTCCGTTTTTCTAAAAGGAGAGGAGAAACTCTCAAATGTGACGAATTGAATTATGCACTAGCCGTGGTCATCGTTAGTGGAACGAACATAAATATATTTTGTTTACAATGATAGATGGGATGAGAAGAATTATGCAGAAAGTGCAGGTAGCACACCTGGACTAGTAGCAGCAATCTATATTAAACTGTTTACTGGCAACAGGACTCAATCATAGTGGACTGGTTCAGCAAGATTTATTAATAGAAGCAAAATGTGCTTTCGATGAAAACAGGAGTGGAATTGTTATCTTTCTTGGGGATTTCATCTAATAAACAGTAAATAGTAATTCTTAAATAATCTCATTAATTAACATATTAGAAGAATTCAGGAATGTAAATGTTTTCTGAATGAATTAGGGTTTCAAAATATAGTGGGAAATATTTAATTGTACAGGAAGAAAAATAAAAGAATGCAGTGCAAAATAATGGCTTTACAGTTTCTCTTTCTTTGCTACTATTCCACAATCTCTTAAGGAAAAGTTCATCTTGAAAATATTTTCAAATATGGATGATGGAACTATATGAATTCATAATTTACAAATCAATTTATAAATTTTGACCTAATTTTTCCCAGTGTTTATTTAGAGAAAATTGTAATATTGTGATTAATAGCAAGAAAATACATTATTATCTTTGTGATGAACAACAGTTCCACTTTCGACTCCATGAAATTGTCGATAATTGAACATCATTTTCCCTAATTTTGCATGCGAAGTAATTCGCACACATACTTCCAAATGAATGAGTCATCGAAATAATAAAATGACATGCGACAAAAGTTAGAGTCATCCCATCACACATTGTTTCCATTCCTTCAGTTAATGAATTAGTGGAAATGAGGAGCATAATAATATTTTATGGTAAGCATACAGTAGAATAAAGAATGAAGTGAATTATGCTTGACGACTAAATTTATAAGTTGTAGCAATGGTGTAAATGAAACATTCTTACTTTGCAATTTAAAAAGAAAACAAAAAGCGAAGGCAAAAGTTTTCCTTTTAACAAAAGCAATAAAAGTAAGAAAAAGGAAAACATTATTTTTTTATCAAAATTGTAAATTACATTCAAAACAGAATTGTTTTTAATAATTTTTTGACTTCCGAATTGATTTGGTTGGTTCCAAAATTATCAGCGAAGATGACAATGAAATAATAATTATAAGTTGGTCGAAAAATTCGATGAAGGAGAGAAGTTAGAGGTTAAGTTTCAGAGAAAGAACAAGTTTTAAATTTTGATGACTTCAATAAAGCAGACGATCGTGCTGCTGTTACTGAATGAGAGAGAGAGAGGGAGAGAGAGAGAGAGAGAGATGGTTAGTTGATATAAATGGTCATTTCTGTGTTTCTTGTTTCTTTGTTGATTAAGTATGAGAATTTAAAACTTTTAGTGTTTACACTCAGTTCAACGTGAATTATTCGATTTGCAGAGAATTTGATAAGTGATGTTATTAGTTGAGATGAAAGTGTACTTTTGGAATTGCCGATCTGATAATTTTGTAACATTTTAACTTGGAAATTTCCATCTGATTTCATGACAATTACATCTCAATTTTTTTCATTGTTTTGATCTGCTAATCGAACAAATCAATATCAGTTGATTTTGGATATAATAGACTTCATTTTAAATTATTCAGCTGTTATCAACTAGTCTAACTTCTGAAAATTGTTTTAGAAAAAGAAAGAGGGAGGTGAGGAGTGGATTCTTGGTTAAACAGAGAAAATTATTTAACTAATGTTCCCACTAGTCTTTCTGTCCTTTGTATGAAAGTTTATTCACATTTCGGGTCAACAGGTCAATCTCGTAAATGTGGGAATGACCAATACAAGGTGCGGTCAATATGTGTTGCGTGACCATTGGGCGTCAGTTCAAAAACAATTTTTCTTCCAATTTTTAAAGGAATTGTCCGCGAAATTTATTACAGTCATGTGAAATGCTTTAGAATAAACTTCTATTAACCTGAATTTTTAAAATCTGTTGTAATCTTTTCACACAACAAAAAAAAGCTGAAATATAGATAGTGAATAAAGAGGAAAAGAAGTTAATATGTTGAGGTAAATGTGGGAGAGATTCTAATTGTTGACCTTTGGTCAAGATTGATTTTTACGCGTTGATATTGTCAAATACTAAACCGGAAACAGTATAAAGGTTGTGTTTAACGTTTTTTTTTTTCTTCAACTTCTCACTTTTTCTCACTCTCTTGATTCCACACAATGTTTTCTTTTTATATCTTCAAAAGAAAAAAGAAAAAAAACCAAAGATTAATTAACAATTAATAATTGTTCCCATGGTAACATTATTATGATAAGCTAATAAGGTCTCGATGATTTAGCAGCACTGTTCAATTTGCAGCCACTACTTTCCAGCTTATCATCCATCCATCTATCATTTCATACTTGATTTCACGATTAATGATGCACCACAACTTTATATAAAAATGCATATATTTACACATTTAGGCGTATGTGTATGTGTCTGTGTGCATGTGTTGTCAGAACACACACACAGACACAGACACTTGCAACATACATGTAGGAACCATTCAATTGGAACAAGGTTATCGACTCATTTCACGCCAGCCAGCCAGTCATATTGAATTTTGTTTTGGACAGATTTCCTCTTATAATATTTTTATTAATATTTTAGCTAGAATATTATTAAATAAATCTAGATAGATAGACTTGATTGAGATGAAAGGTACTCGATTGTTTGTTGTAGGAAAGACGAAAAATTTTTTCTCTCAATTCATTAGTTGCTATTAATTTTATCTTTTTTACCTGTATATATTACGTGTGGATTAATTGAATTTTTTTTAATGATAATGTAGTGATTTTATTGGTGGAAATTCTATCGTTGAATTTCTGAAAGTTTGAACTGCAATATTTGCTGCAAATCAACATTTATTAGTTGGAGAGAGAAAAATGGATGGAAAATTTTTCGCTTTTTATAAAAGTTAGGAAAGTTACAGCATCTTACATATATTAAAAGGGAGGAGATTTTAGACTAAGAATGTGCATTATCTTCTTGAGTAATATGTAATCTTCAATTCGAACTATTCTTCCACCATTTTAGAGCTGGTTGTTGTAGTTGGTCTGGGATTATTGAATTGCGAAGGCTGGCCGTTGTTAAATCAGACCATTTCTGGTTTGTATACGTCTGGATGGTGTTAAGTGGGCGGTGATTTGATTGGCTTATCTTTGCTTCTTGTAGAATGATAGACTTTATCATTTTGTCAGTTATCGGTTCTGTACAATCTGATAATTGATGATATCACCAGGTCTTTCTTTGCACCAATTTTGAATTGAAATACAGTTGCAACACCTTGATTATTTCATTTTTATCGTCGATTCTGCAGCGAGCATATTTGCACTATTTCGTCTTGTTATCAGTTATAATATACATAGAATTTGATAAACGCGTCGTTATTAATTGTGATACATTTGTTTAAATCCTTCATGCATAAAGAATCGTAAAAATGGTAACTGTTAGTGTGTAAAATTGTTCGTTTAATCGATAGATCTGATTAATTTTTAGCTATTATTACAATACACATAGCAGTGTGAGTATGTTAGCTAATAGTAATCATTTGAAAAAACCATTATAGCTAAATCTACCTGCAGTTGATACCTGTAATATTACCTTTCTTAATCTTAAGTACCATGCGATCGATGAGGTAATATTGTTTGTTGATTTCGGCTGTACTGCGTCTGGAAATTTACTTTCATATTGTTTTACGATTTTATGCAGTTGAAGTGTAAAACAGACATAATTCACGTTTACTCTTTTCCTTCATGTAACGCTACCCAAGATATTTCAGGAGTATGTGAATTCGTGCTCTAGCACTGAAGCAATAAATAAGAATATAATCCGGAAAAACAGTAACATACCGCCTGTGCGGAAATCATTCCGAAAGATTAAAACTCAGGATACTGCTCCAACATTATCCACTAACAGCGGGAAGAATGTATGTGTTATTCTGATTTTTTTGAGATTTTAGTTAGAGCATCCAATCATATTACATATGATGTTATTGTTGAAAATTTACATATTTCAAGATATTGCTGGGATTTTGCCGTACACTGTAGTGTACGTAATCTTTACACCGGAGAGGAATTATTTCCACCTACAACAGCAATTAGATTACTGGGTTGCTAGGAAAAAAGTGCAATGCGTTATAAAACAGGTAACATCACATCGCTCAGAATGTTGCAGTGTTTACATTCGTGTTTTTGTCAAAAATCCATCAGTTTAACTTTACGATCTTATGCTGCTTATGCAAGTTACTTTTTTGAAGAGAGTGTTGAAAGAAAAGACGAGAAAATTTAAAAGAGCAAGAAAAGGACGAGCTTTAATGTGTTTCACTCTTTTTACATTTTTATTATGTGACGTTATTTTATAGTAAAATAATATCTTTTTTATCTACGTTACAAATGCTGCCGTCGAGAATTCAGTTCATCCTGAATGGGAGCTTATCTTTATCGGTTTCAGTAGGTCACCACCCAAAACCCAAAATAATGGAGCATCAGGGTTAAAGAGCAAATATTTTTTAATTTAATAGTATTAATAAGGCACGTCTTGCTTTCTCCAAATATCGAAGTTGGAGGAAAAAAGGACGGGAGTAGTCTATTAGAGAGATTCATACAGTTTTCGTGGATGTTATTATCAACCCTAACAGTCCATAATCTTTCAATTACTGATTCACCTTCATCTTTTGAATTGTGAAATACTGAAACAATTCCATGTGTGTGAGTATGTGCAATTCTTTTTCTTCTTGTGTGTTCACTATTCCCTTGATTGTGCTATAAAAGTATTGAAATTAAAATAGCTAAGTTGAATAGTCTTGTGAAAAGGTAACTTAAGAGGTGATATTTCAGATGATCAAATTACTTGTAAGTTATAAGTTACTAAGTTTAATTATCGATCCACTGTTATCAAATAAGTGTTTTGCGAGTTTTGAGGGAGATTCAACCCTTACATTTTTGCAGAAGACATCTTATTCATCAACCAAAGTACCGACCAGTGCTTTTTGCCGCCTGCCATCAGAGTCACATACCTGGATGGCAACCACGGTACAGCATGCACCAATGACTGCTCCTTCATCTTCCAGCTCCCACCATCATGCCAATGCTGGTGGCAATGGTTCGCGTACTGGTACGCAAATATCCTCTCATCATGGAGCTCATCCAAGGTTGCTGCTCTTATTCCATATTTTATTAGTAACATGATTCTTTCAGAAGAAGTCATAGGTATAACCGTCATCCTCGTAATTAGTTTTAAAGTCCTGGCTTATTCGCGGTTATCACTATTATCAATTCTTACAGTTCTTGGAGCTCGTTTGGAAGGGTTGTGGTCAGGGAATAATCGAAAAACCCGAGGAGATGAATGCTAGAGAACTTTAAGCCTAAAAGAACGAAACTTATTAAGATTAATGATTATTACACTAATAATTATCTAAAACATTTATAACGAATGTTCAGTTCAAGCTCTCATCACAGTACCAGTGGTGGATTTCATGGAAATCATCGTTCTTCGAATCTGAATGCAACACGTGTGCAGAGCAGGTCGCGAACCACTGATGACCCACATATTGGAAAATATAAGTTGCTCAAAACGATCGGCAAAGGAAATTTTGCCAAAGTTTGTCGATTTGATTTCTTTTGTTTCACATGGCGAATGCTTAACATATATAGGAATCGACTGATGGATTTTATATGATGGGAATGGAATGTTTATCAATTGTTCTATTAGAGTTGTCTGGAAATTTCAATTCAAATCCCAGTGGTGGAATTTTTTTTCAAACCAAAAAAGAGAAAAACTTTTGCTAGACTGAAGAAGCTTGAAGATAATTACCAAGATTTTGTAACTAGTTTGACGCGAAAAAGTGAAATCAGAAAATCGGTTGTTTTTCCAGTCTTCTACTTTAGAAAGCTTTCATTTAATGTAACATAAAAAATCAAGAATTAATAAAAATTTTCCTTTCACTTTGTTTATTTTGTAGGTTAAATTAGCCAAGCACATTCCTACGGGTATTGAGGTTGCGATTAAGATAATCGACAAAACTGCTCTCAATCCAGGCAGTCTACACAAGGTTGGCTGCACATATTTCCTCGATTATCTGAAAAGAGGATGAAAATGGTTTTTTTTCCAATTTTCCATAACTGCAGAAGAGTAATGGAAATCGATTTAGCTCGTCGGAATATTTCTGCTGTTAAGGATTAACATTCTTTTTTCAGCTGTTCCGAGAAGTAAAAATAATGAAACAATTGGATCATCCAAACATTGGTACGTTAATGACAGTACATCTAGTGAACTAACTAGATCTAAATCCATTTTTCGAAATTTCAAATTTGTATAAGATTTTGTATAAATTTGCAATTTTTTTATATAAAATTCCAAAATTTTTATAAGTTGAAATTCACCTATGCTGAAGTTTGAACTAGAGGAGCAAATAATTGCAATTAAGTTGAGGAGCTCTAATATTCGAAAAAATACTTTAAAGATAGACATATTTACTAGTGTCTTCTTTTCTAAATAAAGGAAAATGGAATCACTGGAGAGGAAAATGATTTTTCTTTTGTTTCATATTGCTTGCAGTAACATAATTTAGTGAAACTTTACCAAGTGATGGAAACTGAAAATACATTATACCTTGTAATGGAATATGCGAGTGGTGGAGAGGTAGGGTTTCAATTCGTAACTGTCTTAAGCATACATATCATGTTTTCATTGACATAAGATGTAAGCTTTCATTTCTTTGTTATATCTGACATGAAAATTTCGAATTCACTATATAGTGCTTTCATTTGCTGAATTTTTTAAATCACTTTTTGTCTTTTACTTTTTATTACATTAGTTTTTAGGTATTCGATTACTTGGTAGCTCATGGTAGGATGAAAGAAAAGGAAGCAAGGGCTAAATTTCGACAAATTGTGTCCGCTGTACAATACCTGCACCAGAAAAATATCATACATAGGGATTTGAAGGTAACTTTTTTTACTAGGATATCATCGTGCCACAGTATGAACTAAGAAAGAAATCATTTCATTGTAACAGTAAGATAGCAAAAAATTTGAATATTGAGCATATATGCATCCAAATATACGGCGGCGGTCCGTTGCAAGTCATGATTGTCTTTCCTGCAATGCCAACGTATTTGTTAATAGCAATTAAGAAGGGAATAGAAGGGAAAAATTGCAGTTTGTATGAATCTACAACTAATGCAGTCGCTTGATACATCACATTTGTTGATAAGTACCACAGTGGGCACAGTTGTGATTTTTATGAACCATCCTATTTAATTATCCCATAAAATTAAAGTATTGATGGCATTGTTTAAACTGATTGATTCTTCATGGTCGCAGAAAAAAGAAGGTGTTTTAGGCGGAAAATTTGCTACTCGATTCTGATATGAATATCAAAATAGCTGATTTTGGATTCAGCAATCAGTTTGTAATAGGTAAGATAAGTTTCCTTTATCTAATCTATTCTGTTTTTTCATTTCTTTGTTTCGGTTTTAAGTTTTTGTTGTGCCATTCTGATACGTAGTGTATTATCACCGATGTTACTACAAAATTACAAAGGTATGGTAGTTTTCGCCTATTTAATCAGTTAAAATCTCTTATTCCAAATATGTAATATCATCTGTCTTTCCCAGAGGGACAGCTCTGTGATCATGCTTTTTTCTGCTTATGATAGTCAGTACCCACTTTCTACATTTCTGTGAATATTATCATTCCTAGACAAAAAATGTTTTGTGTCGTATTAATACGTATTAAATTTTTTTCAGGTAATAAATTGGATACATTCTGTGGTAGTCCGCCTTACGCAGCTCCAGAACTGTTTCAGGGAAAGAAATATGATGGACCAGAAGTGGATGTTTGGAGTTTAGGAGTTATTTTATACACTCTTGTCTCCGGTAGTCTACCTTTTGATGGGCAAAATTTGAAGGTATTTTTTTCCTCCGTGTTTTCTTCATTCCGCAGTTTCTGTTTGCGGAGAATGAATGAATCAATTGTTTTGGAAAAATAGACGTGTTGCATTTTCAACCTCGAATTTTTTAGGAATTAAGAGAAAGGGTGCTGAGAGGAAAATATCGAATTCCATTTTATATGTCAACTGACTGTGAAAATCTTCTTAAGAAGTTCCTTGTACTAAATCCAGCTCGTAGAGGAACATTGGAAGCAATCATGAAAGATAGGTCGGCGTGAGTCATTTCCTATTTTTTGATGTCCTCGTTAAAATTCTTTAATTAATTGATCGCTAACTTTCTGCAGTGTCATAGTGTTTCCTTTCGACATATAAAATTTTTATGTTTCAGTGAGTCATTAAAGAGAAAAAGAAGTGAAATTATGCCTGCTATTTTTTTCTACTTCTTTTAGGTGGATGAATATAGGTTATGAAGATGACGAATTGAAACCGTATATCGAACCACCGAAGGATGTTAAAGATGAAAATCGAATAGCCATTATCCAGCAAATGGGTTACAGTCGTAATGCAATAATGGTATCGCTCGACAAAGGTAGTTTCGATGATCTTCATGCCATATACATTTTGCTGGGAGAAAAAAAACGCGAGGTAAACTGTTTGAATCGTTCAAGGCATTGATCTGATCAGCTGTAAAAGAAAGTGGAAAATAGGTTATCGATCTTAGCACAGTTATGTTCACAATACCGTCTCACGATTAATTTTTATTAATCTGACAAAGCTTATTTAGGCTCAGTTGGACATCATTATTAGTGCTTTCTAATTTGTCCAACCAACCCGAAATTAAGACTGGAAAGCAGATGATGATCCTTGGAACCAAAAGTGATATCAATCTTTGAAAGTTATCTTGAAAGTCATTTCATATCTTTGAATTTTTTAGCTTGACGGAGAAGCTGTCCTAAATGCTCAATTGAATCCCGCATCAGCACAAAGTGTTGCTCATGGAATAACGCAGGGTCAAAGTCCGCATACTCAACCACCTGCTTCTACTGGTTTTGCTATGGTAAATTTCCGATTTAAAAAATTTTAAGGTATTTATTAAAAATGAACTGGAGAAGATATCAAGAATTATTCGTAATGTTTAATTTAAAACATTTGTTTAAACAGCAGATTTTTTTAGACCCAGAAATTTGTGCCTCGTTCAACATCAGCCCAAGTACCATCAGTAAAGACACGGCGTGGATCACAGGAGCAAACGATTACACCAGCTGCTCAGCTTCCAACAACACTTTTACCGTCGGAAATTCATGTCACAACATCACCTGGAACACAACGAGTCATATCTGGTGTAGCACCGGTTACGATGCGGCATGTTATTGGTCCACCAGGTGGTCGACAAGCGCTTAGTATGCAACCAGGTCATATAAGTATGTTATCTTATATTGCAGAGATTTTATGTTCTTTGTCCTTTCAGGAATGTTTCTGCCATTGTATCTTGACTAGAATTATGCATTCAATTATTTTCTTGAATCTTATAATTGATTTCAGTGCCCAACTATCCGTCAAATGTAATGCAAGCTGTCGGAAGTGGTGTACAAGCTGCTGCTGTTTCTGGGTTTAGGAAGGCTTCCGTTCCGGCACGGACACCGCTATCTAATTTAGGTGCAAGAGGAATTTTGCCAACGGGACCACGATTTGTGTATCCGACAATTGAGTGAGTTTCTCGCACTAAAGAAACTATTTTTCGATTACTTTTTTTTTTGCTGGACTGATCATGAAGATACAAGGATAGAAAACTTTGCCAACACTACATTTCCAGAAACATAAAAGAATTTGGTAAAATTATCTGAATTAAAGTGTAGGTAATGTATGTCAGTTGTATTTTGATGTTTTGCAGTACGAAAGGTTTACCTAAGAGTATTACTGGGTCTTCGTCAGCTCGTGGTACTTCAAGTTCGCCATTTTCTTCAAATTCTGCGCAGCAGAAGATCACATCGCTACAGGTATTTTGATTGCTGAATCTTTTCGATCTTTTACTTTATTTTCTCTCCATCAACAAATTATTTTTCAAATATCCCAAAACTTCGAATTCATAAAGCTTTTGATTCTAGAAAAGCGGCTCTATTTCGGCGACGCCAAATGAGCCGTCGATTAAGGAGGATGACAATGAAAACGGTGAACTGTTCGCTAGTAATGGCGATAACGGGAAAGTTGAACTAGCAGTTACAGCGAATGCAAATACTGATAAAGGTGTCGATACTGGTCGTTACGCTGGTAGTGATGCGGATGATGGAGATTCTACCGCGATATCACGGCAGCAGTCACCTGCATTAACACTTGGTCCAACAGTGGAACAGCCGGAAAAAAAAGAGGAAAAGTATGTGAATGATTTGTTCAAAGTTTTGTTGGGCGAATTGCCGAATTGTTTTGGTGTATTTTGAGAATATTCCAAATATAAGTTATCCCGATTTTGATTCTGGGATACTCCAGAATCACTTATTCAAAGGGATACTCCAGAATAACTTATATTTATTGCTATGTGTTTGTGAATAATGTATTCTTTTCGTGTTGAAATAACTGTGTTTTCCAAGAACTATTATCTTTCATTTTCATGTGTTATCATAGTGATTTTCTTCTTCACATATTTTTGATGACTAAGCTGTGACATTCAAGCATCCACGATCCTTGGTCGAAATTATACATACTTCCGAAATCTTTATCTTACAGATGTGCAAAGTAGAGCTACAGTTAGACTGAATTTTCGGAAATAAAGAATATATTCTTACACCAGAATTCTTTCGGTTAGAATTGGTTCTAGAACCTTTGCGGAGTACTAGATCCCATATTTCTCGAAGCAGTCCAAATATACTTTGATAAATTATTCTTGAATTTAATCTAGTTATACATTGATATTCTTTTCTCTTTTTTGTTATATTTGCAGCAATAATATGTGACGTTTAATATTTTCTCTTATAAATATAATTTTTTTGCTCGTCTTTTATTCTGAACTCCAACTAATAAATCATTGTTTGGGATTGAAAGACGATTGAAAGCGTAGCTTGATTACCATTAGGATTTTATGGGTCTTATTGAAATTGGGCTTGGATTGCTCAAGTAAATTCCAAATTCGTGGATATTTTCGAAGATTTTTTTGGGAATTCAGAGAAAGATCCTTATTTTGAGTGATCAAAAGGAGATAATTTATGTAGATCTGAACTGCCCTTTCAGAATGGCAATGCTGATTTATTAGTTCGTGTTAAATGTTATAACTTCGACTTGGTTTGATTTCTTTACCAAAAGTTGGATGGTTTCCTAGTGATCACTAGCTTTCGTTAAAATTTTCTTTGTTTGTAAACAAAATAAGTGGATTATTTCAAATTCAATTTTTAGAAATACCTGGTTTTATGCTATGTTACTGCTTGGGTAATATTTCTTTTTACAAAATTTTCGCCTACTTTTGTTTAAATTCTAGGTTGCAACGTTTAGCTTTTTCAGGCTTCATCAAAGCGCATCTGCACAAGCAGTTATCAAAAATTTAGCTATTAACGAAACACCATCTGCGTTGTTGCCACATTCACAGAATAATAGCCCAAAGTTGACCAAATCTGCAACTGGCACCGCTCTGAATCCTGTTGCGGTGACAGCAGTATGTTTCTTCACTTAAGTGAAATTTATTTAATACTGATTTTCTAAAATATATATGAAAACAGAATTAGTGGAAGATTTCAGGTTTATCCGAAGTGTATGAGTGCTCGTAATTTTTTTTAATCACAATATTTTTGTGATCACTAAGAATATCAAATCACAACACGTAGAAGTCAGATCACTACGACTTGGTGGTACTGATAATGAAACACTGATTCGTCTTTCTATCACTTTAATTGATAAAATTTTCGTTTTAGCCTTCCTTAGACACACAAACTATACCATCAGCCGCAGTGTTAAGTACGCATGGTACAGCAATACAAAATGCTGCCTTTCCTAGACATACTCGTAACAGGCAAACTTTTCATGGGAAAACGGAGCACAACAAGGTTTCTTTTTATTTCATTATGAACTTTATATAGCAAATGGCCGATGTATACAATCAAATTATAAGTTATTTTTATTTCGGAGGCTAATCCTGATCAGTGAAAGGAATTAAGGAATTATTTCTAAGGGAAGAAATTACGTATCTTTAAACAAAGTGTCCCTTGTTTTACTTTTTGAATTATAGGGAAGTTTGGATGATGATGTTGAAACGGAGGTAGTACATGGTGCTAATACAACAGGCAACGGTGGTCCACGTGGGTCATTCCTTTCCAAACTATCCAAGCTTACTCGTCGGTAAGCTTAGTTCCATTTCAGTCAGATGCTGATCTAATTTTGGTTAAAACATAAGCACTTCTGTGTAAACGATTTCTGAAGGGGTTTTACCATCGTATTCGCAGCTAATCCCAGCTTTTATTGCTTACTTTACTAATTGGTTCTTTTAATTTATATGAGATAAAGAGCTTTCACATATTCACATATGGAGCAAAATGCTTATTTTACCTGCAAGTGTTGTGCTTTTACTAACCAAAATTTTCCAGTAGGGAAGTTTGGAAAATTTTTTTTAGGAAATGAATTGAAAAAGTAAGCTTCATATAATTTACATTAAGTTAATTTAGTTTAATATAAGTGCAGGACTTGCTTGAGATGTAATTGGGAAAGAAGAATCTACTATCCAGTCCTGCATTATGGAAAGATGCTTTTTGAACGGTCTACGGATTGAGTCATTTTACTCTAGTTACACTCAAAATGGTTTTGCATTTTTTGGTGGTGTCACTTATTTACTGCAGTGAATTCACTTGTAGTTAACTTCAAAGGGAAAGTTGATGCTGAAGAATATATTATCGACTGATTCTTTTAAGAAGACGATCAATCGATATATCTCATTCTTCAGCATTGCTGGGATGTTTGTTTAAAGTTCTATGCTGTGACAATATTATGTTCCCATCTTTTTTATCAACTCGTAATAACTTTTGTTAAGAGTCATTTACAACATTTTGGTTTATTTCATTTAATTTATAACGAGTATGCGGGTTATGGTGATGGTTCCTTCACTTCGCCATCGTTTGCTCACAACCATGAATATTTCATTTCTCACCGATGTATTGCTATTTTGCACAAGACTAGACTGTTTCCTCCTCGTTCACATGTCGACACAGGAATAATAATTCAACTGCTCAGCTATTAAATAAATAATTATTTGGGACGGATTCCTCCTTCCGGAAAAGCAACGGTTTTGTGTTGTATCAAATAATTTTGTTAATACCACTTTGGTCATCCACTAAGACGTTGTTATCTTTTGCTTTGAACTGTTTAATTCATTTCATCTTAATATCTTCGGAGGGATCTGTTGATGCTAAAGATTCTGAAGAAATTAATTATGTTCAACTATCACATTTTATGTCGCGGAATAACACGTCTGGTGATCTTTGTTGCATTTATCCATATAGTGCGCAGCACGACAATATCGAAAGTCATCTGTTATGATTTTTTTCTGATTTCCAGGACCTGAGAATTCCACATTGTCTTTCCTTTTCGGTTACACTGGAATATTTTGGAAAGTATTTCCTTGACATTCAGATTGTACCCAACAGTCACTCTAATTGCAGTCTTCATCTTTGCGAATTCTTCCAAATCTAACTTTTTCTCTGAGAACTATTCAAGTGTTTGATTATATATACATGTAGTGAGACATGTATTCACGCATCTTCGATTAGACCAATTTTCTATGAAATAGCTAATTCTGATCGTGAAGTTATTTGCACTTCGGAATGCTTTATTTTGCTTATTTCAAAGCATGCTGTTCAGGTTCATTGTCCTTAGTGAGCATTCCAAATTATAGTTTACTAAAATTCTTTTTTCAGACTGAAGTGTACTTGAGTTTGCTTTTTAATTAACAGAAAAAAGTTTATGATTTTATGATTTATGAGTTTTTTTAAAAGTTCATAACCTTTCTTTTCCATTTTTTGCATCTTTATTTGCGATGCAAGCATATACTTATAACTCTACTTGTTTTAATTTTTTTCTTGAAAAATTGATGCCTAACCTCTTCAAAATGTTTTTCAAGTAATTGGCCCTGGAAAGGAAAAATTTTAAAGCGAAAGATGCGAAGCAATTTTTGGAGGTTAATTTCGGCAAGTGTTCTATTATTCCACTATTTTTTATTTGTAGTGGTTCATCTGCTGAGCAGAAATATCATTATCACCCATCATCATTGTCATGAAAATTATCCTTATCAGCAGTATATCTATTCGCGGTATATCCGCATCTACTTTGCAAAACAATTTACTGAACTAAACTAAGCTAAATTTAACGAAAACGAATTAAACAATTTAGCTATTAGTCCTACTGTATTGTCACAAATTCGTTGCTTTTCCGGTCGCGGTATTTCAATAAACCAACAAGCTTTACTCTTGCTCCTGTCACCAATAGTCATGAAGTAGGCAATCCAACGAAATTTATTTACTGGTAGTAATGTTAACAGCAATCATCAACATCCACAATGGTTATAGTGAAGCTAATAATGTGCAAGCTTTAAATATAAAGCCTTCATTTCCGTTAGGCCGCTTTCCATGCATAATGGTAGCAGTTGTGGTATGATATTGCTGAGCTCTGAGCAAGTATTACCACTAACATTAGTTACGCCTCATATGATTTACTTCGTATCAAGCCCTCCTGTGGTTTACCTTACTCAAATTCTCTGACTGGTAACTGATGCTATTTGCCAATATTTCCTACTCCTCCGGTACATAAAGCGACAGATTACCCAATAGATGCTTCCGCAGCGCTCCTATCTCGAAATCTTGTTACCATATTTTTGCCGAACAATGTGAGTGATACCATGCGATCGTCCAGTGATTCCATCCAATCGTTTAGCCCATCGATGGCATCGTCAAACAGTGGTGCCGTTACTGGAGGAAACCATCATCATAGCTCGAGAACGGGTGATGCATGCAGTGTCCAGCTACCATCAACGTACTATGTCACTGGTACTGTTGGTAGCGGGCCATTAACCTGTGCCTCATCTCTATATCAGTCATCGCGCAGGACACCAATCGTGGGGATTGCTGAAGGATCTGCTCTCACTACGACGTCACCTCCAACACCAATTAACACAGGTGAAACGGTCAAACATAGTGTTAGAAGTGGAACCATTGGGCCGACTACCGGTATTGCTGGATTTAAACGATTAAACACTGGTCAGCAACATCATGGTCAGTTTGTCATGACACCAAATGCAGCACTGGGTGTTGGCTGTGATATATCAAATGGTGATGAAGTGAAGCCACGATCGCTGCGATTCACGTGGAGTATGAAAACTACTAGCTCTTTAGCACCCGAAGAAATGATGAAGTAAGTTAGATTTCAATTATACGATAGATTACACTTTCTTCTTGCTTCATGACGATCTTAGGCTTTCTTAATTTTTAATCAAAAATTTTTTGAGACATTTGTAATGTTATCACATGAAATGTAAACTGGTTAAATATACTTCGATATGCTATTCGATTATCTATAAAAAGATTCTCTTATATGTGAGTGCGAGAATTAAATTCATTGTTAAACTTTTTAATTGTTTTAGAGAAATTCGGAAAGTTCTGGACCAAAACAACTGTGATTATGAGCAGCGTGAGAGATATTTATTATTGTGCGTACACGGTGATCCCAATACCGACTCGCTGGTACAGTGGGAAATGGAAGTAAGCTATATTTCTTGATAGAATGTGCGAACTTCGGACATTTGTATATTATTGAAATTTTCACAAGTGTACAGTTACCGGAAGCTTTATAATAATTGAAGTAAATGTCTTTTTTGGATATCTAACACTTTGAGAATTTTCTTGAAAATGCGAGAGGGAATAGTAAATGTTTTACTTATTAACCAGCAATTTATGTCTTTCTTTAAGGTTTGCAAATTGCCAAGGCTGAGTCTAAATGGTGTTCGATTTAAACGAATATCGGGGACATCAATTGGTTTTAAGAATATTGCATCGAAAATAGCACAAGAGTTAAATTTGTGATGGGACACTGGAGTGGCAAATATTTTTGATTAAGATTTTGAAATTTGCGTTAATTCGAATTATTTTTGGACGAAAGATGTCCCTTAACGACAAAATTCTGATTGAAGTTTTTAAATTATCTATACGAAAAGTACTTAAGAGTACTTATTGTCCTATACTACTACCTTCCAACGAATTTTCCAGCCTTTTTTGGCTTGATGGTTTAGTTAACATAATGAAAAACGAAAATGTGGTGAAATTTTATCTTCCTTGAATTTGTAATTTCCTTATATTCGCAAAAATAATTGTCCTCAATCTGGGTTTTATTTGTTTCTCTTTTGTGCCACATTCGTTGCATTATTTTTGAACTTAAGTCTTTAAAATCTGTGACGTTATTGTAATCCAGTAGAATCAATTTGGTGTGAGTTATAGGATTTGGATTTCGGAAGACAAACTTGTTTCTGTGGAAAAATCTGGCAAGTATAGTGTAACCGAAAAAAAAACTTGAGAAAGTAAGAAATTTGTACTCGATAACATATAGGTTGATATAGTAATTAATTGCTGGTCCTCGACTATTTCAGCCAAATTAATCCTATTTCGGTTGAGGACGGTTATTTTTAGTGGGAAACTCTGATTGTTGGAATCATCCGGCCATCGATTCACACGGTACCTCGTTAGTGATCCAAATTCTTTCATTTTGTGTACGGTTTAATCATTTTTAGGCAGTGACATATTTAATTTACTCTGTCTTCAACTACCATATTGTACTGTGTAGTAACAAGTATACTAGTAGTAGTAGTATGTGTCTTCATTGATGGTAATGCATTTGTCATATACAATGAAGATTTTCTCGAAAAGTTTGAATTTCTTAGTCCCTTAAAATGCACATGTCAAGAACATTTGTGCGAGCTTGATTTTTAGTCTATTTTGACGGTTGTTCTTTTTCTACGTTAGTGTTACTGCTTCACATCAAAATCAGAAATTGAAATTGACACTGGAATTGAGTAGTCTAAAATCTAGATATAATGTATTCTTTGTGTTTTTGTAAGTTGCTCGGTGTGGCTTTTTGCATAGAGGCCATTTTCAGCGAGTACCACAAACTATCGCATCTATTCCTATGCGCTGGAAAAAAAACCAATTGCAAATTTTGATGTTTTCTGACACGTTGTGTAAAGGAATCAGTTGTGTTTCAAATTCGCTGCATCTCTACTGAAAAATGTAATGTGATTTACTCCTCCTTATTCTTTCATCTTGTCATCTTTTGTCTTTTTTCAATTTTCTCCACGCTGTTTTATACATTAAATGTTCAGTGTTTTTATTGATTTACCAGCCATCTCATTGGTCATGGCTTTTCATCTGCACATCAGCTCTCTGAATTTTGCATCTTCTAAATCTAAGAAAAAAATTCATTTGTAGAACATTTTTTATATTGTATGTTTAACGAAACTGAAAATGGAAGTTCTCTCCGGATTAATTGTTTTATTTATTGTGATTCAGTCTTTTTTTGTAGTGAAGAAAAAGATTTCTTATTGACCTGGTCGTTTCCTTTTTCTCAAGTTTAAAAAGTTCATATAGAGTCTGGATTTGGCAGTCTGCAGATTGATTCAGTATCCTACTTTTCTTCCCATTTTTATTCCTTTGGCTTGACATTTTTAGAATCATTTATGTGCTATTTATAATTTCGAAAAAGGTTTGATGAGGCATTTGCTTGCTGATAAAATTGTATAAGTTACTAGGAAGTTCCAGTAAACGGGGATGGGAAAGAAACCGTCAGCCTGTTTCAAATCCCAAGTAGCACAGTTAAAAATGCAAGGAGGCACACACTGGTGGTTTTACATTTTCACTATTCTGTGCTATTGCTCCATTTGGATTTCATCTTTTGGGATCTAGCATTGTCCTCCCTCGTATGGCACACAGTATTTTCCGACATTATCGATCGCTTCTCTTCTCCTAATTAACAACTTTTCTCACGTCACTTATGAACCGTCGTCTTCTGTTTACTTAGAAACTTTTTACTAACATGACGCAGCAATTTTTGCTCCCAGGTCTAACATGGACCAAAGGTTAGAGGCCCTGAAAGTAGTTGCTTGTCAAACAAATTACTAAGATGAAATTTTCATAGTTTTCGATCTTCTCTAATGTCAAATTATACCTACTTTTGTCTTTATTAAGATAAAGGATGCAGTTTTCGTCTTATCGCAAGCACAAATGCAGTGTGAAAAGACCACTGCACAGGTGTATATGAGCCTATCTGTCTGTCATTTCCAAATTCGAAAAGCTGTCTTCTTTACTTTTAAACAAAGATTTCTTGTAATATGAAGATATTGACCAAACACAAAATGACTAACACTAACTTTCTATCCTTCCTTGCTGAAAGGTCGCTTAATCTACTTTCATACAATTTACACCTATTACTTCTATTTTCTTTAAATAAATACTCTGACTGCAGTTTTGCAAGATTTCTAAAGTTCCCAGTACCTAAAATAATTGAATTGTAGCCGTACTTATCTTGCCATTGCCTCATCGCATCAACAATGTAAGTTTCGCTGAGATGTAATAGTCAATAGCAGCTGCGCGACTATCATCACAATATACAGCAGCAGTATATTGCAGTGCAATGCGGACAGCAACATAAAATAGTACGGTCATTTCACAAGTTAGAATGTCAAAAGTCTACCTGAGATAGGTAGGTAACTGCGCATCTTCCACTTCCAGTCCCACTTGCTTTATTGAAAAAGAAAAGCCAAGTGGTGAAAAGTGCGCAATATGTTGTCAAACTATAGCACTGCACTAAGTTATATTTTGCTCCTTCCCACTTATATGTTAAGATGAACACGTGTCTGCTGAGAAACTCTGAGGAATACAAGAGTATCTGGGTACTACTGAAATACACGATGACTCATACAATCTCGATTAATTACTTATTTGCAAATACAAATTTGATTGCTCGCCAATAACAGCGGTATTGATGATGATAAAAATGATTAAGCGGTAACACCGTAGCATTACTGAAATTTAAAACTTGAGATTTGGTTTCTTTTTCTCTTCAGCACGCCTTTCAAATTATATGTGATTATGGTGGAATCAAAGTAGGGAAAAAATAAGTGGTTTTGCATAAATGCGTACAAACGCCATATATATATATATCTATACATTAATCTCGCTAATAACAACGGTATTAATGATGGCCTGTGATTATGTTTTTGTGAGAATCATTTAAACGCTGTAATTTTGTTATAAAAATATACAAAAAGTAAACTGATAAATGAACTAATTCAGTGGATTATGATAATGATGATGATGATAATGATGATGATGATGATGCAAATTATTTCTGATGTTGCTTTCTCATATCTGAAGCATTTCCACTTCATAATACTTTGAAAACGATCTTAACGATTTCTTTGAAACAATTACATATAATAAGCGACATAATGATATACAGCAATGATAATGATAACATTTGATAATAGTAGTGCTGAACTAAAATTTAATCTACGTATAGAAGATATAATGGATAAATTATCTATACAGCTAGACAAACACACTGCACAAGCAATAAATTGGTATAGAAATGGAAATTTTAAATTAAAGGAACGAGCAAGCTTGTCGTTCAGAGGATCAAAATAACATTTGAAAAGAATAATTATAAGTTGATAGGACATTTCTTCATTCACTATTACAGTTCTTTTCAACTTGTAAGAGAAATGATTCAGAAAAGCCATAACGAAGAAGGAGTAAAGCTTAATTCAGCTTAATTGACGATTGCAAATTCTCAACGAAAAGAAGACCAAAGTAAGTTTATAAAATAAATAAAAGTTTTTCACGTTGTCAAAATTTATGAGTTCAGTGATTATTGAACCAAATTGTCACTCAATTTTTTATTTTTTTCTTTTTCAGTTTTGTTCACTATTATTTTTGAAAAGAAAAAGGAAAAAGATTCGAATTTAAGAAGTTTCACTTAAATAATTCATAGTGAGAAGACGCGTTTAATACATATAAATTCTTTGCTAAAATCATATTTTTCTGAATCATTGTAGATGCAGGATAAAGCAAAGTAAAAAAAGAAAAGTAGTGGTACTGCTGAAGACAGCAATAGCAGCAACAGCAGCAACAGCAGCAGCAGCAACAGCATCAACAGCAGCAGCAGCAGCAGCAGCAGCAGCAGCAGCAGCAGCAGCAGCAGCAGCAGCAGCAGCAGCAGCAGCAGCAGCAGTAGTAGTAGTAGTAGTAGTAATAGGGTTTTTCCATGTTGGAAATAATTCTTAGCCTCTTGGCTTGGCAACGTGCTTTTCTGCTTGTACGTCGAAAACCCATTCACCGTTGAAATGATCAACATGTCGTTTGATCTGTAAAAGACGATTCCCAGTAGGCTAAACAAGTTTTAACTTTAATTTAAGCAAAAAAATTTGCTAGGCTGAAATTGACACTAAAAAAGTGATAAATGATAGTGATAACAGTGCATTTGCTATTTTACATTATAAGTCATACTTGCACTTTTTTTATTAGACAACTAACAAGAAATGCTATAAGCATTTAATGCAATGGATTACGTGATAGCAACACGTGCTAATATGTTGCTGTCACGCAAGCAGTTCAATAATTTAGACTTATGATAATTAGATATCAAAAGTAAAGCACTCCGTTTAAATGACCTAGCGGATTATTTAAAAACATTTAGAATTAAGTGATAAATTTACTAAAGAAAGAAAAAAGAGAGCAAACCAACCTGCTCCAACCCAAGTTCAATTTTTGATAATTCTCTTATCTCATATTTTTTAATTTTACCCGTTACTGTTAACGGAAATTCATTTTCTTTTTTGAATAAAATATATCGTGGAATTTTGAAGTGTGCAATCTGTAAAAAAAAATTGCGGGTTAAATTAGGAAAATAAATAGAAAGATTCATTTGATAAAGATATTTATTTTTTTTTGAATAATTACTTGCTACAAGTACTTTCACAAATTACGATCATAATTCGAATCAATCAATCAATCAATCAATCAATCAATCAATGTCTCAGAAACAATGAGCAACTATCAGCAGCATATATCAATATCATATTTCTCACTCGTCCTTTGCAAAAATCCCGGATATCCTCTTCCGTAATATCACCTGCACTATCACGTAACCGTATCCATGCACATACTACTTCACCGTACCGTTCATCCGGCACGCCGACAACCTAAAGTCAAAGTGAATAGGCATCATGTATAGGACGATTATTGTAGATGGAATTATCCGGCCATCATCATTTTAAACAACTCTAATCAATAGATCAAAATTTGCTTTATATGTAAAACAAATTTGATTTCCAAAACTTCATATCGTTTATTTATATTAGATTGATTGACAGATTACAAAGTGATTTCAAAATTATTTTAGTAATTTAAATAATCGAGGCTATAATCGTACCTTAGTCAATTTATATGCAATTGAAATGAAGAAATTAATTCTTCTCAAATACCTGTACGTCTTCAATTTTTGGATGTCGGAATAAATACTGCTCAATTTCTAATGGATAAATATTTTCACCACCACGTACAATCATATCTTTTTTTCTGCCAACAATACTCAACGAACCATTCTCATGAATTATACCAATATCACTATAAAACAAAATTTCAATTTCACAATAAATGGTTAACTTATACTAATAAATTGGTTAGCGATCGCAATAGTGATTTTAACAAATGAACAGATTACTATTTTAATTACTTAAACAATCGAAGAAGAAGAAGAGCCTATAACTGACCCAGTATGATACCATCTATCAGCTGTAATTTCTTCTTTAGTCTGACGTTCATTATTCCAATAGTATTTCATCACGGAATAACCTCGTACGAGTACTTCACCACGTTCACCACGTGGTAAAATAATTCCTTCACTATCAACTACAGCCGACTGCAGAAATATATATCAAAAATTTTCTCAGGTTCATAAGTAAGAAATAATAATTGAGAAATACTAGTACGATACTAAGAAGTAAGAAGTTACGAATAAAATATACTTTTTTTAAAAAGTGTTGAAATAGAAATTAGAACAAGAAAAAAAAATCATAAGTATACCTCAAGGTGATCCATAATATAGCCAACAGATTTGACACGCTCTTCCGGTTGTTCGTCTCTAAGTGACATAAAAGATACTGGACTGGTTTCTGTTGTACCATAACATACCTGAAAATTTCAGAAATTCAAACAAAACAAAAAATTGATGGAAAAATTGGAGAAACTATTAGACCAAGTTTAAAAATAAAAAGTAAGATTACACAATCACCTGTAAATCACGCATACCCAATTCATTCACAAGTCTTTGACATAAGGCTATAGGACATGGTGCTCCGGCCACAAAACCTGAAATGATATGATGGTATGAGGAAATAGCTACATTACACAAATACTTGATAAATTTTATTATCATTGATTAGTTTATTCTTAACAATAAATGCTAACATTCTCCTTTTATTAGTCTAACGCTTTTATTATCATTTATAATGATAACTGCAGGAAAATGTTATCTTGACATACTTTTATCAAGATTATATATATATATATGACATGATATGGTTAATTGTTGAAATGAAACTTAGCATATTTAAGCCTTTTTATTATCATTTATGATGATAACACATCAAATTTCTGCAGGAAAACTGCGATCGGATAAGAAGGAAGTTAATCAGTTTTTTATATTTTTTGCTTCTTTTCTCTTCGCAATCACATCCTGATAATGATAAGGACAAAATTAGATAAGTTAGAAAATTATCACTATCCCTACCCGACGTTATCGATGTGCAATTGTATTGCTTGTACTGAGGATGGTTCAACATATCAATGTACATTGTTGGTGTGCCATAAACTGCTGTGCACCTTTAATTCACATAAAAACATAAAGAAAAAAGTCACCGATTTTACAAGAAATGAAAATCATTCTTTCATACACTAAGTTATTTTCCGTTATAGTTGAAAGACAAAGCAATCAGTTGCTGATAATGACACACTGATAAGCTAATCAACAGCTATACAATGCAGTATTCTAATGGAAAATATTTATATACTTAATACAAAAACTAATATTAAAAGTTCAATTCAAAGCGAAAGAATTACTGCAACATTCGTTTATACGATAAAAATCAAATTTGAAATTTATATAGCAGAAAGATCAGAACTGCAAAGACTGAAACAAAAATCGACTAAATAAAATAGTTTTATTTTTCTTTTTGAACTTATATGAACAAAAGATAAATGAAAACTAACCTTTCTTCGTGTATAGCTTGAAGAGCAGCTAAAGCATCAAATGATGGCGCTGGGAAGACACAAGTTTGCAGGTGTACACATGCGCTTAAACTTCCCATAACACAACCAAAACAATGATACAATGGATTCGGAATACAAATTATTGTACGCTAAAAATAGTTATTTGAGGTAAATATATAAAAGTGTAAAAGAGAAAATTTCAACAATCACATTTCATCAGGTAATTTTCTCTTTTGAATTTGAAAAAATGTGAAGAACAAACTTCAATAATAGTAATTTAAAAGAAATTAGTAATTCGTTATTGATATTCCATTACATTTTTTTGAGAGAAAAAAAGAAAACAATAATATCGCCTCACTTTTTCATTATAACCAGCACGTCGTCCAACGAAATATGCATTATTAACAACATTATGATGAGTTAAGGTAGCTCCTTTTGGTTGTCCGGTAGTACCCTAAAATTCTAACATTAACTTATAATAGCTTACTATTCAAGAAAATAGAACTGATAATCAAATATTGACAATTATAATCAATTTTGACGATTCAGTTCTGGTACTAACTGATTGATTGATTGATTTATTTGCACCAATTTTCATATATATATATATCTGGTCAGAGTGGGTCTCTTTTTTAGCAGATATTTTAGCCGCTATATTCTTCATATTTATTTACTACTACACCTAATTATTTTTGATTTTTTCATAAAAAGTAATACCAAAAAGTACTTTAATGAATAAGTAACATTTTAAAACCAATAAGTAATAGTTTTTGAGAGAAAAAAAAAGAAAACAATAATATAGAATTCATTTGTTTATTTTTTGAGTTTTATTACCGACCAATCAATCTATTTCATGTAGTTTTTTTTACTGAAAATTGCTTCTTTTTTGATATAATATAACGTGAATCTACAAATAACGCCTCTCAGAATGTTAATTTATATATTTTTCTTCTTTTTTTTTTTTTTTTTAAATAAAACTCATCTATCAACTGAAGAGACAAAGAAATAGCCATTTAAAAAAAACAGAAGAAATATCGAATTAAATAATTACATCAGAAAAAAATAAATAAATACAAAAGATAGAAAGGGAAAATCTAGAATAAAAAAGTAAAACAAAAACTAAAATATGTGATGATCAACCGGCCTACCTTTTTGCATAAGCTTAATAATGCAAATTTTTACTTCTTATATATTTAAATATTTTTTTTTGTAATTACTATTAAAAATATTTTTTGTGCAAGGTCAATATGAAAATGAACTAAAATTTGAGTTAAAATGAATTAAAATCGTATCCGGCATTTTTCTGCAGAATAAAAAAAAGTACTGATGACGGATACGTGAAAATACTACTAAGAATATTCATTTCACTTTATTGACATTTTATAAATTCTATCTGGTTTCATTACTTTCTGCGTTTCCTTTTGTTCTGCAGAATGGATAAAGCTAAGTAAGTGTAAGCTCAGACTTACGGCATTACCTAAAGATTTATGCAGAAGTTCAAAGATCAGAATATTAGTGTTTGTCACAAAAATCAAAAATGCCTACACTGGTATACTGTATATTAACTGGATCATCCGGTTGTATCTGTCGTTCAATATCGGCCAATTTTAATCGATCTTCTTCTGTACCCATTTTTATCACATCCGAATATCTCCAAGCTCCTCTACAATTGGAATATTGTCAATTATTTAAAATAATTTTAGTCAATATGTTTGCCGAATCCTTCAATAACTTTCTGAAGTAAGCAGTACCACTAATTAAATATGATAATTAAACTTCAGATCTTGCTCTTATTTAGATTTATACATATCTGAAATGTTAAAAAGATTAGAGATAGTTTATTTCGATGTAAACTTCTCAAGAAAATTACTAATTCGAAATTATTCATACCTGTATGATTTGTCATCATCATCTCGATCAATGATGATAAGATGACGAAATTTAGGAAAGTAATCCGCTGCTACATCACCTTTACCTTCCGCTTTAACAGCAAGATCCGGAATAACATCAACCATCGATAAGTAGTAATTTGATTTCTTGAAACTTGCAGGTGAGATCAGTGCTTTAATGCCTACCTTACCAAGCGCAAATTTCAACTCTTCCGACTGATATGATGGGTTTATATTTACCTAAATTCCTAGAAAACTATGCATTTTTTTATAATGAGGGAAATTTATCATTTGGTTCCTACGAATCACAAAAAAATATTCTTTTTAAGATAATAGTTGAAGTTAATGAGGAGAATTTCTAGTAGTTCATGCGTTCTAGCAAAATAATCGGTATGTTTTTTTCTTCAAATTACATTTTACTGATTTAATTTTATGTAGCATTATCAAACTTATTGAATCTAATCTTTCCATTTGATAAAATATGAAATAATTACCAAAATCATGCCAGCAAGAGCAGTGGCAAATTGGCAAACAATCCATTCGTACAAGTTTGGACCCCACATTCCTACACGATCACCGCGATTCAAACCCAAATGAAGCAAACCAGTGGCTAATTTTTCACACTGCGTAAGAAATCATTTGGATTAATTCAATTTCCAATGCAAGTAAAATCAACTGTTATGCCGAAGAAACCAAACAAACAAGAATTCAGGGTGGCATTAATTTGAAGATAAACTTTTTCAAATTCTTCTAAAAAAGCTACACTTAAAAAAGTAGAAAGAAGGAAAAGGAGAATATACATCGTGGAGAAGTTGCTGATAGGTTTTACGTACACCATCACGTTTGAAGATGACAAATTCACGATCCGGCACCTAAAATTAGTAAGTGAATTTACTGAGGGAACCTTTCCAACAATTAGACAGCAACTGAAATTAGAAGTAAAGGTAGATAGACCTGATCGACGGCCATCCGGAGACGATCGCCAATTGTGTCGAAAAGCAGCGGAATGCTGGACACTCCGTGGACGTAGCTCTTCCTTATAGCTTGTGCCGCCGCATTCTCGGACAGCACACTCGCGTCCCCGTCGAGCGGTGTTTCTGGAAAAGGAAATTGCAAAAGATTTCATATCGTAGCAGAAAACACAGATGCAAAAAAAGTGACAACAGCAGAAACTTAGAGGAAACTTTCAGTTTAGAGTTTGACTCGCTAATTAAAAAGGGAAATTAATTACATGGACAGAAAGGGAAAATTCAGTTAAGATTCATATTTCAGTTTCAAAATGAAATGAAATATGTGAACATTTCTGCAAACCAAACGAATGTAGCCAAAATGGGTAGTTTGATGGGTAATAAAATGAAATAAAAAAAAACAATGGACAAAATCATTAAGTCATCAATTAATCACTCACTTTCAATTGATACTGAAAAAAGTTCAGATTATCAACAATACCATCCTTGTTAAAAAATTTCAAATAATTGTTTTAGTTTTTCTTGTTTTTATACTGCGTGAAAATTTTTCGAATTTGGAAAATGAAAATCCCCAGGAATTCGGGATTTTCACCTCCAAATTCATAACATAACAACAAAAAGAAAAATTCATTTTTTTTTTTGCTGTCATCATTTGGAGAAAGCGAAAAAGAAATGATTAAAATAAAAGCCATTAATTACTACTAGAAAGAAAGAGAGAAAAATACACGGAAGAGTATTTGAATATTAATTAGAATAGTTGAAGGATTTAATCGAAATTTTATTAAAACTTCATTATTTCTATACCAACAGTGCAAGTTGTGAAATATAAAGCAGTAATATATAACGTATAGTTTCTAAACAAAAATAGAAAGAATATAATTTCAAAGATTATAAGAAAATACCATCCATTGCACAATCCTACCCAATTTATTTACAAAAAAAATAAATTTCGGAATTTAAAAGAAATAACAACTTGTACATTTAATAGCATTTCATCCTAAAATTTCAATAAATTGAATTAACGCGAATGATAATTTATTCTAACAACAATTTAGTGATAAAGTTGTATTTTAAAAAATAAACTTCCTGAAATGATAACAATTCAATCAATAACAATAATAAAAGCAACAATAGTAATTAGTTGGAACATTCAAGTTATTAATTGAACAAAAAGAAAATGAAAATTTGTTAGTACTAACCAATATGCATACTATTACTGCAGTAATTATAAATTCTGACCGCAATATCAGATATATTTTTCCACTGTTTCTGTAAGCGTTCCGTTCTTTTAACTACCTGCAAAGAACTTTTAATTATGTTTTGACACTTTTAATTATAATGCAAACAGTTAGAATTCAAAGAGAAAAAAAAGAAAATTAAAAACGATATCAACACTATCAATTAAATTTATAAAGATCATCGAGTTAAATCATTTCCTACAGGGTGCTAAAATGATGAAAATAAAATTAAACAGATATCAAAAAAAAAAGAAAAATGAAACGGAAAGAAATCTTTGAAGGTATTAGAATTAGAAAAACAGTTAGCAGATAATGACATATTCTATTCTAGATTTAGATTAGTAATAATTGTCAACTAGAAAACTGCAGAATAAATTGCAATATATTGAAAAAATAATTGTAGTTTGATAAATATGTGACAAATGATACGACAAGTGAAATCGCGAAGTAAATATTTTTTAAATTAGCAAAATAAGTGGGAGCAAATTTTTTAAAAGTATTCAAAATTTAAACAAGAAAAATGCAATATCATTTAATAGATACTGGCTCAATTCGTGAGTAACTATCACCTTTTTTTTATTACTAGAAAGGAGCATAATGACTGTAAACTGAAACAATGTGATCAAATGATAATTTATGATAATGTCACATTCTAAATTCAAACTTTACTGACTTGATATTCGGACATGAGTTTCACACAAATTTATTCAACAAAAGATATGAAACATTTCCTTGTCGTTTTTTTGTTTTTTTTTTTTTCACTTTTTTTAAATCTCAGTAAATTCCTAAAAGATTGAAAATAAACACTGAAAAGTGATAAGAAGAGATTCGCTTGAATGATAATAAATGACAGACTGACCAGTCGAGAAAATGTACATAGATATGCGGAGGTCAAGCATCTGGGTCAAGCAATACTACTACTATTAACTCATCCACTTTTTCTTATCTTTATGTTATCACTAATCTATCGCTTTAAATTGAAATATACAATCGCCATTGATTATCATTATTAATGTCATTTTTTTTTTGTCAGCAGAAACTGGGCTTCTGTTCAGTACAAGTACGACTAAGCAATTCATGGAAAAAAAAATTTCATCCCATTTTTCCAAATTTTAAATCTCTTTTTTTGCTGATGAAAAATATGAGAAGTTAAGGGTGGTAATGAGGTAAAGTTATTTAATATATCAGAGGAAATTTTCCTATTTTTATTTCTTCAGATCAAAAAATTCTCGCTTTCAAAAAAGAAAGAAAGAAAAACCAGTATTTAGTAAATTCGAAAAAAAAATAAAATTACTTCGTTTCAAAATTAAAAAGTTTTGGAAAAAACATTTCTAGAAAATTTTTGGAAATGAATTTAATATCATAAAAATTTTTACTTCAAGAAAAAAAAAATAATTTGAAACATAACTTCCACTTGCAAAACCAACCGATCTTTCCAAATTGTTCGTGTGAGATTTTCATAGTTAGTTAGCTAATGTTATGCTATTTTATTAAAACACTCAAAATTTTGCATATTTCAAATTTTTTTTATATAATTTCGGAGATTTTTTAAATGAATAAGTGCTTAAAATTTGAAATGCATAGCCATTGTAATTAATAGCGATAGCAACAGAGTAATAATAATATAATATGCTCTATAATCAGCTATTATCATTGTTTTTCGTTGATCATCGGATCATTTCCAAGAGAGTAAAGAGCAATCACTTCGACAATTCCGTCTTTAATGTGGAAAGAATTTCTCATCAGCAAAGATCAAAATAAGATAAAATAAAACAAAATCCAAACGAATTACTTTCTTTTCACTTGATTTGAAAAAGTTGTGAAATTAAAAAGTAAATAATCATTACCAAAGCTACTTATTATCAAAACCCATGCTTACACCTCTGTTAACGATTGATGTTAATGTGAATTGAATATGCTTTTGTGCTTTTAATAAATAATTCTTTTCTTAATTACCAACAAATTTTAAAATGGCCATTTTTTGCTTATTATGATATAAGCACCTATTTGAATAATTTCCAGTAATACTTAATGCAATGTTAGGATTTGATTTACAGGAATTTTCACTTACTACATTTTTACTTACTATATTGCAAAGTTACTGCACGCAGAAGGCATAAACAACTGATGCAAGTAATTAATTCCAATTTTTCTCATTAAAATGGAATTGAAATCAAAAAGATAAAAAACTGCAATGTTTATGATTTTTGAGGAAACTCTAGTCTGCTTCGGAAGTCGAAATTATTGATCACGGAGGACTTCTACGATATGTTCAGTGATCTTTTCCATTCTTGTTGACATCATTTCTGTGACAGTGTTGTTGAAGAATAATTAGTCACATTTCAACAAGGGGTTATAACAATATCTGATTACATCTAACAAAATAATTTCGAAATAGTATGTATACATTCCCCAAAATGTATTTTGTGAGAATTAAACCTTTCGTTTCATTTTTTAAACGCTCTTCAGTTATGAACATAACAGTGAGGGAAAAAATATTTCATTTCTTCATGGTATAATAATATCTCCGCCACTTCCATTCTTTTATAATAAGAATTTTAACAATGATAATAGAAATTATTGATTACAAAGTATATTATTACTAAAGCTTTTTTGACAAATAAGAAATATGTGGAAAATTTTGCTACTTAAAAAGCTTAAAGAATATTTCTAGCACTTGATAATGATAATAAAAAAGAGGATAAATTACTTATATATATATTGCTGCTCACTCATTAATTGTTGTGGAAAAAAGGATGGCAGAAGAAGAATTATTGTTGTAAGATTTAATAATTTCAATATATAATTGATTTAGTAAAAAACAATTTATCAAAAAACAGAAATAATTTTTCTATTTCAAATGGAAATAGAAAAAAACAAAGTAGATCCAAGCGGATACATATATATGTATGAGAAATTCTTTTGTCGTTAGAAAAGATTAACAGCTTTTCAAACGGAATTTCTTATTTTGGGAGAAGGAAGAAAAAGGAAAAACAAAACCAAGGCGAAACAATAGGGAAATTGACCGATTGATGATTGACAGGGAATTGGCATAAACAAAAGTTATTCTATTTCTTAGTGGGATGACGGTTTCTTCTCCTCTTTCATCCTTTTGCAATAGATGACAGAAAAATCTTAGATAGATAAAGTGTTGATAACTTATCAGAGAGTGTCAAAGATAGCTGAACGGAGATTTTATTCAATTTATGTGAGAAATACTACTGTAACAAAATATGCGAAAGAACGGGAGAAGGAAAGAAACATGGTTGTATAGAAGTGTTCGATACATACATATTATCATAAGTACCGATAAAATCCCCAGAACTCCCCGTGGGCAGTTAGTTATTTGGACTAATATGCTTTTTGCAAAAGCAATAATAATGGGTAAAATATTTATTATTGTTTGAAATATTTTGAATGAACACTGGCAAATTAGAGCTTACAAAGGAATTTCTCTTGTTTATTTGATGTTTAAATTAAATAAAGACATGTTATATGAAGCAATGTTATCAGTATTGATAATAAGATGGCAGATAAAGATAGCATATCAATGTATGGAAATATATAGTGCAGTGCAATGGTTAATGGATGATATCAGTTGAAGAAGCGTAATTAATAATTAATTGCCATTTGTGATATATGATATTGAGAGCACTGATAATCCACAGAATTGGCCTACTGAAGAATAAGTTAGTGATAAGTTATCATGCAGGAGAGAAGAGAAAAAAGAAGCAGTGCCTACCTTGTTGGTTGGATTATGCTGCATAGCCAACTGTCAACTAATTGGTCATTTATCACCACAGATTAAGAATTACGGAGCAAATCTCTCTTTTCTCCCTCTCTCTCCCTCTCTCTCTCTCTCTCTTAGTTCAACAGTTATGCTGCTGAAATATATGAATTTTACCAAGTTACTTAGAGAGAAAATTTTCAATTATACAAGAAGCTTTCTCTCTCGGTATTTATGTTCATAGATACGTGTGTGTGTGTGTGTGTTGTGTATGTGTGTGTATGTGTGTGTGTGTGTGTGTGCATGTGTGTGTGTGTGTGTGTTGTGTACAAGTGCGACAACTTTTATGGCTTTAAAAATAAAATGAACTAAAAGCTTCTGCAAACTGATAGAACCAATTTTCCCGAGAGGAAATTGGCTTCAATCATGAGCGCTTCAATTATTTAAGTAAAAGTAAGCTAAATTGAAATGCTTTAATGGTAATTCCCATTCTCAGATCAATTAGTTAATCCCAGTTGTTTTGAATTGTCTTTTCAGAACATGAATTCATCTTGTTGATAAGATTCATCTTGCCAATTTAGCATAAGTGTGCGCTTTGAAAAGAAAGATAAAATTTAATTATGCAAAGAGTTGTTGTATTGCTTTTAATGGAAAGATAAGAAAAAAGTAATGAAAGTATTTCTGTCATTTTAATTTATAACAAATTCTTGTCATTCCATAAATTTATTTTAATGACATACATCACATATTAGACTGTGCACCATCAGATGAGAGCTAATCATCATTTTTTAATTAATGAACTTTAAATAACATTCTGTAGAACTAATAGAAGAAGAGGGAAGAGACGATAACAAAATTAATTAGAATCTTTATCAGTTAGTTATTACCAAAAAAACTTATATATATTCCAATAATTTAGCTGAGCTTCATTGCAGATTATTGGTAATTCAATAATTACGGAATTTTTGCATTTTAAAAGTATCCTTTGACCTAAAGAGAGAGGAAGAGAGAAGGAGAAAAGGAAAAGGTAATAGGGGAAGTTATCTAAGAGAGAAAACAGGGAATCTTTTTTCTAATTCTCAATTTTTAAATATATTTTGTAACGCCTAACAAAACAAATACCTATGAAAGTCACAAAGTGAATCAATAATTTGAGTACCATTACACAATTAAATTACCGGACAAATAAATAGGTAAATAATCGGAAACTGATTTATGTGCAACTCAATCCATATCTTATAATAAAATGGACACTGGGAAGCAAATGGGGTCATAGGGTAGGTATATCAGCTATTAAACTATCCCATCTCCACTCTTCATCGATTAGATCACTGATCGACTGATTGATGACGGTGGCGATTAGATGTCAAAGGAAGGAAAACTTCTAGAATCTTTAAGAATAAAAATTATGAATGGTCACTGCTTTTGTAGGGTGAGATAAGTTTTTAATCAGAGTGAGTCATTTGGTGAAAGTTGACAATTGCGCTGAAAAGGCCGCCTACTTCTATCAACTGTGAATTATTCTATTCATTGTACAAGTAAATTGGGCATAAAATCACACCTGGAAGTATTGATAATTTCATCACAAATGAGATTAATTAAAAGTTAAGAGAAAAAAGGAGTAAAACTGCATTGCCACAAATGAATTTAATTAAAAAACTACACCATTTGTCGGAAATAATTCAAAACTCTAAGAAATAACAGATTTTATCCTTCGTCTGAATTAATAAAATGAAAAAGAGAGGAAAAAAGAGAGACAGAGAGAGAAAATGAACTGATCATAAAATGCTTAGAAGGTATTATTTGGAGAGAAAGAAAGAATGGAGAAATTCTTAAAACGAACAAAAATCACAGCAAATTTTTATTTTTAATTTTGAAATTCAATACTTTTCACCAATAACTTTCCCAAGACCTCTCTCTGTGTTAAAAAAGAAAACATTGAATATAAATATTTAAGGAGCATAGTAGAGGGTTTTATAAGTTAAGCAGTAGTGATTGAATATTTTCTCATATGATGATGAGAAATTTTTGATAACATTTACCCATGTCACTGATAAGCTAACACATATCATATTATCAGTATTGTATGTAGCATTTCATTATCAAATAAAAAGAAATAACAACTGAGTCTTGCTCAACTTAAATTTTTTGCTAAAAACTGCGATGGAAATGACAAATATTCTGAGAAAATATACACTCATGAAACTTTCTGGATAATGAAGTTTACTTTAATTATCAGGAAACTCAAATATTGGCATCAATCATCAGTTATCTCAGACATACCAAAAAACTACTCTTTTAGAAATTTTTATGATATGTCACTTTGTTCTCAGAGCTATGAAAAGTATTCGTGTAATTATCTACCTTCCTTCAAATGGTATAATTCCGGTACGATCCGGTAACTGATACTGAATCTATTGTCTGCTTAGATGTGAATATTTCTATCATTTGACTGTTTGCCAAATTATAACTGCAACTTGAAACGGTTGAAAGAGATATGTTCGGAATGGGTAACTTGTTAAATTACATTAATGAAGTGTAAAATGAAGAACATGGTTGATCTTTGAATTCATTCCATTTAAATAGGGAAATTTCCCTAGAAAAATCCGGAATTTTCTAAAGGAAAAGGCTAAAATTATGTAAAATGCAGAGCAAACAAGAAAGAATTGAGAAAAGCAATGATCGAATAAACAAACTATTGCAAATTAGCAACTTGATAGATAAAAGCGGTAACGAAGTCGGAAAGAATTCGGTAAGCTGATGAGTAGGTTAGTTTAAAATCCGGAAAGATGAATAAGTTACGCAGAAAGATGGTAATGAATAAAAGTGAAGCATTATGAAAATACTATTTACGAATTCTCGCCTCTATCGATATATTCTGATTTCAGGAAAATTGTAATTGTCGGTTCTTCTGTAATCACAGAGATAATACTAAAGAGATAATGGTGATAAGCAACTATTTAATTAGTCATTGTTAATTTTAAATTGATTACTGATATTTTATGGAGCGAGAAATAACAGTGGAATAGAGTAAATTGGAAATGAAATTTCTATCAGATCAAAGTGTGAAAACAAAAAAGATGGGAGTGATAGCAGAGAGAGAGGGGAAGAGAGATAGAGGGAGAAAAAAGAATATCGGATAAAATACTCGATTCAATGTTATGCAATTATTTGACCGCAATTTTGAAATTCCCATCGAGGTGTGATGACCGTCGGAGGAGTGTTATCGGGTCGTGCTATCTCGTTGTTACATCTCTTGACCCATAATTAATTACCTGAGAGAGCAGAATAGAGGTGGGTGGCACCTGCTGAGTGAAACACAGCAGGAAATGAAATGTTTTCAACAATTCTTGCTAATATCATTTCACCGCTATATCTTATCACTGTTGCATTTATCAGCATTTCTAATGGATTTTCCCATCGGAAAAAGAAGCAACGCCCATCAGAACAATTCTATTACTGATCAAATCACAGATAGTTATTTCTGATTAAATTTCTTATGGAATCTCTTCTTATTGTTATCATTGCTGGTAGAAGGAAGAATCAACATAGTTCTTTTTACAAAAAAAGTCAGTAATGCATTTCTGATGCAAACTGACTTCATTATACTTATATTTTTAATTTCTGTTAAAAGAAAATATAAAGATTTCATGAAGAAATCACATTACTCACACTACATTACTTAGTACTCACGTGGATTTACGTGAGGATTAGATGCGCAATTTACACGCAACGCAATTTTAGCTTTCATCTTAATAATGCAAACAAAAAACAGAAATAAAAAATTGTAAACCTGCGCGAGGAGTGCACATATGCATACACATACAAATACATAAAATACGAATTCCGAAGTCATGTACAATACATGCTGCGAAAGCAATGATTAGACGTCCGTATGACGTATATCAATCAGTACGTGCCTGTGTTTAAGACATGTATATCATTCCATTATGACACACGCACACACGTACACACACACGTACGCACACACATCACATACGTACAGAAAGGGGCATTTTAAAAGTGATAAGGTAGACAGACAAAGGACAAAATGAGACAGACCGGACGGAATAATTATTTGCAAACGGGCGATGGAAAGGTTCCGTTCCGTGTTGCATGCATTAGCTAATCAGTGACAGTAAATTGTGTAGTGACATGGCGATGCGGTGGTTAGCAGTGTCTTATTAGCTTCATAAGATGTCGTTGTGGCTGGTGACAACGTGACACTGCCGTCACTACCACCACCTTTATCGTGTCACATTTATGCGTGCTATGTTTGTTTGGAAGTTCGTCCGGTTTAGTCTTGCCCAAATCAGTCCTTACTTTTATGCATATATACTTTAGAAGACTGAGTAAAGTTAGAGTTACAAAGAATATATTTCAATGTGAATCTTTTACGATCGCTAAAATTGAGAGTCATTCCTTTTTTTCCCCAAAAAAAAGTTTTTTCTCTAATTTATAAGAATATTATGGATAAAATAAATGATTGGTAGAGAGAATAAGGTGCAATGAAAGTTTTGAAATTGAGAAATGCAAAAATGAAAAGAGGAAATTTGCTAATTTTGAACAAATAATGGTTGTTACTTGATGACAAAAAAAAAATCCGTAAGTGTGGTATTCAAAAAACTGAGACTGTGTGAAAATTGAAAAAAGAGAAACAAAAGGGAAGAGAAAAAGGAAGAAAGAGGAACGGTAAGGAAGGGGAAGATGAACCAGTTTTTTTATGTGATCAGGAAGGATAGGAGGTAATCATGATGACAAGCGGAAGAATGTGACAGAGGGGTCATACATATAGTGATTTCCTTTTTTGAGAAATGTTATCTGTTATTTTACATCCTGTATCCCACCCATACTCTTTGCCTTTTTACCTCTTTATCCTTTGCTCTTTACCCTCAGTTTTCCTCTCTAATTTTTTCAACTGAAGCCTCTCGTGGTTAGTCTAAATGAACTTCAACAGTAATGTTGAATTGATAATCTCTAAGTATTATAAAGTAATGAAGAACTTATTTCAATTAATTGAATAATGAAGTTAATATCAATATTTGCAGCAAAGGGAGAAAAAAAGAAAGAGATGGAAGACATTGCTGAAGTACTGTTGAGAATTTTCAAAAGTCTGTTTGAATTTCAAAACCTAAGAAAATCACACATTTTCCCTTAACAAATGCACTATTGTAAGAAGTAGCCGTCCTTTCCATATCATGATTCATCTTTCTAAACGATCATGCAGGTGTCATTAGCTAGTTTACTGTTGAAGCTTGCAGTTGCTGCTGCTGCATTGAACTGTGTAAACACCTGTCGTTGCTGTTCAGCTCGGCTCGCGACAATTTCGTGAATAAGTTTTGCTTTTATGCTCGAATATTATCACAATAGGCTAATAAATGAGTTATGTTAGCAATGATAAAAGATAAGAATTAAAGGTAGAACAGACGAGAATTACAATTGCAATTTGATCAATGCTAATGTCGTGTAATTATATAAGTATTGCTGATAACGTTCGTTTCTTCATGTCTTATCAGAATAACCTAAATGAAGGTTTTTTTGTCAATAATCAGTAATTGCTATGACTTCTCTGTTCCATTCAACTAGTAACCTTAAATATTTTTAAAAATACGGAGTAATTCATTACAATGAATACTTGAGCATTTTCTCTGTATAACAACTGATAATGTTTACAGGTGCTTCAGTAAGCCTTTATCATATGTTAATAGGAATGCAAAAATTATCAGTTCATGATTTTTACGCTGAATCTTACCTGATAGAAAAAGTCATAAATATATTGGAAGTTTTGTAAAATTTCTCGAATAATTTATGTGAAAGCTCTTTAGCTACTGTGGGAAATTTACATTTCAACGCTTATCACAGTCAAAAATTTTCTGAAAAAATACAGGTTGAAATAATTCCTGGTTTATTGAATAGATAATTGCAATAAATTGGAGTGAAAATGAAGAAAGCCACTTCCTTGCCATCTAGATAATCAATCCTTTTGCATGAAACTCACTCGAGCAATTTATTTTACCCATTTTTTTTTTTAATTACATTAGTTAGTAGATAAATTAGAAATGAAAGGAAATTAATTTATCATTAATTGCTATGATATTCTGTGTTTTGGTAATTTTGAATTCTGTAATTGATAGTTATCAGCAATGATTTTGAATTTCAGTAACAATTAGTTTGTGAAATGAAAGGTATGAGAGAAGATTACGAGGAGAATTTATCATTAATACACTTTCTTACTCGTTGTACTGTTAGATTTTTTCTTTTTAAGAAAATGTTAAATGCACTTAAAAATCTAATTCCTGCAAATATTTTGACAGTTTTTCTCTCTCTTTCTCTCTCTCTCTCTCTCCTTGCTTTCTTTCTTTTTTCTGAAAAAAAAAAGAAATACTTGAAAATGTTGACTTACCTTTTTTTCCATAATACTCTTAGATTATAGTTGTATTCTTAGCTAGAATTGAAGTGACACACTTCATCAATTTCACTATTGGGAAAAAAGAAAAGAAAGTATACCTTCGAAAAAGAAGTTAAAAGCATTTCACCTGTCGAACAAAAAAAAATTCAAATTTCATCCCATAAATTCCATATATTTAACTATCTGAGAAAAATGGAAAAAAGTAAAGGATTTTTTCGTGTAAAATATTTGAAAAGAAGGACGTGCATTTTAATTTCGAATGCATCATTTATTTCTCGAAATTTAGATGTATTCATGGAAAAGATTTTCAGCATTATAATTTGAATCAGAAGAAAATATTTTCAAAAACTGAATTTTTTGGAATTTTGAAATTTTTTTTCCAAAGACATACATATCAAATCAGTTATGACAGTTCAATTTGTTTAAATACAATTAGATGCTATCATATTTAGTCGTAAATGTCGAATTTATGTCGTGGAATATCTGTAAAGCTTTCTTTTATTTCCAAGCTATTCGCAAATCTAATTTAACAATGTCGAACATTTCCAGTTGATAAAATTTTGTAATTATTGATTTTATTAGAACCAATAAGAAAATGCTAAATGACAAGAAATGAATCAAATGATAATTTGTAACTGATGCGAAGAAAATAAATTATTTGAAAGAATCGAAATTTTACTATCATTCAATTGCGATGACGAGAAATTCATTCAATAATCATCGTAGCAATGATGCAATTTAAAAAAAAAAGTTACCGTTAAAGTGTTGATTTATGTTTCATGTTGGACTGACCTAATTAGTGCAGTAATTTGTTTTCTTTAATATCATTTTTTTTGATCTGTGACCCGAAATGAAGGAATCAATTAACGGCTGGAAACAAATGTTCAGAAGTTGAATAAAAATTTTTTGTTTCAACTGATGCAAAGAAAAGATGCAGAAAATTGCACTTCATTTCTTCATTTATACTCAATATTGAATTATAATCTGCTAAAATTTAAAAAACATAAATAACAGATGTAAATTTTAATAACAGATATAAAATATAAATTTAGAAAGAGAGAGGGGAGAGAAGGAAAGGAAGAAGGAAGTGCAGTATTTACGGAATATTCAAGTTTGTATCGTTCGTTATCCAAACTAAATCGGACGGTCACTAAAGTCAACAAAATGAGTGAAGCGAGTTGCTGAGAGTGACATGCGACAGTCAAGGTGAAATGACCACTGTCCACCCAGCAGCAACAGCAATCGGTCCGACAACGCTGACTGCGCAGGTGCTACTACCATCATTGGTCATTGCTGAATTTGCCAGAAATGAGCGAAGTTTACGAGGCGCAAAATGCTTGCATAACTTAGTTCCATCAACTAATCACTGTTGTTGTTTATTATGAAAATTAAAAAGTACAGCTGAATTTTATTGCAGAAAATGCGGAATCTTCTGAAGAACTGCTTGTTGCTTCTGTTTTTGCTTATCATTTCGATAACTGATATCAAAGGAGGATTTCAAATTATTTGCGCAGATAAATCACTCCATTGTAAACGGAGAAGTCATATGTGTCAAAGTAATGCATTTCACAGTGTCATGCAATCAGTTTGTAAAAAGTAAGTATATTTTATATTTGGATACCATTGCATGTATGTATATATACGTTGCTTCTGTCTTTTTAGCCGGATTATTTTTTCGGAACTAATTAGCATTCATACGGTAATGTGCTTATTTCTTCCTGATTACATTCATACGGTAATACTGGCTTTATGTGAATGGTTTTGAACAGTAATTCGTAAATCAGAATCAGTTCGAAAGAAAGAAAAGAGATGAATTTAACATTTCACTTACTTAGCAGTTTATGAATCACTCAGTTTGTAGGACGTGCGGCTTGTGTGAAGACAGTCCAAAGAGTGACATCCTGGAACAGTACCGACAAAAGGAAGAATCTGATACAGGTTTATGATACTATCATTACTACTATTGCCGTTGCTGCTGCAACTAGTTCTAATTAAGCAATCCAACTTAATTTCTAAGCTAATTAAGCACCTTGTTAATTTCTCTGAAATATGTATGTATGTATTGTCTTACAATAATATTACATTCACTTCAAAATTAGATTAGAAATTACGGAAATATCATAATTCATACAACTGCAGTAGCAATAGAATGGAATGTTACGATATTTAGATCATCCAGTAAGATCATACATTATATTTAGATCATCCGGTAAAATCATAAGTGTATTTGAATCATCCAGTAAGACTATGCTTGATTCTGACCATCCGGTAAAAACTTACTTTAGAAGCTGTTGATGTGGAAGGTGGTGAAGATAAAGATAATTTCGAGTATTCTGAATTAGAAACAACTACTGATCAAGTGGAAGAAGAGGAAGAGGGAGAGGAAGAAATTATGGAAGAGTTAATGACTACATTATCATCCACAGCTATACCAAATTCCGTAACAAAAAACTGGAAACAAACTGTATGCGTTGATTCATCAACAGATTGTGAAGGTATTCGAATTTAACAAGTATTTCTGTAAAATTTCAATGCATTCAAATTTATCGAATTCCATTGCATTCAAATCGAATGATTGTTATCATATTTTGGGATATGAAAGTTTATAAAATAATTTTAGGCAAACGATATTTATGCAGCGAACGAACGTATGCACATCTGATGCGTAAAGAATGTCCAAGAACGTGCGGCTTATGTCATTCAGGTTTGCACGTCATCAACGTCAATTAAAAATAGAGTTAACTGTAAATTACAAGTAATGTAGTGAAATTTGAAACAAATTGGCAGCAAATAGAAGCAAACATCATCTTAAATTACTTTCACTTTTAATTCAGAACGTATTTCAAACAATGTATTATATTCAAGATGATAAAAGTGAATCAATTTACGCACAATTATCAAAGATAGTTTAGAAAGTTATTTCGTCCTTTCATGGATTTTCATAAATTTTTGCAATTCTTTTCACATTTATCAGTATCGTTTGCTCCCCCTATCAAATCGGTAAATGAACAATTCGCAGGTTATCGGCCACCCAATCAAATCGTTGATGGCATAACGAAGTGCCGGGATATAGCACCGGACTGCAACGAGTCGTTGTGCAACCATCGAACTTACCAGCGACTTATGCAGACCATCTGCAAGAGGACCTGCTCATCGTGTCACCTGGATGATTTAAGAGTCTGATACTTTTCGAGTTTCAAACCACAAAACTGAAAGACTGGGAGTTCTTAAAGTTAGCATTGAGAAGTAAAGTAATTAATCAAACAAATTCAACTAATAATTGCATTTTATTTGAACTACAACAATGCGAATACGACGGACGGATAATTTAGTCGATGATTTGTTTATTATTGTTTGAATTGATAACATATTATTCGAATTTATATTTTCCTCATTTAGAATTTCATAAATGAAAGTGCTTAAATATTGAATTCGATGTTGACATCTAAAAATTTAAATCCTCTCCTTCATAATTATAAGATATTCCTCAAAGGCTAATTTTTTTCATCCAGTTGAATTCAAAACATTTCAAAGAAATTTTAAAGAAAGAATTTTACTGTCATATAGCAACATATAAAATATCAAAATAACAAGAAAAAAGAAGTGCCTGCATATATCGGTTCAAAGAAAAAGTAGCAAAAATAATCAAACATTGATTTATGATTTTCATAGAAATTTGAAAAAAAAGAAGAGGAAGGACCCATATTTCCAGACGATGATCAACTGATATAAGCAATAATTATAAAATGAACATATCGTTGTCTTGTAGAAAAAAATTCTTCGTTGTTTGTGGAAATGAGACAAACCACACCACAAACAAAATATAGAATGAAGAATTTTTAATGTTTCTCAAAAATATTCTATCTCTCTCTCTCTCTCTCTCTCTCTCTCTCTCTCTCCAGTTATCTTCCCCTTAATACAACAGTTGTAGAACAGATCACTGACTTAAGTTTGTAACATAATAGATGCTAATAAAATTTTCTTTAAATACTTTTCTTCTTTCAATTTTAGTTTTTATTAATCTAAACAAACAAAAAATTGAGATTTACTGACATAAGGTACTCACATATATGAGATATACATAAAGAAACGAGTAGCAAAAAGACGATGATAACGATGATGATGATGATGATGGTGGTGGTGATGATGATGGTGGTGGTGGTGGTGATGATGATGATGATGATGATGATGGTGGTGGTGGTGGTGATTTAGCAGCAATGAATGTAATAAAGGTAAAATTTAAAGAAAGCTTTAAAAAAAGGCTGAAAGTTGTGGCAGTTTGCCAGAAGAAAATTGAACTTTCATACGTTAATTTTCAAATTTTCAACCAATAAGTAGGTTAATGAGAAGATGAATAGAAAAAGAAACAGATTTTGGTATGTGTTCCCTTCAGGGAAAGAGATGTGAAGACCGTACTTGTTGTGTAGATCGAAATAACTCAGACAAGACAGATTCTATGTCTTGAAATTTGAATCATTTCATAGAATTCAATCAATATAAGGGTACAAAAATCATGCACACTTTAAAATCATAATCAAAACGAAAAGAAAGAATTCTTGAAGTGGGCAGATTGAACAACTTCGAGGCACACATCAGTCAGCAAATATTGACATATCAGTAACAGAACGTTAAATCAAAACATATATTTTTAAATATTGAAAAAAAAGAAAAAAAAATTAAACCATTCGAAATTCTATAAAACAGGAATCGATTTCCGGATCGTTATTTTCGTCATTATTGTTTATTTCTGAATGGCAGTGATGCGAGAAAAGAAGAATTGAAAGAAACGAAATGCTACGATCACTGTCTTCTCATTAGCTGACTGTCTCATTTTAATCCAATTCGTTATTATAACCTAAGATTGGTTGCTGTTGTGATATATTTTCGTTGTAACCAACATTTGCTTGTCGCTTCTTCCGTCTGCAAATGACACATAAACAAATTTGAATGCAGCACTCACTCATCTATCTATAGAGATAGCATGATAGTATTTCTGTTTTCACTAATACTTATTACAATAGCCAATGAATAGAGAATGTCTGGCTTATATAGAAGTGTAAACAAAGTAAAAGAAATAAAAATTTACTACCTTTCACGCTTTTCCACATTGTATGTTTTATAGCGATTGAAAGCTGAGCATGCATAAATGATGATAACTAACAATAACAATATGATAATGATAACTATAAGTGGATAAATCCATCTATACGAGCCTAGAAAGTTAGAATTTAATCAGCATGAAATAACCTACAATAATATTTCATCAATGTTTACTTTGAAATTTGAAATAATAAACTGTTAAACTATGAGCACAGCAAACATTAAATATGAAAGATTGTATATAAATATGAATTGCGCAGTAATGTAATCTAGCATTTAAGTATTCTTTTGAAATAAATTTTCGTTACTGTTGTAAAATACAAAACTAAAATGACTGCAAACAGTTAAATTTTAAAAGTGAAAAGTTGGCGTAAATGAATGACACATTTGATAGTTTATGTTCACACTATCTTAGCTTGCGGTGGAAAGGAGAATTTTTACAACTTAACAAAACGAAGAAATCAACAAATAGATTTTTTTTCCTAACTACTATTTCATCTCTTCTAAAACAAACAGAATACCGGATAAACAGATTACCGGAGACGGATGATGTAACACGTTTATTTTCAGGTTTTCTCAAAATTAGCCAGTGATATGTTAACCTTTTAGGAAAGCGTAGCTGTGTCTTTTTAAATTGAATTTCAACATCAAAAAGATTTGATAAAAACCAGGTTTGATTCCTTTTTCTGAACAGCACAAACAATGTCGCTAACTAGTTACAAATTTTGAAAAAGATATTTGAAAGAAGAAACTTTGCAAAAAGATAGATTAACTTTTTTAGTTTTCCCGCTTTGCTTCTTTCTTTGTTGCCACAAAGTTCAGAACTTCATGTTCTGTTATATTTTAGGTTCCGACTAACTTACTCCACGCACTAATGAAAGTATTTGTAAGTTATCACGATGCAACTTTATTTTTGAAACACTAACAAAAAGCAACTAAGTGATATTTTTGAAAAAATGAGACTTTTAAAGATCTAAATTCCCTATAGATTTAAAATGCTAAGAAATTACTTCCTCAAGTTATTTTCCTTCTTTCTATGCTATAATTTAGAGTCAATCCTCTCATTCTTTACTTTCAACAAATTTTTAATCTTTTTCCATATTATTCTTACTTTACATCAAATTTCGCCAATCAAATATTTTTAATTTACATAAGTGATGTAAGAAGATCTGAGGGAATACAGTTAAAAACTTACTTCATTAACTTTAAGTAAATAAATTAGCCTCAATGCTTGAATTACTAAACTAATAGTGTGCAAAAAAAAAAAAACTTACTTTTCACCTTAAGTTCACGATCCAACCGTGATTCCCATAGGATTTTTTTGCCATCAATAAATATGGAAAATGAATTTTGCGCGACACATGAATAAATTCCTTCATCATCAAATTCGACTTTTGCAATTTGTAAATCCTTTTCTAAGAAGGTTATTTGCTCCGTCGATGCTATAACAATTTGCACTTCAATGGGTAAAAAGTTGTAAGTAATTAAAAATTCTTTTAACAAATGCATTCAATGAGTCAGAACCATAAAGCTAAATTGTTTTTTCACACTACTGAAATGTTAACTTAGAAAACAGTTTTTGATTTCTAATTGCACCAATTACCAGTACATAACATTCTGACCGATATCTACGGCTATATAACTCACCAACAGGTATATCATTTTTATACCACTGAATAGTTGGTTCCGGAAAGCCTCTTACTGGACAATTCAATGTTACTGTTTCGCCTTCCGTTACCCTTAAAACTGAAGCTCTAACACGGAAATGATTGTCACCCACTGCATCCAATATCTTCGAATGATTCACATGAAAAATTGGGCGCACTGTAATACATATGAAATTATTACCAAACAACAAACAATTTGTAAATCTCTTCTAATGTTTTATTAAAAACATCGAAGTGGGACAAAAAACTTTATCGAATCCTTCCTTTCTAGCAAAATCTTTCAAAAATTGTTTCAACAAAAAACTAACTATTTACAAATAACCATCCCCATACTAATTCATTTTCTTCGGTGGTAATTTCACAACGATATCTTCCAGCACTCAAAACTGATGTATTGCCAAATTCTAAAATTGCCCGTGTCTGATTGTTAATAAGCGCTGGGAAAACTTCCTTATCCAAATTTCTTATAAAATGAGCTTCTTTGATAGGTATTAATTGTTGAGTTTGATTGGACATTGCCTGACACCTAAAAGAAGTCGTTCAATGGAAATGTTTAGATGTTGGACGTTTCAAGAATAAAATCAAGTAACGTTTCTTTTTATTTCATTCAATTTTATCCTTAAAGGGATGATCCTGACTGGTTGACAACATTCCTTTTCTAATGAAACTGAAATAGGCAAAAAGCGAAAAATTCGAAAGTTTTGTTTTTATTGGAAAATCATAGAAACTGTATAATTTTGATTGTAGATCTACAATAATTATTTGCAACATGAAAATTATCTGATAAAATAGGTAGGAAAATTTCAATCTACCATAAATTGGGTACATTGGCCTTGAGAGGATGATCATCACTGGATTTCGCTGAAGTAGCATTGAAAAATACTGCCAAATTACCCTGCGCAAAGGAATTACTACCAGCGAAAATTGTACTGCACCAGTGACCTATCAAGCGACAATTATTTATGGAAATGAAAATGAATCAAGAGTTATTATTGATGATAAATTCGTCAACAAAATAATATCTTTATAACCAGTTGTAAACATATGCTAAAAGCGTTGATATCAATTCTGCTACATCTTACTTTTATATGTATCAGTTGCGAACTGCAAGCCAAGCAAATAAACTCTCGAATATTCCCGACACTTCAACAACCTAATTCTATAGAAAACAAATAAATGGAATGTTGCACACTGTTAAGATAATGTGATAGAAGCATACTACACAAACAAATATCATCAACTCTCGAGAATTCTTGACACTCATAATTTCATATGTTTATAAAGATTAAGAAGAAAATAAAAAACTCACCGAAGAAAATGACTAAGGTGGTTAAAATTGATCGCATTTGTTCGATGTACTTTTTCCGTACAATCGTTGTTTTCTTTTTCCAGAAAAACTTGAAGTAGAGATGAGAAGTGATAAGAAAGTGTAGGAAGAAGGAGCTGAATCGTTTATTAGTTTATATATATATCCACTTAATTGAGGAGAAGTATAGCGAAATTTGAAATGAAATGTGGCAGAACATTGAGTAGCCCACTTCGACGCACACCCAAAAATATTATTTATTCTTTCTGAAAAAGTTTTTTCTTTTCCAAAAAATCAGGCATAATCATGAAATGAACATTTAGAATCCAATTTAATCCATAAAAAACTGTCTCTGTGTATGTGTGTCCCATCAAAGTGGACATTGAAATGTGACGAGAGTGTCAAAAGCGCATACGTTTTTGGAACAGAAATGATGTGGAATCAACGAACGTTAATAACATTAGCAATCGATCAGAGAGGAAATATTCTTAGTACACTTCTTCAAACCTTACTTATTGTGACATCCCAATATTGCGACATATTTTGGCATAAATTCGAATTTAACCTTAATTTCTATCTAGCAAAAGGTTCCGGTCTAGTTCCAGTCTCTCTAGAAGAAAGATGAAAACAGAGAATGCTTCTCCTGGATCGATGATCCGTCCGTCGCAGAGTTGTGAACAAGTTCCAACCTGTAACTTTCATTCGACGTGCCACGTAATTAAATGGCACAGGATTCCCTCTAGAACACAAACTGTATTAAATTTCTTAAATTCCTAAAATTGTTTTGAAATGATCACGAAGAATACACTTCTCCTAATGAACTACCATATATGTCACTAAATCACAACTTTGGAGAAGGTAAGATTTGGAAATTATTATCAAAGCAGTCAAAAACCACGGAAATAGCTGCGAGAAATATTTGATACAAATAAAAGCGATGAAGAAAATCCCTTCCATCGGAAAAAAAAAACTAATCTTTTTAATTTCCGACAAGGAACAAGAAATAAAAGATGAAAAAAGAACAGAAATACGATCTGTTGCCGGAAATGTCAGAAATGTAACAATCATTTTCATCAAAATTATCCATTATGATCAAAATTATTCCGTTGATAACACTACTGATAGCACACTGTAAACGCATCTTCCGGTGATTTTTAACAGGAAATCAAAACAAGTGGCTACATTTGAATACAATTATTTTGTATATTTTACTGTTGTCATTTAAAATTTAAGAAAGAAAAGCGGAAGAAACTAATAACCGAAAGAGATTGAGTAATAAAATAAAAAGTGATAAATAAAATTGAAAGAAAATTATTAGATTTCTCAAGAATTAAATTAAATGAATTATATCGCAATTTCATCTTCATAAGCAAACCAAAATCATGCTATGAAGTATTACCGGAAATAATTGTTAAACATAAAATCTAATTCAAATTATTTAAAGTCAAATTTAAAAAGACAAGAAATGAGAAACAGAGATAAATACGTGTGGATACGTCGGACAATGCAAACTATTTCCGAAATAAACTATACTGTGAGGTTAAGGAGACGCAACGTTTGTCGCTTGGACAAGTACGTACGTACGTACGTACGAATGATGCGGTATCAGTTACGTTTCCTAAGCATATATACGTTGATAATTATATTTTAAAGCTTAAGCATATATAAAGCGTACGAATAATCACCAAGTCAAACCTCTGTTTCCAGTCCTTCCGTCTGCCATTCATTTCTTAATTTTAAATCTTTGAAGAATTTGAATTCAATTAGAAATAATCAAAAACCCTTGAAAGCCCTCAAACATTACATCTGTTTCCTGCTTTCATAAGCAATAAGCAGCATTAAAACGTGATAAATAATGATAAGTACAAAGAGATTAAACACTTGCGATATGTCCTGTAAATAGGATTACAGCAAGATGAGTGCGACAAAAAGACAGTACCCAAAATGTGGGTAGCATTCGTTAGACATCAATGGGATTAGCATCCTTCTCCCGTTCTAATAGGTTCCAGACTTACCCGAGACACGTGAATAGATTACCAAGATATAACAAAGAGGAATGAGACACTTCACTCGTAAAAGTTAGACAATATTACGTGTTTAGTTACTTCACGTGAATTTGCTCTCTCTGCATAACTTACTTATCTACCAAGTAATATAACAAGTATGCAGGCATAATAATTGGAAAAAAACATTCAACAAAAGTATTATTAGGTCAATAGTTATATACAAAGATCAGTCAGTGGACGAAGAAAGGTGGAAGGGAAGGCGACAAGGGCAAACAGTGGGAAGTTTCGGCGTTAAGGGTAAAAGGCAAAATGAGAGAGATCTTTCCTGCAAGGCAAACATGCTTGCATATGATTACATCAACAACGCAAGCAAATAAATTCCGCAAAAATCAAACCATTCCCGTTTGAATGGGAGAAATTTCAAAATGTATCGGCACTGGCTGGGATCAAACCGGACCGGATCGGTGCTCAGTACTGAATCGCATCAGTGCTTCATTCGTGAAATTCGGTGAATGAGATATGAGCCGGAACGAGTTATGCAATACATGCACTATGAACACGAGTATGGGAACGCTGTCACACGCCATGACAACGAGACGAAAGACTTATTTATTCATACACTTACACTTTCTTGTCTCACCTTTGACATTAACAACTAGAAGGAGAGAGAGAGAGAGAGAGAGAGAGAGAAAAGAAATCAACAATCCCTCTGTTAACTTTGCGTATTATTCATTAATCTAGAGATAAATGAATCATGAAATTAGTTTCTTCTTGTTAATAGTTTTAAAATTTGACTGACTTCTTACTTACATGAATGCAAGTATTTAGTAACGACGGAGTAAACCGAGATAAGAGCGATTCGAAACGGAATAACGGATAAACGGAATGTGTTTGCGTGCATGAACACATGTCGGATATCCGTGACTGTGGTGAGAAATGCCGGAAGGGATGAACGTAGCTGTCGCGTACGTTGACCTAAGGACAACTGCTTATCGGCCAATTTCCTTCCCTTTCTTGTCATTTTAATGAAAGTATCTTATCCGTTCTCTCAGAGATGAAATGGTCCAGAAATATTGAACAGTGCAAAGAATTCTTGGAAGAGAGAGCATTTCAAGGACAGTTTTACTGTTCATCTGGATGAGAAGGGTAGAAGAAAAGGAAGGAAGGAAGGAAGGAATATGCAAATTAGATATCGAATTATAAGGACAGATCTGTTCACCTAACAAGAAATCGTGTATTGATCAAATTAGACTGAGACAATCAGTGTATAGAACGAATGAGCCGAATAATCCGAGCTTGTATTTAATTCTCTTATCACAAAGCAATAAATAACATTTGTGATAACAGTGAAAAGATAAAAGGGATGAGGCAAACGTAGCTAGAGAGTAAGAAATCTTTATGGCACCTAAATCAGTAAAGCTATATTTGAGTACATATACCTTGATAGCACTACATTTATGTATTCTCCAAATTAAAATTTAATTATTTACAATCGTACAGGTCAAATGGGTAGATAGCCTTTTAAAATTTAAGACAATGCCAAAAGAAGCTGAAAAAGAGAAAAGAGTTGTTTACCGCATTCATTTAAACAGTTCTTTTTCTTTTTTAATTATTAAATTCTAAAATAATATCAGAATAATCTTTCTTAATCGATTACGCATATATTCGAATTGAAATGGAATGTTCTTTGCATGCACCCTTTGAGATGAAAAGAATCGCATGTAGTGATTTAAATTGAAATGAATAATCATTTGTGATGTGTACCTTCCAGATGTTTTCCTTTATTTTCTAAAAAAAATTTCAATTTTAAAATCGAAATTTTTATAACGAATGAAGAATTGCGTGACTATCGATGACGAAGTTTGCTAAATAAGCAAATGATCGTTCTGTGAATGCACAGATTTATGAATAATTTTAGGGAAAAGAAAGATATGATTAGAAGCTATCACATACGTATGTATATATGTGATATCTCATGTGCCATAAAAGTTACTGATTATTCAATTAACAACAATCAGTTGATCACCTGGCTGATAAGGAAAACAGATATGACTATCACTGTGACGTTTGTTTCAGGCATGGAATTTTCTTTTCTGGAATGATAATTAAATCATTACGATTCTACAAATGTCTAATCAAAAAGGGTGATAAAATCTTCTATCAGTAATTATCTTTGCGGAAGGAACAGAAAAAAGGAAGATTTAGTTTAATCGATAGCGAATACAAAAAAGAAGTGAAAATAAACGACAACGAACTTATGGTTTCATAATTTTTACAACTTCATGAGACTCTAAAATTAAAGGATAATTCAAAACTTTAGAAATTAAACAGCAAAAAGTTAAACAAATCCGTCTAGTCCTGAAGTGATAAGTTAGAATAAGATTACTTGCTAAGATTTATAGGTGTTAGTCTACTAATTAAGACGGTATAATTAGTGCAAGAATAAATAATAGCAATGTATGAGTGAAGTGGGAAAGGTATATATGGGCAAAGGGATTTTCAATTACTTCACTGATAGCTTTTCAAAATTTCAAATTACAAAGAAGCAAAAAATGTGAAAAGATAAGTAAATTTGATGGAACTGTTTTCAGGATAGAATTGGAAGCAAAGCTATGAAAATGAATGAAATCATTGGAAATTATTGCGATATGTCAACGAAATGCTTCTTTGTCACGGAGAGAATTTATTGAAATTTTTTTTGGAGGAGGAAGAGAGGAGACAAGGAGGAAGTGAGGGAGAGAAAGAAGGAAAAGACTGATAGAAATTCATTAGATTTTCTTCTCATAAATAACACATAAAAAAATGATTGAGAAGAAAAGTGAAATGGGAAGAAAGAAAGGAACGAAGAGAGAATATTTTGTATGAAACAGAAATTTTAGCTGAAAAATTGAGAGGAAAGATTCTCACACCGATCAACAATTTGTGGAATAGTTCGTTCATAGCACACAGTAATCAGGAAAGTGTTGTAAAGAAAAAGAAAGAGAATTAATTCTGGGTGGTAAATACCCGCCCGCTGTTTATTTCTTTTTTTCCCCACACCGACGGGAATTTAACAATTCAATAATTTGTGGAATAGTTTATGGCACATAGTAAGCAGTAAATTATTTAGAAAGTTGCAAGACATAGCAGGCATATCTATTTCAATTTTCTCAATTTGACAAATTTCTTATAACTGATAAAAAATTGAAGTAATCTGAGAAATGAAAATTTTGACGAAATAATGACTAATTTGATTGGACAAATCAATAATAATCCAAACAATTTAGGGGAAAGAGAGAAAAACAATTCAGATTTAATGATTATTAAACTATTAAATCATTAAAAAGTAATCCCAAAAAAAGAATTGAACACTTTCCCTAAATATCTTCATGCACTAAACAAATATATTACTTCAAATTACGAACAATTAGATTAAAATAAAGACAATTACTTAATAAAAGCTGATAAATGAATTGGATCGAGAAAGTGTCAAATGAGAATATGGAAAATTATTTAGATGGAAGATTTCAGAAAGGGAAAAGAAAAAATTACATCAAATTATTAAACATTACTAAAGTGATGGAATGAAAGGAAAGATATGAAATCATTATAAAAAGAACTTTGGTGATAATTCATACTTAAAATATATGAAATAAACTCCTTGAACTTTCTTTTCTCTTTTTTTTTGACTTTGAAATATATTATTTTTCTTTTTTTTTTAAACGCAGAACCAGTTATTTTCTTCTACCTATCTTTATTTCAATTTAAAAATTTATTTCAATATTTTTCTTTTCTTCTTTGCATTTTCTTTAATTCTGTCCCACTCTCTTGTTTGTAGGTAAAGAGATGAGAAAATATAAATTTATTCATTTCAACAAACTTTAAAATGAAACGAAAAATGTGCTCTTATCATGATGAAGAAGTGTTTAAGATTATAATTAATCAACTTAAATATTTTTCTCAGAAGCAGACAGCATGTTCAACTATTTCAACTTATCATTTATCTGTTAGTGGCCAATAAAATAGATCTGATTGAAATGGTTGCAATATGTGCCAGAAGATAAAAACCGGTTCATTTCAATGTGATAATATCGTCAACCCTTATCATTTTTAATCGCTAATCAACAAATTATCGACATAATAAGTTGGCACATAGATGATAACTGATTTCGAAATGAAAAATTGAAAAATTCTCCGACATTGGGAAGTAAAAATTTGCGGGCACAATAAAACGTTATACTTACTAATATGAGTAAGTTGTGACGACAAAAAAAAAGTTTTGTTAAATAGTTACGGGTGGAATAGGAAAAATTGAATGAAAAATATGGAATCAGATAAAAATTACTGTTTGGAAAGAAAAAACTTTTCTCATGAACAGTAATGGGAACGGAATATAAACTGAATTAAAATAAAGGTTAGCTTTTAATTGATTGCAAATTTTTGTTTTCAATTTGAACTTTAGTATGAATAATTCTACGTAAAGTTTAGAATTCAACCTGATTATTATTTTGATAAATAATGCAAATGATAAAAGATCATTTAAGTAAGAGGCGAAAAGTAAAATGCGAGAAGCAAGAGGTAGACAGTAAAGAAGAAACTAGAATTCAAACAAAAGTGATTGCTAGAAATAAAGAATGAAGGAGAATTTGAAACAAACTTGCAAGTCATCCATCTCACAAAATAAAATTTAAAAATTGGTTTGAAAGTTGGATGTAATTAAACAATTAAGAGAATAAGAAAATATGCTTGTTCACTGGAACTATAGAACAGTAATAATGTTAAGAAAGAAATGAATGACAAATTGTCTAACAGTCAATTAATTTCTAATATCTATTTATAAGTGTAAAAGGTTTTGTTTTACAGAGGGAAAAAGAGAGAGAGGGAGAGAGAGAGAAGGAGAGAGAGAACTTGATTAAAATAAACGCATGTTATTGCTTCATTATTGGCATAAACAAGAACAAACTGATATTCTGAAAATATCTCAAAATAAATGAAAAGAAGTGAATTTAATTAACAGTAATAGTATAACACATGTACTTTGATCCTTAAGGGAACAGAAGAGAATTCGTGAGATTAAGTAAGAGAAGAAAGTAAACAAGGCAAGAAGTAAACAAAACACATAAAAGATAAATGGTCAAATAAATAAACAAACCATCTTTCTCACTAATGAACAAGAAAAAAAAAAGAAAAATCAGTAAAGTCGCTAAAAATTTCAAAAATTTCCGGAAAATCTAGCAAACATTGTCTAATCTAAATACAAGTTACAAACACTTTCTATTAATTGATTTTAACTGATAATATGATTACCTAATTATTAAATTTGAAATGTTTGTAATACTTTGTGATAAAATGCTTGAGATAATAATGGTAATGAGATTATTTCATATATTATCCAACAATTAAAAACAGGGTTATTAGCTTATAGTGGATGTGTCACATAATCCCATTAATTAAATTATCGAATGCTATGTGTGTGACCTTTGTCCACCTAAATCTTTTGGATGCAAAAAGTAGGAAATGGCAATTGTTTGTCGAGTACGGCACAATGACCATAGACCTTTAAATGTTTCATTGTTAAATTTGTTTGAAAGAAACAAAAAACTAATCTTTTGTTTGAGACAAAAAAATATGAATGAGTCGAAAGAATAAAAAGAATCCATTTTTATATTATTGAAGGACGAAGAGAAAATGAATTTGAATGTTTTCATTTGAATGCAAAATCTTTGTTTTGGAAAAATTTCCATTTAAGGTCATTTCATTATGTTTACACTTTTTGATTGCTCAAACGTTTGTTTTCTGTTCATTTTATTTACTTTCATCATTGCCAGAGAGAGAAAGAGAGACAAAAAAAAAAAAAAAAATTTAGGAAATCGAATATAAAACAAACAAAAGATTCAATTTCATCTTCAGCTTTCTTAAAATTAAATGTATTTTCGTGACAATCAGTTTATAACCTTACTGCATTTTCTTAATCACTAGGTTTACTTTCACATAAGTTATCAATTTTAACGCTGAAATATTTAAATCAAAAGAGTAGTTTAACCTTTAAGATTCGTAAAATTCGTTGAGTTCATGAAGTTCATTTGAAGACTTTAATGAAAGGAAAAATAGTTTTTACTGCGCAAAATTTGAGATAAATTGAAATAAATGAGCGGTAGGAATTGTTAAAGCAATAATAACAATGATGAAAATTTGAAAGAAAAGTGAAGCGAGTGAAGCGGCACAAATTGTAACTTTTTTCAAATTTTTAAAATCATTTAACACTGGATGTCATCACTAAAACATATTTCTTCGTCCTCGCACAATGCATTGATAAATTGACGGAAGGGAAAAAGTTAACGAATCCTTCAAATCCAAACGATAACAGTTGTATCTTTATGTCTGAAGTAGTGGAAGTAATTATTTTCAACAGTAAGGAACTTTTCTATAACGAAAGATTTATTACAATTTTGAGTTTCAGTTTGTCTAATCCTAATTTCAGCTCGTTTAATTCATTTAAATTACAAACAAAATTATTACTACCCAAAAAAAAGATTTAAAAAATTACGATTATGTTTTGTATTTGTTTAATTCTGATTTTAATTTGTTTAATCCGACTAAATTAAAAAAAAAAAACCAGAGACATACAGAAAACTTATAAACTAAGATAAAAATTAAAATTAAAAGAAAAAACATGGTAATATTTGAGAAAGAAAAAAGATTATGATAAAAATTTTTTTAAAAAAAAAAGAAATTAAAAGGAGCATGTAAGGCAGAAAAGAAGAAAAAAATGAGATAATTAAAATTTTTTTTTTCTATTTTTAATATAAAGTAGTTAGGAACAGAAAACAAAATAGGCACCATATTTCTTTATTAGAATAAATTAATTAAAAGATAAAACATATGCAGAACAATTAGCTGATACTTATTTCTTTAGCTGATACCTATAACTAAAAAGCCAAAGTTCAAAACTTGAAATAAGGACAAATTCAAAATAACAACCAAAACAAGCATTTATAAACAACAAACTGCAGAAACAATAAAATTTAAATAGTCTGCTCAAATTAGCGTATTAGTCTAGTGCACATTAGCCTAGTGCATATTGGCCTAGTGTTCGGGTACTGTTTTTTCTCTTTTTTACTTCATTGGAACATGCAGTGTGCAACTATTATAAAATATATGCACAACGGGTTAAATTTAAATTTAATTCTTCTTCGAATTAAACTATCAGGCTGAAAATGACAACTCGGTTTTACTGTTCACCAAAACTGAGATCAGAAAAAGAAATATTTTTTTTCTCCTTAATTCAATTTTATTTATTCAATTAAGTTCCAAGCAAAAAGTTCAAGCATTTTTCTCATTTGTCATATTTCTCAGCAAAATCTCTTCTTGATAAGAAATAGTTGGATTGGATTAGAATTGATTATGTAAGCTTCTAGTCTTCGGGCTAATATTTTTCTTCTTTTTGCTTAAACTTCAATTAAATAGAAAAGAGCTGGGTAGTATCAATTGTTGTAAGCCAGCAAAACACTGAAAATGAATCTTTTATTGTCAAAAAAATCTAACTAATGGATGAAATAAATGAAACTGTTATTCGAGACATTTAATATAAGTTAAACATCAGAATGAAAATACCGGAAAAGAGTTAATTACGAGAAATGAAACTGTTCCAAACAGTTAAATATTGGAAGAATCATTTTGGAAATCATAAAAATGGAAGTTTGGTTATAGGTTATTTGTAAGACTGAATCATCTAATAATGGCAATAATAATAAAATTCGGATTTTTTTCTTGCAAATTAACAAAGACTTTCATTTTCCTAAAACATATGGTACCTAAATCTGATAGTTTCGTTTTTTTGGTAATAGAATTTCTTTATGGTTTAAATTGCTAATAAAATATATCAGTCTAACACCATAGCAATGAGAAAAAATGAAAAGGGAGCAAATTTTTGAAAGTTAACAAAGAACTGGGATTAAGCTGCTAGTAGATAAAATAACTAGGACTGAATTGATAATGATAAGATAACTAAGACTGAGGTGAAATAAATAAGATTTTGCTGCTTAAAAAAATAATAACAAAAATCAACTGGAGGAAGAGTTTCTTAAAATTTTCTCTAACCTGATTTCTCCAATCATTTTTTCTTGTTATATTCAACAAAACTAAATGTATTATTTGAAGCGAACTATATGAATTATAGCTTATTGGATGTGTCATTGGAAATAATGAAACAATTAATTAATAATTTAGTTAAAAGAAAGAAATAATAATTTTTGCATTTTAAACCGCAAACAATATCAGTGATAAGATCAGTTGAACTACTGAACAGTACTTTACCAGTTAATATACATCAATCTGACTGAAAATTTTCCGAAATAGATGTAAAAACCTCTCTTTTTTTTCTTTCTCTCTCTTTCAAAAAGGAAATGCATCATTGTAGACCTTTTTCCATTCTTTTTTTTGGTCTTAGAAATGAGAATTTTTTACATGACATTATTTCGAATCCATAAAAATTTACGATGAAGTTTAGAGTAAATGTACAGCTGTTAAATATAATAAATTCTTGGAAGTAATAGAGAAGGATAATAAAATAAAGGAAAAAATGTTTTGCTATTCTCAGTGAGTAATACTTTACTTTTTATATTATGCATTCTGTACTCTTAAATTTTGCGCGCGCACATTTCCTCCTTTTATTCTTTCTCCCAATTGATACTATTGACATAGAACTTTTTGAACATTTCTGCACAAAAACTTTTCCAAAATTCTATAGGAAAATTTTTACTTTTTACTAATATATCAAAATGTGTAGGAAAATCCGGTTGTTATCCGATTGCTTATCTGATTTGTTGTCTAATACCAAGATGATTGGACATTGTCCAAACTGATTAGGTCTGATCAAACGGATCTCCCTACTCATTTCAGCCAATTAAACCTTTTCAGTAATTTTTTATTATTAAATAAACAGGTTGCAATAATTGCATTTATAATGATGTCAATAACTTTTACATTCTGATAGCACCCTTACTTCTTTCATATGTTCAAAAAGCAAATTTTATGAATTTAATCCCAGTGAATAGTTATTTTCCATGATTTCCGGCATGGCAAACAAACAGAAAAGGGACGGAAAAGGAGGAGAAAAAGTGGAATGAAACTTTCTGGATTACTTAACATAACCGAAAAAAGGACTAATGACAAATGACACATATGTATGAGAAAAAATTCAATTCAATTTGATCAATTTGAGGGTGAGAGTAAAATGATTTCAATGATAAATTTCATAAAAAGGTAAAAATGAAATTGAAATTTGGGAGAAAAAAAGGAAGGCGATGAAAATATTGCATTAAGGGCAGAAGTCAAAGTTGTAAACTTGTAATTGGATGTGACATCGGAATTTGAAAAGTAAAACATTGAGTCTGAAAGAGATCAAAGAAGGAATTCTGTATATAGGAAAGAGATGAATGCCAGGAAGTAATCTGTGACCTTTGTCATTTGACCTGTGAAGACTGAGAAGGAATAGGAAAAGATTGAACTAAAGAATGAAAATTCGAAAATAAAACTAAAGACATGATGAAGAAAGCATATTTGTCACATATTTGCTGTTTGCACTTTTCTCTTTTCTCTGTTTATTCCCATCAAACTACTAAGTGAGAGAGGCATCGTTCAAACCAGCTGTTTGGGAATTATCAGTTAAGTTGAAGGATGGAAAGAAAGTAGGCGGAAGATAATTTCATTCAGATTTTCACAGTTTAAAATTGATTGATTCTACCAAAACTCAAAGAGAAAGGAAATTGGCGAAAAAAGAAAATTGAATAAAAAATTATAATTGCAAACTGCTTATAAGACACTAAATAATAATAATAATAATAATAATAATAATAATAATAATAATAATAATAATAATCGTTAAAATTGAATGGAAAGGAATCGATAATAAGCGCAATGGCAACGGCAAATAACAAACAGTGCAGGGAGAGAGAATTCATTAGCATGAGCTTTTATCAGCGATCGTGTCGACGACATTTATCAAAAGTATACCGTACTGTTGTCTTTTTTGAATTAAATTAATCATTAAAAAACTCGGGAAAAGTGAAGTGAAAACAAAAAATAAAAAGCAAAAAACAGACAAAAAACTAAACATTCACGTATTTTATACTTTATGAATTTTGAATAGTTTGCGAAGTAGTTTATTAAAAATGAATTTCGAATACTTTATCAAATAGTTTTGAACAGTTCGTAAAAATACAATTTTGAACAGTAGTTACTTTTTCATTTAATAAGAATGAGAAGAGTACACATGATGTTCATAATACTGATAAGTTCCAATCTACTTGAATAACCCGATAATTGCCTATAATCAAGATTAAAAAAACGATTTTCAGGATTCAACGTTTTTTTATAAACAGTTAACAAATATATTTAACTTCAAAATGTTGCGTTAAATGGAAGAAGTATACAAAAAAATAGTGAAATAGCAATACGGAAAAGTCGGAAAATTTTATAATATAGTATGTTACTGCAATAATTAAAATATTTCGAAATGATTAAAGAATGCAAATATTTGAATAGAAAGAAGGTGACAAAGCATAAATTTAACTTAGAAATTATAAATAAGAAAAAGAATCGTTGTCTTTGATCTTTCAGATAATACAACCATTTATTTATGAATATTTATAGTAGCACTTATTTATAATATGTTTGAATAATATGTCTTTCAATCCGACAAAAACGCTTACTTATTTCTAATAGTTTAGTAATGCATTGCAATCAGATTATAAAATTTGTTTGCAATTGCAAATTATCGGAAACAGTTGCGCCGTATAAAGGAACTAATAATTTCCAAATTATTGTTCTTAATAACATAAATTTTTTCTCTCTCTCTCTCTCTTTTTATCGACTTTGCAACAATTGTGCGCTTCAGTGAAACCTTTATTTAACAACAATCTCAATCAGTTCTAGACCAGTCTTTTGAGACCAAAGAGAGAAAACCAACCTGAACTCTCATTCAACTTCGAAATACATACAAGTCATCTGCAAACAAACAAAAACTTCAATTCAAGGAAAAGTGGTAAGTAGCTTTTACAGTCTAAGGCCCGAATAAAGATTGAATAGTTTAGCTACCTACCCAAAATTTAAGACTGGAAGAAGGGAAGCATAGTTATGGAACTAATTAACTACCACTTCATTTTTGTTTATTTTTATTCATTCAATTTAAAAAAAAAAACATTTTTGCTTAAAGATAATGTTTGATTGAATAGCTCATCAGTGGTAATTAATGCTCATCGCAGCACTAATCAGTGATCCAATAATCATATCAGTCACTAATCATTTGTTTACTGCAATCAGTAAACTATTGATAAAATAAATGGCATAGAATTGTCATAAGATTTATTTGTCCACCTTTATATATATAATAATTTTAATATTATTTATGGAATTTTTATAATTCGCAAGAAGACATTTATTATAATTCAAAAAAAGAAAAACAAGATTAAATTATGGATTCTATCAATATTTCGCATCGTTTCATTAAATAATAATGGAAATATTTAACACAGAAGTGTCTCTCTCCATTTATAGAAGAATGTCTCTGACATCACAAATTACCTGTCGAAAAGGTCAACAAAACACACATGGCTATTTTGTCTTATTTGTTAGCTAATTAGTCTGTCAATAACAGTTTTAAATTCCATCCACCATTACCATCAATCACTGCTGCTGCATAGTTACGTTAAATACGTGCGTCTGATGCGTTACAGAATTAAATAGTGATAATTCTCGCCAAATTTCCACAAATGTTTGAAAATTCAGTAAATATTAGCGACCACGTCATTATCAATTGCATAGAAATGCACAACGCTTACGTTTGAACTATCCGTCCAATACGTTATAGCGATTACGGTCACGTGATTGTGCTGACATTGCACAGTTCCGGATGTATTATGATCACCTGCTATTACTCCTTCTCTTTGATTGTAAGTATATTAACTGTTCCGTTCTGCGATAAGTACGTTCAACTATTCCGCTCTATCTTTAGTTACAAATACGCTAACTATTCCGCTCTCTTTTTTGATTATAAATACACTCGTCATTTTTCAGTTATTCTGCTCCATCATTGATGACCCTAACTATTCCGCTTCGTCATTGGTCACCGACATGCTCACAGATTCCGTTCTTCATCTGATTCGATAGTGATATCTTCTTGGCTTTTTAACTAAAAGTCATTTCCGCAACAAAATTATCTGCCATTGATCAGAGGGATTGACTGCTTTCTTGACGCCAACAAAGACTGACAACTGTTTTAAGAATTTATATCATTTGCTTACTCTTTGCTGCTACATTTGATAAATCCATTAAATGGGCCTGGAAATGAAATGAGACAATGGACTGTCACAACTATGTCAGTCACATCCGTTTCACTCTGCCTTCCTTGTCACATATGGCCAACTTTCATTTGTGATCTGTTAATTATCAAGCGGATTATTCCTTAATAATTCAACATCAAATTTCTCATACAGTCAAAACGAAACGATTTTTCCGGAAAACACAAAAGTAATTCACTGGTAGTGGCATATTTCCTGTTACAACTATATGCCAATCGAATTATATCTGGTGGCAGTTATCAGTTGACAATTTCAGTTTATTCGAAAATTGCAAAATTAAATGAGAAGTGCATAAAAACCTTTTAATATCATTTGAACCATCTAAGTGAATTTACAACGAGCAGCAAAAAAACAAAAAAGACAATCTGAAAAGTCCGAACAGATAGATGGTTGCTTTATCAGTCATTTCCAACAGCATAATTAATGATAGCATAATTAACACAGCTGATAGGCATCTGATAACCCACTAACAGTTATCACTGAGACGACTACATGCCCACGATGACAAGATTTCGAATTAATGTATGTCTCATCAAAATGATGAAAATGAATTTTCCAAAAATTTTAACAGCAACGAAGAGTTTTGTTTCTTTAGAGGTGAAGAAGAAATGACAAAATTTTGTTGTTGAAAATAATAATTAAGAAGAAAGAAAGAAGCTAAGATAAATAAGTTGAGTTTGAAGCGGAGGAAACTAAAAAATGATAAGATGGAAAGATGAAGAAAGGAGATGCTATAAAGAGATAAATTAGTGGCACTAGAATATTAGGCTCATTTTCTTTTAGGATTTAATCAAGTTTAGTTACTTCCTCATAGCTACAAATTTCATTGATTTTTTCCTTTCTTTGCTTTAGCTTACTTATATTATATGCAAATACAAACTATCAAGCAATCATTTATCTTTTTGTTTATTATTAACAAACTCGAAATGAGAGTGGCAACCGTCTAATGATGCTTCTTCAACTTTATCGCTCTCTCCGTTATATTTATTTGGTCGTCATGTGTCTACTTCTCTTCTACTTTCATTCAAAATTCAAATTATTTCAGATCATACGGCAATCAGTAATAAATTAGTGCTTTTTTTTCTGAAGGAAACAAAATGAAATTGCAAAATTAGTGTGAAAGAAGTTTTCTCGACTAAAATGTGCCAAGTTTGTTGTTCCTTTTTCTAGAAACAAAGAAGAATAGGTAAAGGGTAAGAATAAGATGATATATTGCATCAATCATATCAATTTCATAGTATCAATCAATGATACTATGACAACGAAGACAAAATTTAATATAGCCTAAAAATTTGACTGGGATAATAAGAATACTGATCAAAATGGAGTAAATTAAAATTAACATTTAAAATATAGAGAATTTAAAAATGTCCTGAAATGCTAAAAATATCTTTTTGCTACTCGTGTCACATCTATACAAAATTATCACTAATTTTTTTTTCAGTCGGAATTAGAGATTTTCATTTCTTAAAATTGAAATCCATTAATTCAGAAATTTCAGTTTTAACAAACAAAAACCATTGATTCCAATAGCATAAACAAGGTTTATGATAACTTTATATGAATATTAAGCAAAGCAAAGTAGCAAAAAAGTTTTTCCTCCTTTTTAGATTTATAGAAAAACAAATCATCCAATAAACTTCAATTTAAATAAGCCTGGAAATTTCAAAATTAATGAAAGTTGGATAATAGTAAGGAGAGAAAGGTTCAAATTAATGACTTAATTAAAAAAAGAAAATCAAAGGTTTCAATAGTTAGTCATTTGTGTGACACACCTAACAAGAGAAATAGTGTCATCATGGAGAAATAATAAGTTGAAAGTGAGAAAGCTTCAGAAATCATTCTTTCCCAGCGAATGGAATTAGCATTTCTATTACTAATTACTGATTACACATATGTCATCTTTAGAAAAGTCTTTTGAGAAGCAAGAGAATCACAAGGATTGAAAATAATTCAATTAACAAAACAAACACTTCAACTGTTATCTTTTCATTTGCTCAGCTAACCAAGTGCGAACAACTTACATTCACTTTAAACTATAATATTTTTCCAATTCTTAACTTCAGAATAAGCAATTAGAAATAATTAGCTGAACGTATTCCATTTTATGCTTCATTTATGAAAAAATTCAAAGTTTTAATTCTAACAACTCATATAATTCCATGGATAAAATAAATTAACTTAAGCTTTCTTACGTGTCTTTTTTTCCGGAAAATTACCATATTAAATGGTGCAAATTTGCATCCATCAGCTTAATATACTATCAAACTAATAAGAAAGGAATGTGATATGATAATCAATGAAACATTTCAGAATGATTAATATTTTGGAGGAAGTTTGCATACATCTGAAACGTTGGGTTAAATTTGTATAGAAATGCAGTAACAATAAGTAAAGACAGTATAGTGTGAGAGAAATTATTGAAAAAGAAATCATCGAGACAAGAGATAAGGGAAGAAATTATCGAGACAAAAGATAAGGGAAGAAATTATCGAGACAAGAGATAAGGGAAGAAATTATCGAGACAAAAGATAAGGGAAGAAATCATTGGAGATAAGAGATAAGGGATGAAATCATCGAGACAAGAGATAAGGTAAGAAATCACTGGAGATAAGAGATAAGGGATGAAATCATTAGAGATAAGGGATAAGGGATGAAATCATCGAGACAAGAGATAAGGGAAGAAATCGTTGGAGATAAGAGATAAGGGATGATTGATTGGAAGGAGAAGCAAAATATGCCAAATAAGTCAGGAGCATGGCATGTGCCAAAGAAGCAATATTGGCTAATTTCAGTCAGATTTATGCTCAATACAATCCAATCAGGAAAAATTAGCAATGTTTATTAAAATTTGAAATTTGAAACGGTTATTTAGGGGAAGAATCACTGGAAAAGAGCAGGAATTATAATACTGAATGACAGAAAAAACACACAATGGTTTCAAATTTCATTTTAATAAGTTATTGCTAAACTTCTCTTTAATCTAATTTTTTTCACCATCTGACATGTATGTGAAAAATGTAAATTGAACTTTTTTTAAAAGTAATCTTAACAGTGATAATATCGACATAATATTTCAATTTAATTGTCACATTAGAGAGGTAAAGAAAGTGAAGCAAATAATTTTTAGTTCAACTCAGATTTTTCACATGCATAACAAATGGAAAATAAATTGATTAAAAGAAATTTAGCGAGAACTTGTGGAAGTTTGAAATCTGAAACAATTATTTGGAAAAAAGCAAACTTATTTCTTTAATCAATTTTGATGCAGTGATAAAGAATAGTTTGCATGAATTATTTTTTCTTTACCATAAATAGATGTAAACAACTGCTAATAAATTAAAAATACATCTAAAAAGCGTTGATTTTTTTGCGAAACATCCAATCTAAAAAATTTGCAAATACGACAGGAAATACTCTAGAAGAACATTTTTTAACATTGTAATTTCTGTTCGAGGTGTGATTTTGGCAAAATTTTAAGTTGATCATTGAGAGCTAATCATGCTCATTTCGGATTGTCTATGAATTTAGATTTCTCATACCCAAATTGCCACTTAGGAATCCGATTAAGTTGTTGTAGTTCAAATTGTTGTGGATTAGATGAAATGAGCTTAGCGATTGGTCTGAAAAATAATCTTAAACAACAAATTTATGCTCTTGCCAACAAGTAGAATTTCATTATCAATAAGAGAACATGCGCTGTGTTCAATATGAGATTGTCTTGATGAGTAGTTTAAGATATTTCAAATTTAATTCTTTAATGGCACTTTTTTACATTGAAAAATTTGAGGCAGTAGCTGCGTGTGAATGTTATAATTAATTTAAGATGTAAAATTAGTGAAACTGCTAATAATATGCAATTTATGTTTTGACGGAATTTCATTGTTTTTAAAATTGAAATTTGAAAGAGCAGTTAATCGTTTGATGCAATTGTATTGAAAACAATGCTGCTAAGTAAAGCTTACTGCGTATTTCATTTCACAGTGCAAAAATGCTGCATTTACATTGGTTTGTGAAAGATTTGCCTGAAAAAAGCTCCCTTGCAATTTTCTTTCAGGTACAAATCAAATAGTGATCTGATCTAATTTAAGAAATGACGGAGAGTGAGTGGGAAGGGGGTCCAGAATTTGTGGGTGAATAACTCATGTCTATTAGTGTTTAGATCATAATTAGGAGAAGTGAAGAGAAGACTTCTCACAGTGATCTTTCTCTTTTGTCTTTTTAGAAAAACTTTTCAGAAAAGTCTGATTAATCTAAAAAGCGCTGTTATTTCATTTAAATTCAAAATCATAAAAAGCAGATGCCATTTATACATTCAATTTATGCTTAATATCCTTGACAAGGAGAAGAAAACTGCAACCTTTTTTTTCTTTTTTAACAAATTTATAACTCTTCAAATTTACAATTTTTACATTTTATAAAAGTAACCAACTTTACAGATTTATAACTCTTTCCTCCTGTTCCTATATTAGTATCGGATTGCTCTAACTTGCCGGAAGTAGACAGTAGTTGGAAATTAAATTCCTGATTACAAATTAATACACTTTGCAATTTTCTCTTAACATACTGCGAAGACCGAAAGTGTCACACACGTCTCACCTGACTTGGAAGCAAAACTAAAAACACGTCAAGTCTTGAAGAACCATTATCTCTGCTTACCTTCTATTCACTGGCACTGTCATAACAGATTATTCTCCCTCTAGGCGCCGTCATTCTAACCACGCTCACTTTTCTTGATTAACTTTCACGTCTTAGTCCGTGTCTCTTCTGCACTTTCACTCAATTCTGTCACTCCGAAGTTCGTCGCCTAACTTTTCGATGACAAATGTCTTTTCATTGTCTCACATTCAACAATCACCGATCACGGATTCACGCGGAGAGCCTCACACTTAATTTCCAATTTGAAATTTAGGACCGAGCCGTAAAAGACCAAGCCGTATATAATGTGACTTGTCTGAAATGAATTTAGCGCTAAGAGCCGTTGGGTGCTTCACGTGGGATTTTACGTATTATTGTTGGTTATAATTCAATAGCTTCAGGTTTAAGACGTTATTATTTATTGTCAAAATGGTATTTAGTTGCATTTCTGTTTCAAAATTTCTTCGTTTAATTTCTATTCCAACAAAAGAAAAAAACACCCGAAATTAAAATTGGAAGAGATCTGTTGTTACTGCAGATAATACCTTCAAGCAGTAGTTACTTGAACATTCTAAATGTTTTTAAGAATCCATGCATATTTTGGTTCGTTTCTTAACACTTACCAATTTGCTGATATCACTTTAGATAGTATTAATTTCTTTTTTATTTCAGCAAATGGACAATAATCAAACAGTTGAGAAACCGAAAAACACAAATCTTGTCTGCAATGAGAATATCGCCCATCGGAAATCGCCTGAACTTTTTCCAGAGAATGTGCCCGGTGCTTGGGATATGAATAGAACCTTAACTGTAAGATTTATGATTGTGCTTTATCAGTTAGGAAAATGGCATTTCTGGATAGTTCAAAAATATTTGTCTAGTTGATGTTGACATGAAGTGCTCGGTACCTAAGAATGAACTTTGTTAATGACTTAAATGTTTCATGTTGTCTAGTTAAGTAACTCTTTTCATCTCCACTTTTTTTTTACGAACTTCCATTCTTGCAAACAATCATCATTTACAAACTTTCATTCAGTATTTATTATGTATCTTAATACGATGTGTTGGAGAAGAATATTGATTATAATTAACGTCCCTCATGTAATCTCTAGCACTTTTACCATCATATTTGCAAATTATTTTTAGGTTATTATAAATTGATTATTAAGTATATTTAAAATGATTGCATTTTATGCACTCATTTACCACTTGTAAGTATACAATATGTTGGAGTCCTTTTGGATTACACTACTTTTTTTTAGGTAGCTGCTGGTGATTTTAAATCAAGTCGTTTTCGGACTGAATTAGATACACAAGATGTACGCCTTGTTAACGGTAATCATGCCATAAAAATATTTATTCAAAATGACATTGGAAATGCAGTTTAACTTAAACATTAAATTAGTTTTAAAAAGTCTCAGAAAATTAGTTTTTTTGAGGATCCATTTGCAAATTTTAAAACTGACGCACAATTTAAAATGTTCTTTTGCTTTCAAATTGTTCTTTTAGAGCTTGGACAGTTTAGTGCCGATCAGTTAATGGAATATATAAGAAATTTGCAGAATTCCGCCTATACATTAGGGATTGAAGAAGGTTTTTTTATTTCTGATTTCATTAATTTATTTAATACCCGTGTTTTGTGTTATGTCAAATAACCCTCCTACCTCCTTCTGATGTAGTCCTGTCTGAGGATAAGAATTTCTTGGGTTTATTGCTTGGATAACTTTGAAAATTTTCATAAAATTTTAGCTAAGCAGTTTTCGAAGGGAAAGTTTTTGCGAATATTCGAGAAACGATCAGAGGGATCGAGATGACGGATGACAAAATAAATAATAAATACTCGCTTTCTGCTGTTATTTGATCATGAGATACACATATTTATTGCTACTTAGTATCCCAAACTATCGATTCACTTTAAATGTAGAAGTATTTCCAAAGACGGTTTAGTTCAAAAGAGAATGGCTGCTTATAAACCAATCGTAGTTTTAAAGAAAAAGTTATTCAGTTGCAAGCTATGTGGTGTCACATTTTTAATGTATTGTGGGATAGTAAGGTAAAGTTAAATTATTAAGGTTTTTAGTTCCAGTTGTGTATTGAAAGAATTTTTATTTTCAAATAGTTCCTTTTAAATAAAAGGAGTATCTTTTATAAAATTGTGCAGTAATGCTGACACTTATTACCCATTCATAAATCTAAGTACTTGTTTTCACTGTACATTGATGTTTTTTTTTAATGATTTAAAAAAAAGGAATAGAATGTGTATTTAGTATTATTTGAATTGACATTACTGTTGATTTTAAGCATTATTTGTTTTTTTTTTTACAGTATTCTCGCAGCGGAGTCCAGTGATGTAGAAGATTAAACTTCTACATCATTGATCTATTTTGAAAGGGAGAGACGAAATGCGAGTTAAAGGCTGATATTAAATCTAATCCAGATATTTGACTTTTCTTCTCTCAATTATTGTCTATTGTTGTAAATGAAAAATGATGGGAAGCGGATGCTTTTTTGGTTGATTTTAACTGCAAAAAGTGATCATTTGAGAACCGGTCAATGAAAACGGTGGTTTTGTGGAGGAGTTGTTTTCTTTGATGAATAGAAGAATACTTCTCATTCGCTTCTTGACATTATTAATGTTTCCTACACGAATTTTAGGAATTCACCCAATGCATTTTGGTGCAATATTTACATATAAAATATAGCGTTGAAATATTCTTTTCCGCTATGTACACTGTACCACTATATCAGGGTCTGCAGGATGCATACCATATTCATATATTTTTGTGTCCGAGATTTTGCTTTTTGAATTATCAGAGATTCATTCGAAGCAATTTGTCATGTGAAAGCTTTCATATTCCTTATTATATGAGCATGGAAAATAAAATAATCAGTAAGCCTTTTTTTTCTCTTTTTCTGATTTTTTAATTAATAATTGTTGCATTTTCTAAATTGTTGTTGAGGTTTTGCTTTTTAACTTTTGACTTTTTCCTTTAAACAATTTGTTACTACAATACTGCAAATGATAAGCAATTTAGAAAAGGTTCATATCATCTAATTTATTCTCGCTGAGCTTAAAAATGGACCATTTTGATTTGATAAGAAAAGAACGCTGATTCATAATGATGGAGATTATAATGGATGAAATAACTTTTTACCATTTCAACATCATACAGTGAGATAAATACTGTCAAATGATTTAAAAATGTTTCGCTACTTGATTCAAATTGTTAAAGTATCATTCAGGAGCTGTAATATGTCACCACTGAGTCACATCGTAAAGAGCATACACTAAGTTACTAACTTTCGGTACTTACAGAAGATATCCATTTCATGACGCAGGTGGACGAGTTGAAGTGATTAGCAAATGATCAATTTAGATCGGTCTTGAATAGTGATAAGTTATTTCTAATTTGATATGATTAACATTCATGTAGCTAACATAAAAAGCTTTATTCAAGTGTAAGAATACATATATGATGAATTACTTCAGTGCCAATAATCGTTTGTTGTCGTGTCGTGGTGGATCTAAAGTGGACACCTCATTTGCTAATTTATATATGTATAGCAAAAGAAATATGAATGGAAAATTGAATTCAGTGCTAAATTTTTTCATTCATCATATACAAATAGATCAGTTATAATATACTTCTTATTTTTGATTTTCAATAAATAAACAGTCGAGAGGTTTCGTTTATTCATGAAATAATGTTTTACGGAAATTTGCATCACAAAATTCAATATGACTTTGCATCTTTAAAGAGAAGCTCAAATAAGCAATACCTTCTTGAAAAGAATTATTTCTCAAGTTTGATAAAATCACCCAGATATTGAAGGCCGTATTAAGCATCAGTAACCATTAAAATTTCATGTAAAACAGAATTATTAATTTCTCTTAAAAAAAATTAATTTTTCGGGCTATTATGTTAAAAAAAAAAAAATTGAAAGTTGAAAAGATTAAAGTCAGGAATATTTTCTAAAATATCGCAAATAAATTATTCAACTTTTTTAAAGTTACAACTTCTACATGCCAAATTTGAAATTAAAAAGGAAAGAAGGTATCAGGGAGAATTGGCGAGCGGCAAGAAATGAGACTGTAAGCCGCTCAAATGTGAGGCTAATAATGGAATTTGACATTGACAATCGTCCGTGTGGTCATTTAATGCTGTCAAACCGTGCTCACACTGATAACACGCTTGAAGGTCTTTGTGATCTTTGCCGCTCAAATTGCAACCAAACTCTCGTAAACATCGCTCACAACCAAGCATCTTCCTGAAAACGAAAGGAAAACAACTTATCCAAAAAGCTTTAAGAAATTTCAGATTTAATTTTTAAATATAGAGCAAATTTTAAGCATTTTCTCTTTAATCGCCGTAGAACCATAATTTTTAAGAAAAAATTTTGGTAAATATACCTGCAAGGACTGGCTTGTATACGAACTTTCCCTTGCTCACGTTGACGTCCACACGTGGGACATTTAGCGACATCCACATAAAAATGATCCATGCTATGAATTGTTTGGAAGACACTTACCGCCTACAACACAAGAAATTAATTGCTTGCAAGCTTATTTAATGCAATTTGCTGGTAGCAACCTGGTCGTAAAGTGTCCTCAATTTAGCGGCCAGTAAATCAGCTAGCAATCGCTCAGAAATTAAATTTCGATGTTCCTCGAGACACTGTACCGAAGCTGCAGCAACACATGGAAGACAAGCGTCATGCGTGATCCGATCAAATTTATGCTTCAGCACCCAATTCAACCAGCACAATGCCACCATTGGTGTTCGTTTAGTTACCTGAAATTTTTGAAAGTGACAAAATGCCTTCCTTTCTTTGAATAGCACTCTCAACTATACTTTAAGACAAAAAACTGAGTTAAATTTGACTTAGTGTCGAAGTGCTGAATTGAAATTCAAAAACGTTTCCATTACGTCCAGTGAATGCTATCCTTTGTCAAAAATGTAAAAAATAAAATTTCACATTTAGTTGTAATTACATTTAGCTAACAACCAATTTAGAAAGTAATAATCAATGTGCTCACATTATCCTGAATATATTTGGCACATTTCATTTCTAAATATTTTGCACGAAATCGCTTTGACAACCTCATACATGTCTCCAACGTGTCATCTGCAACTATTTATTCGAAAATAGAGAAATTTCTTTCAGAAATGCACCTGTATTTTTTGAAAGTTGCCATACAAAGCTTACAAAAAGTGTTTTACTTATGGAAATGCTAAAATATTTTAACTTGTTCAAACATTCTTGAATAACATTTTGTGACAGTTTAATTCTTAATAACAATGCCAGGCAATCTGAGTATATTTTTTGAGTGCATTTCTCACTTTTGCATATTTATCTCAAAATGCAATCTTAGTCATATTTGTGGTTGACCTGCCTGTGACATCGGTGAAAGCAAGAGTCTGAATTGCACTTTCCAGAAACCATTTAAATTGCACAGCTGGTGGAGGATGCTTAAATGAGGAAACAACAACGGCAAATTCATTGCACGAATTGCTGCTGCATGCACCGCCTGTTGCTGCTGCTGCTGCTGCTGCTGGTGGTTTGTTTGCCGAGAACAGCGCTCGGAAGTAATCGCTCACGTGTGAAAGTTGATGTTTACAAACGAGAAATTTTGTATCCTGCAATTACAATTCTAAACAGCTTGATTTAAAAGGAAGAAAAAAAGTTCATTCACAGATATCCTTTTTAGCAGTATAAAAAAATTCAAATAACTTTAATTTAAGCAACTTTTCTTGGTAACAAATTAAATTAAATTTATTATAAATTAATCAAAAAAAGTTCCAAGAAAAATGTCAAAAACGATAATTGATAACAAGTCATTTAAAAAAAGTACTTGAACAATAATTGTAGCGGAACAACCACCTAATTGACAACGTGACGTTAAGTAATTCAACGTTTCTGAGATTTGTGGAAATTTTTTGGTTGGTGATCTGCAAAAGTTTGCTGTATTTCAACCCACCATAAATTAAATTTTCAACAAATTTTACAATTAATTTGCGAATAGTTGAAAAATATTCACTCACTTTGATAGAAAATCACAATTAGTAACAATGAATTAATCACTTTGGCGTGATTTATTCTGCCTACGGATTGTTTGTCTTAATGACGTATTGCTCGTCTCAAAAAAATTTCATCCCAAAATTTTAGCCATCTATTTATTTAGAATGCAAGAAAAGGAGATCATTTTTACTTTGAACGACTTTTCTTGGAAACTTCATCAAGTGATGTTCGCGGTGTTGTTTTCTGTGGACTGCTAGATCGAGGTCGACTGATATTTTTTTTTTTTAAATTGAAATCCTTTCGTTTACTGCTAATTAATGATGCGCTAGAACGATGCTCCCAATTGTCTGTCGGATTGGATAATGAGTCGAACCTTTCATTATGCTTATTCATCATATCATCCTTTAAAGAGAAAAGTTTTACAAATTATCAGAAAGTGATTTGCAAATTAGTGCTTCAGATCAGTTTTGACTGTTAACTGTTACATTACATACATATTGTAGTGGACAATTTATTTTCTGATTATCGCCAAATTTCTCACTTTTCTGTTGTTGCACTTGTAAATCAAAATTTTACTGTTTCTTCGTTTCCTTTTTATTTTCGAAAGCAAATTCAGTCACACCACACTTATCAAATTTATCTGATTTATTTACATTTGATTATTAATTAAATTTAGTTACGAAAGTCGGTTAGAAAAAGCAAGTTCTTTAAAATTTCTGAAAATTTTTGAAGTGTGGAATTTGCAAAACTTACATGCATTGGATTTAATTGTTCTGAAGTAATTAGTTCTTTGTATGGATGGGCGATATCTGATTGATGAGATGAATGCGTATCCCACCGATGAGTTTCCTGTTATCATTTCATTTCATATCATATCAAAATGATAGGAACAACTACTCTTGAACTACTGATTATTAACTTTAAAATTATTATAAAGAAAAAAATTATTAACTTCAAAACATCAAAAATATGTACAATTTACTTCTATTAGAGTGCCTTTTCTGCTGTTAAATTTTAAACAACAAAAAGTCAGTTGTTAGTATTATTTTTTTTAAATTGAACTAGCATTTAATCTTACAAAAATCTCCAATGCTATCCAACAAGATATGAGTTTTGTAAGAAAGTCTCACATTTCGACCTCTAAGTAACCTAAATATATCTGTGTTTTTCTCCACTTAAATGTCTCGGGAATATTTCCTACCCTAATTTCACATTACATCAATTATCTGCTATTTTTGAAGTCATCCCGAAATGTTAGATATTGATGAACGCTAAACATAAAAATCAGATGGTTTTGAAAGTTCTCCCCATTTTAATGTCGTGAAAATGGGGAGAATTTTCATGTTATAAGTGAATGAAACAAAGGAATATTATTATCGGAGTAAAAATTCGGTCAGTTAGAATGACAATTTTTGCTAGGAATACTTTTTTGTGAAGAATTCATTTTTCACTTAAAAGAAAGTTATTTCATTTCATTTATTGAAGCTATGCTTTTATTATTTTTTGATTTTAGCAAAATAAAACACTTGCATGAAAATTCTGCAATGGCGGGTCGTATTCCGGATGTACGAAATAATCATATGTTCCGGTCGGTGATCCATAATAAGAAGGTTGCTGTTGCTGTTGGGGTTGTTTCATTCGCTGCCACAGCTCGTAATCATTCCTCTGATATTTTACCGGGGATTTTGACCGAGACCTAGCTCGATCAACTATTTTCTTGATGAAATTTGCCATTTTCCTAATGTATCATTAATTCGTCAATACTAAAATTAAATAGCGTTTGAGAAGTTTGAACATTTGTAAGAATTTTGCCACTATTGAAATACTCAGCAAGAATATTGACTATTCCACATTTTCGGAAATGTACCTTTCATCACTTTTCCGCAAGTACTACTGGTAGAATAACAAATACTACAGCAGTGAAAAAGCAAAAAGCTAAGAAAAACTTTGTCAATGTGTCAAAGATAATTGAACTAAATTGATTACCTGATGAGAACATTGCATCATTCAAGCAGTAAATGATAGCAAATTTTGAATATTTATTTCAAAATTAATTAAATTGGTAAAACAAGCCCAGCTTTTTTTTTGAAAAATATATTGCGAATCTTTTCTCCAATAAAGTTGCACAATCTGTAATATATTTAGATTTATAGATTGCATTGATTAGGTGCTATTTAATTCGGAAAGGGATAATTTGGATACACCGAACATGGTGAACTGTTCACTTTTCTTGAATACAGCAATATATTCAAAATAAAAAGAGGATTTGTAATTATTTTTTTCTTATTAAGTCGTTGAAAAGAACAACCATGCAAATATCAAAAAGTTATGAAATTGGAAAAACGTTCATTTGTTTTGTTCCGGAAACGTTCATTTGTTACCTGTAACTAACTGTACATGTACATGTGCTTCACCATGTAGCTACACCTGTCCTTGTTTAATATTGTAAAAAAACACTGTGAGAGATACTATTAATATAAATCAGATCACGTGGATACATGCAAAATGCCATTTGCGCCATTTAAGGCCAAGTCAGGATGATCTGATCATCGAGGCAATCTTCTTGCATGGCGAATTCGATCATACTGTGATAGGCTAAAAGAGCAAATGGCGCAATTCATCCAATTTATCTATTTCACCTACTTATTGCTCAGCTGTTCTTCACCGAACCTTAGACCAAACAGAAGTGCAAATAATTTTTTGTGATATTAATCACTCCAAACTAATTAATATTTAAGCACAGGCGCTTTACGCTTGCCTCTTCTATTCAAATATCTATCATTTCGTATAATCCACGTAATTTAGAGCTCTATTGCGTTGGTTTCACTTGACGTTGAAGGAGCGCAAAGTAATGTTAGTAAATGTAATTAATTTGCTTGGACAAGTGCGCTCATTGCACAAGTGGCAATGAAAAGTGAGTCAATGAATCAATTCCATTTCGGTCAATAGAAATAACGAATTACGAATAATCACGAAACTGTTGATGAATTAATGTTAGACTAAGAAAAGAAAGTAAAAATGAAGAATGCAAAATGAAGAAAATAAATATCTTTCATACAAAGATTTTTCAAACTTTAACATTTAACAATTTTCATCACTTTCAAAAGATTCACAAATTATTTTCAAAATTAAGGGATTCTATAATTTCCAAATTTGTCTAATTGAAAAAATGTTTTCTTGAAAAATTTGTCATTTCCAATAATTTCAAGAAACTTCGGAGATTTAAAATTTTTTCGTCTTATTAAAATAAAACAATGCGATCTTTTTGCGCCTTAATACATTAATTATTATAATGTTGTGAGAATAATAATAATTCTTTCTAATTGTGCAACAAGACAAGTGGCAAGTGAAAGCAATTTGAAGATAAGTAAACAGTTGTTCTCATTGCAAAAACAAAAATTAGGGTGAATTGAAGTTTTTCAAATTTTATAAAAAAGAAAAAACACTATTTAAAATCGATTTCATTCAATCAACTAAAAAATTTAATAAATTTCGTTCCTATGGAAATATTCAAATCTTGTCTGATTCGGTAATTTAATCTGCTTCCATAATCCAAATGTACTGCAGAATTTTTGTTAATTAGTAATTATTTATGCAGTTGCATTTGGAAGGCACATAGTAATAATTGATTTATTTGAACAAATGAGAAGAAAAAATCTTACTAATCAAGGAAATTTATGGATAGAATTTTGTGAAGTAAAACAAAACCACTTCTACTATAAGCTCAGATTATTTTCAACTTTTTTACGTCCCCGTGTTAAAATTAAATCTATCCATTTTCTTTAAATTAGTAAATTCATATTTCTAAAAAGTTAAACAAAATTTAATTCTATTATATTCAAAACAAACATTTCATAAACAAGGCAGTTGAAAATATTGCTGGTTAGTTTTGTTCTTTTTTTAAAATTGCAAAAAGTTTTTGAAAATTCGGATTTGAAACGCACAAGACTCGTTTTGAAGAAAAAACTAAATTAAATTAAATTTCCAAAACTATTCATAAATGGAAAAGGATGTAAGATGGATGGATTAAGATTTGAAATCAGTAATTATTGTCCGCAATCAATACTAGCCAGAATAATAAACTAATTTAAACAACTTGTTCTGAACAAACGAGGAATGATTTAAATGCAAGAGTGAACTGAATGAAAATGTTTAATGAACGGATCTGTTTAAGCAACTGCTTTTGAAATTAGTGCAATCAGTCAAAAACATTAACAAGAATGACGATGATGATGATGATCATGATGATGATGGCGATAATGATGATGACGATGATGATGATGACGATAATGATGATGACGATGATGATGATGACGATAATGATGATGACGATAATGATGATGACGATGATGATGATAATGAAAGCGATAAGAACTGATAGGGATGGATGATGTCTGATATCTTTTCTCTGGAAGAGTTCAAATTTATTTCCTTCTCCTTACAAATTCTCAATTACTTCAAAGTTACTTCAAAATCTTTGATCACAACATATAATAAGGCTTCACATTTAATCAGATCAAAACTAACTATTATTTTAACATCTGTTAAAATAATTTAATGAATCATTCAAGTCATTTATCGATTGAGAATAAGTTTCAATTTATTTGTTAATTCCTCTCTCTTCGTCTATATATGCATACACAAATTATCAGCTAAACAATTGCTAATAAATTATTTACAAAAATAATAAAATTACTTATATTGCAAAAAAAAAGAACGAAAATACGAAGTTTTTTTCATATAAAAGAACGAATTAGAAATGAAATAATTATTTGAAAAAAGGTATTTCAAAAATGTTGATCCATGTTATGACAGCAATGATAACAAAAGATGAAAACTATTTTAGTTGAAATTTGCTGTAGAGCAGAATTAGAAAATTTTGCCATTATTCTATATAGAAAAACTGTTGCTGATAAAATTGCTATAATAGGGTTAAAGGTCAGAAGGAGATAAATTTTCGATAACTTAAACTAAAATTTTACAAGAAAAGAATTTTTTTGTTGCTGAAATACTTTAGTATGTTACAGAAAATTCGGCTATAATGTGAAGAAAAAAAAAAGATAATTGCAGCTATTAACGAATTACTAGTTAATTATGCTTCATCTTTGTATCAAACTAAATTCAAAAAAATCTCTTCTACTTTATCCTTTTATCTTTTAGGACTGATAGATAAATTTTTTTAAAGGATGGATGAATTTTATATTAATGAAAATTTGAATTAAAAATATCTTGTCATTGCAATAATCATCACTGCTGCTATTTGAAAATTATTCCAAATTATATATATATTTGTTTATATCTATACGAGCATGTCTAATTTCAGACTTATCGTGAAAATCCATAGTTTAGGCTTGCACTAAAGTTCCGTCTTGAATTCTGTCTTAAAAATCATCAATTGATAAGAAGACATAATGATAAACAGCTCTCAGAGGATCAGTTGATCAGCTTAACTGATAATATTATTTGTGCATTACTTTACATTCATATTCTATCTCATTTATTATTTTATCATTAAAAAGTTCGAGATCTTTACGAAACATCGCTCAAAAGATGCGTTCATTTATTTTGCGCTAATGTCTCGAACGCGATGCTTAAAAAATTTGCACTCGCTTCATCTAGTACGATTAGCAGAAAATACTAAATTGAATTTGCAACTGAACTGAAAATTCAATGAAATTTTACAGTTGCAAATCTCTGTGAAGCATAATAATTGTATTCCTGAAATACTATTATTTATATAGAAACAATCTGAAAAATATTTCAAAATCTATTTTTTCTCAGCAATGAAATATTTAATAAGTTATAATTAAGTTTTTTTTTTTTTGCAGCAGACAGACTTTCTGTTCATTACAATATTATTTGGATTTTAATATTATGCGATGGAATAATTTAGGCCGAAATTTGTTGCATATTTCTCGTTATAATAAATTTTACTACAATAAAATTGAATGATTGTGAAGTGGTATAATAGGCACATGAAAATGGATTAGAGTGGCGACGAGAATTTTATTATTGATAGACTGACCTCAACCCGATTTTGAAATTGTCATTTTATCTCGGGAATGAAACTGCTCTTCCATTCCTGTCTTTCAGTCGGGAAAAAATTGTCCTTTCTCACTGTTCTATTGATTAGTGGGATATTTATGAATGCAATTAAGTATTACACAATTATGTTGTTGTTTCATTGATGATTGATTAATTTGACATTGGAGAATGTTGTTTATTCTTTTTACAATTTGTAATTATGATTTGAATTTTAACCTTAAATATTTGATCTTGGGAGAAGTTACAATTTCATCATACCTAGAATTAAATTTGAACTGTGTCAATGATATGCACACAACTATCGTTTTACAAGCTTAGTAATTAAAAAAAAACTTTATATTCTCATTACAAATTCAATTTATAAAGTTTTGATTGCTTTTTTATCTTCATTGTTCCAAATTTTCTTTGGTTCATTAAACAAATAAGAACAGTAACTCCGGAATAATAGAATCTTGAAATCTTGAATCTAGTCTAATCAAATTTCAATTTTACAGTCAGAATGCAATTTTTAGATCTAAAAAATTGAAATTAAATAACCTATTATTTATTTGATAACTCTTCTCTAAGTAATTAAATATCACTTCAATTGCTTATTGATAATTGTCGAAAAAATATGAATTGTAGAAGAAGGAGAAGGAAAAAAGTGACAAAAATGGAAGAAACAAAAAAAAAAAATTTTTTTTCGGACAGATTACTGAAGAAATGATTTTCCTTTCATTCCTACATCAGAACCACCTTTTCCAATTGCTCATTTTCTTCCTTTTCCTTTTCCTCCTTCTCCTCTTCCTCCTCTCTCTCTTCCTTATAATTTCACTCATTCATCGATGTCCCTGTTATCTCTTTTTCCTTTCCACTTTTTACAAATTTTTTTATTACTTTTGCAGATATTTCACATAACAGTCATAAATTATTTGTTATTGTGGCGCAGGAGAAATTATTTTGGGTGCTGTTGTCGCGTTACTACTTATGACGAACTGCGCAAAAATACTATCATTTCTTGTCATTCTATTTGCAAACTCAATAAGATCACAAAGATTTCGAAGTAAGAATTTTTTTTTTTTTGAGTTTTGATTCAAAGTTAACTTTTACAATTTTACAAATTTTGACTATAAAAATGACATATTGATAATTTATGTTTTCAAATGACAAGCAGCTTAATGATAACATTGGTGGGATAATATTATGACAGTGAACAACAAACATTGACGGACTTAAAAAATTATTGCGTAATTCGAAAAAAAAATTAGGATTGAATTTTTAAGCTTGGTTAACATCTGATAAGTGTTATTTCACAGCTAACAAAAATTTCAGGAGTCTGTGAGGCACAAGAAACATGCATGAATTGTGGTGATGATCGCTTCTCATATTATAAATGCAACGCGTCACATGATTGCCTCACTGATGAAATTTGTACCGGACAAGGTTTTTGCTGTCCTGCAACGGAATTAAGCAGGACAGTGTCATCTTTGTTCAGTGATAATTTTGGTATGTATTCATTGTCACAAAAACATTTGAAAGCACATATGGTTTTCAATTTTTCTGATTGAAGTGTAATTAAGTTTTGTATTTTGAAAATTTTAGTGATTTGAAAATAAAGTTGAAACTGGGTAACATTTAATAGTGAGGAAATGGAAGGATCAAAAATAAATTCCGTCCGGATCGTATTGAATCTGTGTTGAATCTTATTTTTAAATGAAATATAAGAATTCATTATTGAACTGACTTTTATTATTTCCCATTGTCACAACCTAAAAAGCATCACTTACAGAATTTGTTGGTGTTCCGGCTTACAAATATGAATCGGAAAAGTCAGGAATGTGTCCAGATGGTAGTCCATGGGCTCGACAATGCAGTAATGATTCAGATTGCACACTTACTGATGAAATTTGTGCAACTGGAAAATGTTGTTCAGGTTGCTACTGATTAGCCATGTTTCTGTTACCTGATAACAATACCAGAGTTAAGTTTGTTGTTTAGAAAATCCGAAATTCTTTACGTTTTGCAGTAATCTGTTCAGAGCGCTGATAAAGGAGACATTTCCTCTTCTTACAGTATGCTCACAACACCGACGTCAAGTATTAAACGATTTGCCGACTAACAACGTTGTCGGTGTACACATTCCGCAGTGTGACCCTACTGGAAAACATTATCGAGCGGTGCAGTGTCGTACCGGAACTGAGGAATGTTGGTGTGTTTCACGATTTGGCCGGATTATTGGGTCGCTGAAACCTAAAACGACAAACTTAAATGCAGCATGTGAAACGCTGCGACTAACAGTGAAGCGTATTATGGAGGAGAAACGTGAAATTGTTAATGTACGTCGAAAGCAGGGCAATTTGACAAGTCCAAAAGAAAAAATTGATATAATAGTGAAAGGACAAAGTTCAGAGTTAAAGCAACAACTTCGTAGTATAAATGCTACAATTAGTGATAAATGTTTATGGATGAAACCTGGACGATGTTCCGATCAACCGGTATCTCTTACTGATGCGTCAAAACTTTGTCACTGTGACGATGACTGTCCAGGTTTACAGAAATGTTGTCCGGTTCTAACTAGTGGATTAGCTTGTTCATCAAATATTACAGTTAATATTGGTAAGGATATCTTTTTTTTTACCTTTGCATTTTTTCAATAAGAAATATCATGTTTATTTCATTTATTGATAATTTTTAAATGGATTGAAATACCTTCTCAAAAACAAACTTTTTTTACACATGAAGCATTTGATTTGAAGTTTTAGCAAGGTCACTTATCATTCATTATTATTTTACAGATAAATTCCCAATGATATCATCACACTCCTCACTAATCAATTCAACAACAACAACAATATGCGCCAAGAATGAGCAATTTGTGGAATGTCTTGATGAGTGCAAACCAACTTGCTTCACAAAAACAACAATTCCATGTTTTATTGAACGATGCAAAAGTGGATGCCAATGCAAATCAGGTTTCCGGTTTTTGTTTCTTCTTTATTTTTTAATCCGAACTATTTTTGCGAAAGAATGAAATTGTATGTTAACATAAGCATATATATATATATATATCATTTTGCTCTTCTTATCAGGCGCACTAATTTGATGAGCATACAAGTGGAAATTTTAATCAATAGATAACAACAACAAAATCATCAAAAAATTATTGATAACTGATGATTGTTGACTAAAAAAAGAAAGGTTACAGTTCATTTAAAATAGCTATGTAAACCTCGAAAAAAAACAAATTAATCGAAACAATTACCCTTTTTAGGTTTCATTCGTCAAAAAAATGACCTTCATGCACCATGCATTCCACAAGATGAATGCCCTCCTCAATCGATTATGGAAACCAAAACACGTTGTACTGATCCCTTACGTGAATACGAAATTTGTGGCCCAGCATGCCCAATTTCTTGCTCTTCTCGAAGTGAAAAATGTAAAGTTGAAGGATGTGTGGAAGGATGTTTTTGTAAAGTGCCGTACATTCTTGAGAACGGTGCAGATCCAATTCATTCCAGGTACGTTTCTCAGTTCAAGTTATAAATCATAATGATGAGGAAAGATGAAGAAAGTTTCGAGACTTTTCAACGCCATTAACATTCAAATTAATCATTTTCGCTAATTCTTGTGACAGCTTGATTCGTAATCTTTGATTTATAACTTCAAATAAATAACAAGAAAAGGAGAAATTTGTGAACTATTTCGATTGCATCAAAATTTTTTCATTTTTGTCATCCATACTGATTAGTTGATATTTCTAATGATTACATTATTACAATTATTTTCTATCTGATTCATTTCACTCAATTAGAATCGAATGAAATGAAAATTCAGATGTAGTTCAGATGCATTTTGCCGGCATACTGCCCTCTGTTAGTGCGAGACTATTCTCCACTGAACGCTACCATTTATATCGCTTCAACGTCTCCTATGACCTCTAATTCGTACTTATTTCCCGAACATCGCGAAAATTCGATCGCTCCACCAACTGTAGCGATGCACTGCAGTGACCCATTTAAGAATTTCCACATTTGTGGTTCTGGCTGTCCAGGTAAAAAATCTTTTACGTAATTTGCGCGACCTTACGTACAATCAGCATAAGATACACTATCATTTCGAAGGAAAAAAAAACCTCAAAACCAAAAAGGAAGTAAATAAATGGATTTTGTGATAAAAGAGAAATTGTTCCCACCGGGTTTTCCCTCTACACTTCGCCCTTATTTGTAACTCTCTATAGCTGGTTGCAATAACAAAGTAGCCGATTTCTGTGATACGCAGTGTGTTGCCGGATGTTTTTGTCGTAATCCGTACATTTTGCAAGATGCTTACAACTTGAATTCTCCCTGTATACTACCTCATCAATGTCACTCATTAACAGTTCAACAGCAAATTTGTTCTGATCCACGGAAACAATGGACACATTGCTTTTCTTCCCAGTAAGTTCAGCTAATTTACTTCTTTCTCATTTTTTGTTCATTTCCATATTCACTTTAACTATTCGTCATTTGCTTAATTGTCAACCATTCATTAATTTGTATCGCTCATTGTGTATGAATGTAAACAACATAACATTTGATGATTAATGATTGATTAAATCATCTTCCCGACAACATTAACAGCATATTATTTCTATGCAGATGCACACGTAGTTGTTCGAATCTGGAAACGTCGTCGTGTAAATCAAGTGACTGTACACCTGGTTGTATTTGTCGTGAACCATACGTATTGCTCGATTCGCGTAACCCTAATTCACGTTGCGTACTTCCCAGTGAATGCGGTTCACAGTGTTCGGATCCACTGAAAGAGTATCAAGCTTGTGCTTCATCATGTCCCATAGGTTGCAACAATCGAGTACCACAGACGTGTTCGCCGTGTGTGTCCGGTTGCTTCTGCAAATCAGGCTCGTGTTTCATCTTTGTCGCGATGCGAACTTCGAGTCTATTTGATTAGAAAAATGGTCAACTCCAACAAATAACTAATTTTAGGATTTGTATTTGAAGATGCTATAAATTGGCGCACCTCTGAATGCATACCATTGAATCAATGCCCAGTGGTTAACATTTCTGCGATACCCGGAATACTTAATCCCGAGAACAATAACTTAGGTATACCCTGCAAATTATTTTTTTTTCTCATTCCAGAGCTAATTTAAGTCCTTAGTTTCTATAGAATATGAAAATATATTAAATTATTGATTTTTATAGCTAATATGGCTATGGCGGAATGTCCTGAGACAACAGTTGATCTGAGTGGAAAGTTTTGTAATTTTGATTCTGATTGTCCAATACAACAGGTATTATTAAATTAGCCACAGTGTGAAATATTCTTTTAAAGTTTGTAGTTAATTAGTTGAAATTGTCAGCATTTTTGTTTAAGAAGTTATCGTGTAAGTTAAACATTTCCGATTTGTCCTATATATTTAGAATTTATTTAAATACTTCACATTTGTTAAATATTCCAAATTTGACAAATTGGAGTTTGATGATGACAATGAAAAATTAAAATTAATAAGATTCATAAGGAAAAAATGTATATTTTAGCGTTGTTGTCGTTCAAATCTATTCGCAATGATTAGTTCAAAGCGATCACGTTGCACATGTATTGACCCACACGCGTACTGGGATTCGTGTGGCATTTTATGTCCAGAGTATTGTGGACAACTTGCAACGCCGGTGTGTTCATCGACATGTAATCCTGGTTGTCACTGTGCATCTGGTTACGTGAAAGCACGTAATCACGTAATGGCCCCATGTGTACTGCGAACACAATGTTCACAGCAAGGTAACTGCTTATTTGCATCTTTTTTGAACTTATTTTTAAAAAAGGAGACGAAATTATGAAGTTGAAAATTTTAATTTGCTAATTATAATCTTATTCATTCCTTTGTTAAAAAAAAAAATTGTATTTAACTGTAATCTTAATTTTATGATGTAAACCATTTCACGGTTAAAATATTCAACCACACAAATTTAACTTTTTTAAAAATGAGAAAAGGAATAATTGCTTTCTTCTTCTTTCCTTTATAATTATGCTATATTGCAATCAATCGATTAAAACTAAAACATAGAAATGATAATTCTTCTTTCCAAACTCTAATCGTGAAACTTTAAATTGTACACCTTGTAGATTTAACTTTTTTGAAAATGAGGAAAGAGAAATTACTTCCTTTTTTTTCGCAATATTGAGGAGTGTTTCAGGAAAGTATTATAGTACTGCTGAAAACAGGGAACGTACAACCAAACCGTATAATCTCTATAAAGAAATAGCAAGTGCAAAAATGTTAAGTGATGGGAATAAAATTATTGGTGATGTGAAAATTAAACAAATTAACAAAGGAAGAATTAAACTGGAAGGTACAATTGAAGGTGAATGTCTACTGGAAATTTCAATGTTAACAAATGTAGAATTCGTCCTGTACATAAATATTTTTTTAATCAAAAATTAAAAGCTTTTGATTTGATAATTAAAGAAAGTGAGAGTGAAGGAGAAGCAAGGAAGCAAGAAAGAATTAAATTTTATTTTCTTTTCTTCCCAACTCTAATTCTAATTTGAAGATGAATGCTTAAAAGTTGATGCTATATAGTTCAGTTTAAAAAAAAAAAAATTATAATTCTAGGAATATCTTTTTTTATGGTTTTATTTTGACTTCTTAAAGAAATCTCTGCTTTCATTTGGTTTGTGAGATTAAATAATGGAGATTAAAATAATAGAGATTAAATAACGAAAAAAAAAACGAATTATGGGATTAAAAATTAAATGATGGAGATAAATATTAATTAATATGTATTTTAATCCAAATGTTCCGTTATAAATTCTAATTTATGAAAGAAAAGTAGAATTCAGTTTGCAACGCGAAAGATGTTTATTATATAAATTAATACACTAGCAAGCGCTACTGGTTATTGCTAGATCAATTTTTATTAGGATTTTATGCCATCCAACTCAAATAATAGCTATTAGTAGTTCTGCTTATTTGTTACACTCAAACTTATTTCAACTACATTTCAATGTGCAACTTTAGCACCTCCATCAATTCCATTCATTTTCACTCTTTTGAGCTAATTTTTTTCATGTCTTAATTCTCCAGTGACAAATCAAAATTGAATCAGATTTTCATAGTGCTTAGAAATTACCACTAACTAATAACAGATTAGTTATGATAAGACATATATATTCCAATTAAATGGTTGATTCTCTCTTTTTGTTTTATTTTGTCTTTGTTTTCATTACAATAAAAAAAGAAAAACGAAAATTTCATAGATTTTTTAGGGCTAAGAAAAACTAAGCTTATTAAAGTTTGTCGCAGACATTATGTGGTAAATAATAGTAAATAATACCTTGCCTTAACGTCTTTACTGGACTGAGAAATTTTGAAGATGGTTAAGTAGATATCACAGATGAAAACAACACTTGGCAATCGTTCATGCTTTTCTTCATCGAAGGCAATGAATGAGTAAATGTAAAATGGTTGATCGCATTGAATAGATCAATTATGTTACTAGTAATATCATGATCCTACCAAATAGGTCAATCACATTACAACGTTGTGATCATAGTAGATAGATCAATTATATTACTAGTAATAACGTGATCGTACTAGACAACTATGTAGACCAATTATGTCACTAATAATATCGTTTATCGTGAAGTCTTGAAATCGCAAATGTGTTATACTAGTTATACTAGTTTATTATACTAGTTTTTTTTCTTTCGTTTAAGAAATATCTGACATCACTTATAGTTTAAAAATCATGAAAATCTTTAAAATCATCGCAGTTTTTTAATTCATCAGTTGCACACTTATATTTATTTGCAAGGAACACGAACTAATTACGACAAAAAGCTCTTATTTTAACATTTAACAAAATTAATTTTTTTTGAATTCCAGATAGAAACAAAGGGTGGAAATGGGTGAAAAAAAGAAGAAAAGAATTTAAACCGAGATTTTTTGTCGTTATGAAGCACTAAGCACTTTTTGCACTTATTTGTCATCAAATAAACCAATTTTGGTTTTTGTTTCTTTAAATGTACGTTAAACATTTTCTTCCTTTTGTTTTTCTTCTGCTATTTCTTCTCTAAATAAATTTATGTTCTTTTGCATGAGAAGCAACATTTTGCACCATCGATCAGTGGTAGCATTTGAATATGTCAAGTGATAGTCTAGAGCAGCGAATGATGACTAATCATTATTTATTGACAATGTGATTATGATCGCTTTAAGCTACAATTATGAATATTATAATCATGATAATTTCGAAATGAATAATATTTCTTTGCAACTATACAAATTCAATAAGCGAGAAGATAAATAAGTTAGACAACAATTAAACGAGCAAACTAAAATGAGCTATGAAAAAAGATGGAATGAATTCAGGATTACCGGATGGCGAACATGCAATCATTATACATCAAGCTGGTGATTTGTCCAATTCATGCTCTAACATTGGTCCAATTATGGCATCTGATAAAAAATTTAATGTATCTGCTATATTTGGAAATGTTAAAGTAAATGGTACTACAGATACAACAATTGGTTAGTTACGCAAATAACAAGTCATTTTCAGCTTTTTTTTTTCACCTCTATTATTCAAATTTCGCTAGTCCATCTATTAGAAAGTTAGCTGTCTCTTAGATTCATATGTTAAAAATTTGTGGTTTTGATTTAAAATTATTGAAAAGATTCATTTTGGCCAACGTAACAGATAGATTACTTATTAACACGTGTTTCGTAATCCATCCTATTTAAAATTCAATTCTGTTTGAAATTCACTTATCTTTCAGTTTGAAAATTTCAGTTAAGAAACTAGTTACGGAGAGTCTCGTAGATGATGATACTATGAAGCGAAACAGATCTAGAATTTCGCAATTTGATACACCTTGAAAGGCTCTAGTTAATGAAAGCATTGAGTAGAAACAATGAGCAGTTAATGCTTAGTCAGTTTCCTCTTACGGCCATTTCATCGAAATTATGTTTCTCAGCACGTTCAGGTCTATTTTATATGGATCTCATTTATACTTACTTAATTGCGTGATGAATAAAGAAAATATTTCAAATTTAGATCGAGAAATCGACTGGCCACAGGATATCTCATTGATTGGTCATTCGTTGGTGATTCATAAATTATCAGTAATAGAGTGGTCGCTACGTGATAAAGATATTCTACCATTAGCCTGTGGTACGATTGGTTTTGCATCGGCGTAACTCTCGAATATTGCTATTTCTCTTTATTGCTATTATCTGTTTTGATTATCATTTTATATGTTGTTTGTTTGTTTATTTGAAGTATAACCGTGTATTGCAGAACAAAATCAATTTATTGTTTTTGCATTGGAAATAGTAGGTGATAATAATATAAAGCAGTCCCTGCTCAAAGGATGATAATTGCATAAAATGATATATAGGATACTTCTATAAAAATTAATAAAACATAAAGCAATATAATTAATCTATTTGTCTTTTTTGATTATAATTAGCTTAAAGACATTTCATGTTCATTTCTTCCTATGCTAATAACAGCATGTGCTTCTATTTAACTGCTGCTAAACTTTCGTGGTACATAGATAATATTTTCCCACTTTCTTCGTCCGGGATTAATAATTCATTTCAAATATTTCCATTTATAGAGAAAAAATCATTTCTGCAGAGTATATCTATCGTTCAAAGAAAAAAATAGGGAAAATAATAGTACCTGTGTATCAAGGAAGGATTGTTCGCGTTCCGCTAAACGATGTAATAAATCTCTTTTGCGCCTGTCGCTGGAAAGCGAGGAGAAGCTGTAAATGAATGATCTCTTTGTTCATAAATTGACCTCGCTTTACACACATTATACTGTATGAGATATGTGAGAATTAAATGCATGTAATAGATATTGTAACAAAGAAATATCTATCCTTAAACAATTCCCTTTATTCCCAAATTCACATTTATCCAACACCATCTCTTAATTGCAATTAATCATTTTTTTTAATCGTCCATTTATAGTGCGGTTGGGGTTTCAGCTCTCTTGTAATGTTTAGAGTTTTATAACTGTGTAGCATCCGTGCAATATGTATAATGCGTTATTATGATGTTGATTAGTTTTATGTTAAATAAAGGTTTAATTACCCAAGTTTGTGGTGTCTACAATCAAAGAAACAGAAAGAACAGTCAAATTTTGTCTAGTAAATCGACGACAGCGCCAAAGAAGAAAATATCTTCTTAATATCCATAATTTTTTTAAAACAAGTTATTCCATATTTCCTATAAAATTTGATTTTAAACAAATTTTTCAATCCTTCTCACAAAGCATCGTCACAGCAATAAATTACGAACAAACTTCCTATACAACGAAGACCAAAGGTCATCATTCATTTTTGTTTATGATCAATCGTCATTTTCTACTACTGACCAATTTTAGTCTTGGACAGATTTCATCATCTTTGTGGAATTCCTAGTCTAAAATTAAGGAATACATCAAAATAAATTCAAAGCCTAAAAAAAGGAAATATTAAATCATTTTCGGTATGCGTGAGCAATGGTTTGAAATATATTGAGGAGTAATTGCAGAAACACCTCGGAGTGATAACGGCAACAAGGATAGCATCGTCACAGTAAGTAGTGGAAGTAAACAAAGGATAGTGTAATCAGTGTGATATTATTTCAGAGCTAATGGTGTGAAGAAGAATACTCGAGTCGGATAATCCGGAGGATTCGGAAATGAAATGCACTGATATTTTAACTCACATTAATCACATTAAGATTATTTCTCACATTAATTAACTACCAAATGATAATGGATTAATAATTAGTAAAATAATAATAATTAATAAAGGATTAATAAAAAAGAATATGATAAGAGTTATTCAGATGAACGAAGCTATGAATACTTTCATCATGGATGTGCTATGATCAGGAAACGTTACAACGAATATGTAACACACGGAAAAACCCACGGTCAACCCTTAATCTATGAATGCAAATTACCCGGTTGTGGGCGTACATTCGACTGTGAATCAACATTTCGCAAACACAAGCAAACGCATGAACCTCATCCACAATGCGAAAACTGTAGCAAATTCTTCACCACCAGGAATGGACTGCGTTATCATAAGAAGAGCTGCCAAACAAAATCTCGTTAGTTTGCAAATTTAGTACAGTTTTAAACAGGTATACAACGTGAAATAGAATACGTGTGAAATGTATTATGAAACATTTGTAACCGCTGAGTGACAATACAAAATTTATTTGATGCGTTCATTAGATACTGTATATTTCTTTTCATATCGCTCACTCAATACGTAGTAGCTGCCCATGACCTGAGAAGCAACTGCTTAAAAAGGTGTTGACAGTAGTGACAGTGACGCTTCAATATATATCAACAAACATTGAAAATATCAATAGCGAAACGAATACTCCATTCACTCTTAGCCAAATTATTTTATTTTTTCCAATTTATGAAAGGTATGCAGAAAAGCGTATCATTCCGTCCACAAAGCCAAACTGCTGTTAATCATTTCTTTTGGCGCTATAAAACAACTAAAAATTTTCATTCTAGAAAATGAGGCACAATTTGGGCATTCTTCACAAATATGAAAAAGGCGCGTAGCAATCGGATGTTTTCGCAGAATCAAAATGCAACGACCAATTTATAATTTCATTTTATCATTGGATTTTTTTAATGTTTTATCTTCATTCATTATCCCATGAACAAATTAGAAGACAACATTAAATGTACAAAGTGCGTTCACAGCTGAAATGAACAATTTTTAACGCAAAAAGCTAATAAAGCATCTTAAGTGAGAAAAAAGTATTCTCCTAATAATTTATAACAAAAGTTGACATCACAAAGTGGTTTTAAGCAAGGAAATGCTATAATAAGGAAGAGAGTGACGATGCCTTTTTAGTTTACTTATCATAATTGTCCATTATTAATTTTTATAGCTAATATGGCTATGGCGGAATGTCCTGAGACAACAGTTGATCTGAGTGGAAAGTTTTGTAATTTTGATTCTGATTGTCCAATACAACAGGTATTATTAAATTAGCCACAGTGTGAAATATTCTTTTAAAGTTTGTAGTTAATTAGTTGAAATTGTCAGCATTTTTGTTTAAGAAGTTATCGTGTAAGTTAAACATTTCCGATTTGTCCTATATATTTAGAATTTATTTAAATACTTCACATTTGTTAAATATTCCAAATTTGACAAATTGGAGTTTGATGATGACAATGAAAAATTAAAATTAATAAGATTCATAAGGAAAAAATGTATATTTTAGCGTTGTTGTCGTTCAAATCTATTCGCAATGATTAGTTCAAAGCGATCACGTTGCACATGTATTGACCCACACGCGTACTGGGATTCGTGTGGCATTTTATGTCCAGAGTATTGTGGACAACTTGCAACGCCGGTGTGTTCATCGACATGTAATCCTGGTTGTCACTGTGCATCTGGTTACGTGAAAGCACGTAATCACGTAATGGCCCCATGTGTACTGCGAACACAATGTTCACAGCAAGGTAACTGCTTATTTGCATCTTTTTTGAACTTATTTTTAAAAAAGGAGACGAAATTATGAAGTTGAAAATTTTAATTTGCTAATTATAATCTTATTCATTCCTTTGTTAAAAAAAAAAATTGTATTTAACTGTAATCTTAATTTTATGATGTAAACCATTTCACGGTTAAAATATTCAACCACACAAATTTAACTTTTTTAAAAATGAGAAAAGGAATAATTGCTTTCTTCTTCTTTCCTTTATAATTATGCTATATTGCAATCAATCGATTAAAACTAAAACATAGAAATGATAATTCTTCTTTCCAAACTCTAATCGTGAAACTTTAAATTGTACACCTTGTAGATTTAACTTTTTTGAAAATGAGGAAAGAGAAATTACTTCCTTTTTTTTCGCAATATTGAGGAGTGTTTCAGGAAAGTATTATAGTACTGCTGAAAACAGGGAACGTACAACCAAACCGTATAATCTCTATAAAGAAATAGCAAGTGCAAAAATGTTAAGTGATGGGAATAAAATTATTGGTGATGTGAAAATTAAACAAATTAACAAAGGAAGAATTAAACTGGAAGGTACAATTGAAGGTGAATGTCTACTGGAAATTTCAATGTTAACAAATGTAGAATTCGTCCTGTACATAAATATTTTTTTAATCAAAAATTAAAAGCTTTTGATTTGATAATTAAAGAAAGTGAGAGTGAAGGAGAAGCAAGGAAGCAAGAAAGAATTAAATTTTATTTTCTTTTCTTCCCAACTCTAATTCTAATTTGAAGATGAATGCTTAAAAGTTGATGCTATATAGTTCAGTTTAAAAAAAAAAAAATTATAATTCTAGGAATATCTTTTTTTATGGTTTTATTTTGACTTCTTAAAGAAATCTCTGCTTTCATTTGGTTTGTGAGATTAAATAATGGAGATTAAAATAATAGAGATTAAATAACGAAAAAAAAAAACGAATTATGGGATTAAAAATTAAATGATGGAGATAAATATTAATTAATATGTATTTTAATCCAAATGTTCCGTTATAAATTCTAATTTATGAAAGAAAAGTAGAATTCAGTTTGCAACGCGAAAGATGTTTATTATATAAATTAATACACTAGCAAGCGCTACTGGTTATTGCTAGATCAATTTTTATTAGGATTTTATGCCATCCAACTCAAATAATAGCTATTAGTAGTTCTGCTTATTTGTTACACTCAAACTTATTTCAACTACATTTCAATGTGCAACTTTAGCACCTCCATCAATTCCATTCATTTTCACTCTTTTGAGCTAATTTTTTTCATGTCTTAATTCTCCAGTGACAAATCAAAATTGAATCAGATTTTCATAGTGCTTAGAAATTACCACTAACTAATAACAGATTAGTTATGATAAGACATATATATTCCAATTAAATGGTTGATTCTCTCTTTTTGTTTTATTTTGTCTTTGTTTTCATTACAATAAAAAAAGAAAAACGAAAATTTCATAGATTTTTTAGGGCTAAGAAAAACTAAGCTTATTAAAGTTTGTCGCAGACATTATGTGGTAAATAATAGTAAATAATACCTTGCCTTAACGTCTTTACTGGATTGAGAAATTTTGAAGATGGTTAAGTAGATATCACAGATGAAAACAACACTTGGCAATCGTTCATGCTTTTCTTCATCGAAGGCAATGAATGAGTAAATGTAAAATGGTTGATCGCATTGAATAGATCAATTATGTTACTAGTAATATCATGATCCTACCAAATAGGTCAATCACATTACAACGTTGTGATCATAGTAGATAGATCAATTATATTACTAGTAATAACGTGATCGTACTAGACAACTATGTAGACCAATTATGTCACTAATAATATCGTTTATCGTGAAGTCTTGAAATCGCAAATGTGTTATACTAGTTATACTAGTTTATTATACTAGTTTTTTTTCTTTCGTTTAAGAAATATCTGACATCACTTATAGTTTAAAAATCATGAAAATCTTTAAAATCATCGCAGTTTTTTAATTCATCAGTTGCACACTTATATTTATTTGCAAGGAACACGAACTAATTACGACAAAAAGCTCTTATTTTAACATTTAACAAAATTAATTTTTTTTGAATTCCAGATAGAAACAAAGGGTGGAAATGGGTGAAAAAAAGAAGAAAAGAATTTAAACCGAGATTTTTTGTCGTTATGAAGCACTAAGCACTTTTTGCACTTATTTGTCATCAAATAAACCAATTTTGGTTTTTGTTTCTTTAAATGTACGTTAAACATTTTCTTCCTTTTGTTTTTCTTCTGCTATTTCTTCTCTAAATAAATTTATGTTCTTTTGCATGAGAAGCAACATTTTGCACCATCGATCAGTGGTAGCATTTGAATATGTCAAGTGATAGTCTAGAGCAGCGAATGATGACTAATCATTATTTATTGACAATGTGATTATGATCGCTTTAAGCTACAATTATGAATATTATAATCATGATAATTTCGAAATGAATAATATTTCTTTGCAACTATACAAATTCAATAAGCGAGAAGATAAATAAGTTAGACAACAATTAAACGAGCAAACTAAAATGAGCTATGAAAAAAGATGGAATGAATTCAGGATTACCGGATGGCGAACATGCAATCATTATACATCAAGCTGGTGATTTGTCCAATTCATGCTCTAACATTGGTCCAATTATGGCATCTGATAAAAAATTTAATGTATCTGCTATATTTGGAAATGTTAAAGTAAATGGTACTACAGATACAACAATTGGTTAGTTACGCAAATAACAAGTCATTTTCAGCTTTTTTTTTTCACCTCTATTATTCAAATTTCGCTAGTCCATCTATTAGAAAGTTAGCTGTCTCTTAGATTCATATGTTAAAAATTTGTGGTTTTGATTTAAAATTATTGAAAAGATTCATTTTGGCCAACGTAACAGATAGATTACTTATTAACACGTGTTTCGTAATCCATCCTATTTAAAATTCAATTCTGTTTGAAATTCACTTATCTTTCAGTTTGAAAATTTCAGTTAAGAAACTAGTTACGGAGAGTCTCGTAGATGATGATACTATGAAGCGAAACAGATCTAGAATTTCGCAATTTGATACACCTTGAAAGGCTCTAGTTAATGAAAGCATTGAGTAGAAACAATGAGCAGTTAATGCTTAGTCAGTTTCCTCTTACGGCCATTTCATCGAAATTATGTTTCTCAGCACGTTCAGGTCTATTTTATATGGATCTCATTTATACTTACTTAATTGCGTGATGAATAAAGAAAATATTTCAAATTTAGATCGAGAAATCGACTGGCCACAGGATATCTCATTGATTGGTCATTCGTTGGTGATTCATAAATTATCAGTAATAGAGTGGTCGCTACGTGATAAAGATATTCTACCATTAGCCTGTGGTACGATTGGTTTTGCATCGGCGTAACTCTCGAATATTGCTATTTCTCTTTATTGCTATTATCTGTTTTGATTATCATTTTATATGTTGTTTGTTTGTTTATTTGAAGTATAACCGTGTATTGCAGAACAAAATCAATTTATTGTTTTTGCATTGGAAATAGTAGGTGATAATAATATAAAGCAGTCCCTGCTCAAAGGATGATAATTGCATAAAATGATATATAGGATACTTCTATAAAAATTAATAAAACATAAAGCAATATAATTAATCTATTTGTCTTTTTTGATTATAATTAGCTTAAAGACATTTCATGTTCATTTCTTCCTATGCTAATAACAGCATGTGCTTCTATTTAACTGCTGCTAAACTTTCGTGGTACATAGATAATATTTTCCCACTTTCTTCGTCCGGGATTAATAATTCATTTCAAATATTTCCATTTATAGAGAAAAAATCATTTCTGCAGAGTATATCTATCGTTCAAAGAAAAAAATAGGGAAAATAATAGTACCTGTGTATCAAGGAAGGATTGTTCGCGTTCCGCTAAACGATGTAATAAATCTCTTTTGCGCCTGTCGCTGGAAAGCGAGGAGAAGCTGTAAATGAATGATCTCTTTGTTCATAAATTGACCTCGCTTTACACACATTATACTGTATGAGATATGTGAGAATTAAATGCATGTAATAGATATTGTAACAAAGAAATATCTATCCTTAAACAATTCCCTTTATTCCCAAATTCACATTTATCCAACACCATCTCTTAATTGCAATTAATCATTTTTTTTAATCGTCCATTTATAGTGCGGTTGGGGTTTCAGCTCTCTTGTAATGTTTAGAGTTTTATAACTGTGTAGCATCCGTGCAATATGTATAATGCGTTATTATGATGTTGATTAGTTTTATGTTAAATAAAGGTTTAATTACCCAAGTTTGTGGTGTCTACAATCAAAGAAACAGAAAGAACAGTCAAATTTTGTCTAGTAAATCGACGACAGCGCCAAAGAAGAAAATATCTTCTTAATATCCATAATTTTTTTAAAACAAGTTATTCCATATTTCCTATAAAATTTGATTTTAAACAAATTTTTCAATCCTTCTCACAAAGCATCGTCACAGCAATAAATTACGAACAAACTTCCTATACAACGAAGACCAAAGGTCATCATTCATTTTTGTTTATGATCAATCGTCATTTTCTACTACTGACCAATTTTAGTCTTGGACAGATTTCATCATCTTTGTGGAATTCCTAGTCTAAAATTAAGGAATACATCAAAATAAATTCAAAGCCTAAAAAAAGGAAATATTAAATCATTTTCGGTATGCGTGAGCAATGGTTTGAAATATATTGAGGAGTAATTGCAGAAACACCTCGGAGTGATAACGGCAACAAGGATAGCATCGTCACAGTAAGTAGTGGAAGTAAACAAAGGATAGTGTAATCAGTGTGATATTATTTCAGAGCTAATGGTGTGAAGAAGAATACTCGAGTCGGATAATCCGGAGGATTCGGAAATGAAATGCACTGATATTTTAACTCACATTAATCACATTAAGATTATTTCTCACATTAATTAACTACCAAATGATAATGGATTAATAATTAGTAAAATAATAATAATTAATAAAGGATTAATAAAAAAGAATATGATAAGAGTTATTCAGATGAACGAAGCTATGAATACTTTCATCATGGATGTGCTATGATCAGGAAACGTTACAACGAATATGTAACACACGGAAAAACCCACGGTCAACCCTTAATCTATGAATGCAAATTACCCGGTTGTGGGCGTACATTCGACTGTGAATCAACATTTCGCAAACACAAGCAAACGCATGAACCTCATCCACAATGCGAAAACTGTAGCAAATTCTTCACCACCAGGAATGGACTGCGTTATCATAAGAAGAGCTGCCAAACAAAATCTCGTTAGTTTGCAAATTTAGTACAGTTTTAAACAGGTATACAACGTGAAATAGAATACGTGTGAAATGTATTATGAAACATTTGTAACCGCTGAGTGACAATACAAAATTTATTTGATGCGTTCATTAGATACTGTATATTTCTTTTCATATGGCTTATTCAATACCCCCATGACCTGAGAAGCAACTGCTTAAAAAGGTGTTGACAGTAGTGACAGTGATGCTTCAATCTATATCAACAAATATTGAAATTATCAGCAGAGAAATGAATACCCCTTCACTCTTTGGCAGACTGCTTTGTTTTTCTAATTCGTGGATGATATGCAGAAAAGCGTATCATTCTATCCGGAAAGCCAAACTGCTGTTAATCATTTCTTTTGGCGCTTTAAAACAACTAAAATTTTTCATTCTAGAAAATGAGACACAATTTGGGCATTCTTCACAATATGAGAAAGGCGCGTAGCAATCCGATGTTTTCGCAGAATCAAAATGCAACGACCAATTTATAATTTCATTTTATCATTGGATTTTTTAAATATTTTATCTTCATCCGTTATCCCATGAACAAATTAGAAGACAACATTAAATGTACAAAATGCGTTCACAACTGAAATGAACAATTTGTAATGTAAAAAGCTAATAAAGTATCTTAAGTGAGAAAAAGTATTCACCTAATAATTTATAACAAAAGTTGATATCACAAAGTGGTTTTAAGCAAGGAGATGCTATAATAAGGAAGAGAGTGACGATGACTTTTTAGTTTACTTATCATAATTGCCCAATATTAATTTACTGACTTAAATTCAATATGCAAAAAATTGTTTTCCATTTATTATAAGAAAGCAAGTTTAACCTTTAACACATTGAATAAAATTTTCTTTTCTCCAATATTTACTCAGTATAATGAAACAGAGATCCGACATTATCCATTTGATGCTCTTCATATCAATAGACAATTATGTTTTTTAGTTCATTACTAAATAAATCTTTGTTATGATATGCAAGATATACATAGAAACAAGAAATGGCGCAATTGTCCCTTTCATTGGGCATCAAAATTCAGCAAAAAAGCGACCAATATAATCAGAAGGAGAATAAATAGTATTCAACTATTGAATAATGTTCAGGTAATGAATAATGTTCAAGTAAATGATCTGTTTTTGTCTCTTCATATGTGCATTCCTCAAGCTACATGTCGTGAAAATTACTCATTATTCTCCGCATATTAATAAAAAAGGCACATGGATAAAACTCATCTTCAACTAACAATTCAAAAAAAAAAAAAAAATTGAACTGCATCAGTCATTTAGCGAAAAATTTCAGAGATTGTCGCGAAAGGCGCGAAAGTTGGAAGAAATCCTTAAGAAAAGGTAGAAATAATTTCCTCCATCCATGACTCATTAATCATCTCATTTATAATTCTTAGATTTATTCCCATCGAATTCCAATGCGTTTTTGTTATCCTTATTCAAATCTAAAGAGATTCACACATGTTAATCTTCCATTGTTATAATGCTTATACTGTAACTAGATATTTTCAGCTTTCTTTATGTAAATGAGCAGCTGTTTTATGTTTAATGTAAACCACTCCCATTTTAAACATTTATAAACCTTGCGATATTAAGCCGTGATTACACAAGAATAAACGTTTTCTCCACGAGCAGTTGGTGTCCGTAAAGCTTTCACAACAGAGATTATGTGCAAGTCAAAGATCAGTCATTTCACTAATAAGTTCTAGATTTTACATCGACTGATCATGAAGAATCGATCGCATAAACAACTAAATGTTTAGTAACAACGAATTGAAGAGAATAGCAAATTTTGCTAATAATTGTTAAACATTACACAAAGTAAGGAAATGATCGGAAAACTTTTGAATCAAACAATCCAATAAAATATTTCGATTATTTAATTTCTTCAGGAAAATTACATATTCAGTGAATCAGCTGGAGCAAACAACGAACAATTGGAAACGAATTCGGATCCCAAGCGAACAGAATTATTGTTATACGACGAAGTTATCGGCTCAAAATTTGATCGCAAAGGATAAGAGTAATTGGCAAATTTGACTGATACCAAAGAATGCACGTCAAATGCAAGACAAATCCATCCAAATCTATTTGTATGCAAAAGACGTAGATTGGTTACTGTAATAAAGTAGAATATGAAGTTAGAAGAGGGACAGGAAGAGGTCAACAGAAAAGACAGTAGTTGTTCGGTTTGTAGGAAGGAGGACTGGTCTCCAGTACATTTGCAGCAGTTGTCACAATGTTGCAATCATTTTGCTCGTTGTGGAAGAAAGATGCTTGTCGAATTTTCCAGACGAACCGCGTCGACTTCTGATCTTCTTCCTTTTCTTTTTGAGTATGAATATCAAAAGTTTTGCATCACAGTGTCTATTTGTGCAACACGTGACGTGCATGCTGGCACTAATGGGCGCTAAAAGTCGCCAGGCTATACTTATTGCAAATACTGAAAGTTCAAATTTCAAACAATGGAATGAAAATAAGAAACAAATGCAATCTCTCATTGCCCATTTCTTCGAAAGCAATCAAAATCGGTAAATTTTACTAATTACACAGCAGAAAGTTACCAAAAAAGTGTATAAATGAAAGGAAAATAAAGTAACCATCAGGGAATTCTCGAATTGCATACATAGATATTTTGAAAGAAGGAGGCAATTCTGAATATTTGGCGGAGATTTTTCTGCTGATCGGAAGATCGGACAAATGAACTGAGAATTGCCAGTATTAAATAATCACTGAAAGCTATAAAATGTGTTGGAATAATAGAATGTTGGAATAATACAAACCATTCAAAATAGGTTTCAATTAATTCAAAATTAAAAAGTGGGATTCTGGAAAAAGAAATGGAAAGATATGGGAGGGGATCTCTTAATGTGAAAAAGAATATATAATTATGGGGAATAATACATAAACATTAAAAAAAGTAAGGAAATGATCGGTAAATTTTCAATCAAATAATCCAATAAAATATTAGTAGCAATATTGCCGATAGAGCAATGCTCATAGAAGCAGCGAAACACGCTAACACTGACCATACCCATCCCCTCTTGTTCGTTGGAGTTATCAGTTCAATAATTTTTCCATAGGAGAAGGGGTAAACTTGGCAGCAGTACTGCTTCTGCTTGATATCCGCGCGAAGTTCAGATCAGGGATGGGTGAGAAACAAAACCCGCAACGAGCTGATCCCATCCTACAATATGCTGATTTCTCGAAGGTCAAACTAGCACTTACTAATCATTATGTCATGTTGTCAACTATATTTGTTGCTCCTCTATTTGAGACAAGGATATTCACTGCAAAAGGTTCCATGTTAGATTTATCAAATTAAATTTTGTGTTAATTAACTAGGTTGCAACTGTTAATCGACTGATGATGTCACAAACATTTGAAATCTAAAATTTCTATAATATGCAAATAATTCAGTATCAGTATATTATCAAACAAAGCAGAAA